>JAHRHZ010000074.1:6197118-6242975 GCA_024137785.1 Ginglymostoma cirratum | reverse complement strand
CTCTCCCTATTTATTTCAGAACCCTCTTCCCCTCCCCCATTTCTGATGAAGGGTTTAGGCCCGAAACGTCAAGTTTTCCTGCTCCTATGATGCTGCTTGACCTGCTGTGTTCATCCAGCCCCATGCTTGTTATCTCTATATTTATTTGGAATCTAGTTGGCCTGGACTAGTTGGACCGAAGGGTCTGTTTCTTTGCTATATAACTGTATGACTCTGTGACATCAGTCACGAAAAATGTGTCTGTATACAAAAGAGTCTACCATAATACTTACAGTTTGGGTGAAGAAACATTCAGTTGCTTGGCACCCTTGGATGTCTTGCAACAACTGTGTTTGTTGTGGACATAAAATGCTTCTTTTAAGGTCATCTGTAATTACTGCTACAACATAGAGATGACTATCTACAATTTACATGAACCAATGACATGGTGGACATTCTTGTGGCCAGCATTTTCAACTCCACCTTTTATATTACATGCATAATAAAAAGATTGCAAATAATGTGAATCTGTGGTCTACAAGTGCATGATTAATGCAACTGCCCCTTGAAGGACCTCCTATTTCACAGATGCGAAGCTTATATTGCTGCTCATCAAACTGACACACATGCTGTAAGTTTGAGACTAACGTAGGACTGTGCTACATATCAAGATGCCGAACCCCTGCACTGATCATTACAGTCAAGCGTAAGAAGCAGCCTGGCTCTGTGTCTGCAAGAACAAGCAGGTAAGCCTTTAAGCTCTGGCTGGGAAGTCAATGTGCTCAGATGCTTGGCATGACAGGCAACACAAAGCAAGGCAGGGGTACTGTGAGTACCCAGGTAGATGCTAAGTGAATGAGGGCTAAAAGAATAAGTGAGCAGCCTTGAAGTGCAGACTGAGCCAGTGTGAACTGAGTGCCTGTCCTTGGATACAAAGTGTTCTTGCAGCAGCATTTCAATGAAAAGTGCTGGTGCGCTCCAAAGTGTAGCATTGAAGTGCAGAACATACCATAAGTGGATCAGAGATGCACCACGATGATGCAGACAGATTGATACATGTTGGATGCCAGTGTCTAAAGACTTGGGGTGTGTGCAGCTGGTGCCCCGGAGTGTGCCCTGAAATGTGGTGCTGGGTGTCCAAGATGGCAGTCTTGAGGAGCCAGGTACCTGTTCTGACTTTCATATCATGAATTCTCATCATTTAATTTCTATCTGTCTGGTGGTATGATAGAAAGCTGCATATTAATGAGATGAGATTTGTTGCCAATGAGCAGTAATCCACATTAATAAGCATCATCACTCCCTAGTGAGAATCCCATTGGGACACCTTGAATGATGTTGGAAAATGGAGCAGGAAAATGGTTTCAGCAACATCGAGATAGAACTCATTCAACTTCTCAAGCAATTCACCCAGATTTTCCATCAAAATCCATGTATTTCAGGATCCTATTTTGGCACCCAACCAAGTAACTACCACTCTTCATTCTAGAGCAACTTTTAGGTTGATAATGCCATCCATTGCACATCATTTCCAATGACTGGTCGTGATGCCTTCTTGATCTTTTGTGTCGCAGATATGATCGGCATCTTCATCATCTCCCCAGAAAGCTCTCTCAGCGTGAGAGTGCTGAGACCTCCGAGGAAGTACACACACACATACCCTGCAGCGTCAGCAATCGGGGACTTCATCCACTTACACAGGAAAGAACAGGAGCAGAAGACAGGAATGTTACCCAGAGGCTACAGGAGGGCAGTGAGTCATACAAACAACTGTCTCACTGTCTCAATGGGCAGGTTAGTAGCTGCCATCAACAGCCATTTCCAGAACTCTCAGAGTCTGTTGGAAAGGCACACATACCACTACTCCATCACCAGGCATGGCACCACCCTGCAATGCAAGTTTGTGTTTGTGAATGACATGGAAGTGTCTAATGGTTGTGAGGGGTTGACAAGTGCCAGATGCCTATATCTGTGGCTGTGGGATACATGTGGTTGGTACCCATTTATTGTGCTCTGAAATGCTTTTTGATCTTAAGCAACATGGAGGTCCTTTGGAGCATGTGGCTATTTGAAATATGCCACTCAGACTTCTGTGACATATTCTCTCTACATTTAGTTTGTTTCGTGCTTTTGTTAAAAAGTTGGATATTAAAGAAGTGAGTTGGACTGTTAATAAGGCAGGTAACAAGGAATAATCCTCCGTAATTGGCAACTCATTCATGATTTGCAAGAAACTTGCCTCGCTGCTTATAGAAAGTATAAAATTTGGTGCCGGATTCACCCGATGTTGAGATTGGCCTCCCTGGATTTACTGCTGATTCTGTCACAAATTCCTCTATAGTTTACAATGTTCACAGCCCTATAAGATTCAGCCCAATGATTCTAATGTAATGCATATGTCATCACACATCTACTGAGAGGGAGGAAAGGGAGGAAACAGGAATAGACCCATCCATAAGACTTCATGGATATGTAGAAGGAGTGGATGTTTTGGAGCAATCTCTGATTATATTCTCTTAGTTGGTGATTTAGCTATATTTATTGGCCACTTTTGTTGCCAATCTCACAATATATGAGCACTTACTACTTAACAATCATTCTTATGAAACAAATTGAAAAAATATTTTAACGTACGCTACTACAGTCAATTCACTTTTATTCTATAATCCAATAGAGATTACAGGACACAAATGGACGGTTGAATTTTATCAAGACTTTGGTTTATGTTGAATAGTATATTGAGCAGGAGGTATGAAAAACCAATTGAATAATTATTTAACTAGGTAGTCTGTCAATTCTATGATTTCAAATCAGAGTAATTTATAGCTATCTCACATTTCAATTCAATATCACAGTGGTATTCAACATTTGCAGCCAGAAACACCAGTTACCATTTCAATTGTCACTTCTGACAAAGGCCTACATCTAAAATGTAACTTGTTATTAGCGGCTAAGTGTTCCCATAATTTTCTGTTTAAATCCTTTATCTCATGTCCTAAACGCCCTTGGCTGAATGCCTATCTCCATGGAGTTACCCTGCAATCCCTTTCCTCCACCATTCCCTCAGTGCATCAGGAAACTGAAAGCTACCTGGAAAATCTCTGTTAACCTCCTTTAACTACATTTAACATGGGTCTGAGAGCTTGGTTGGCTGCCTGCTTTGTGGGGACCGATAGTGCTGCCAGCCCCAAACATGCCTTCACAGAAATGGCTGGCTCAGGAATGGGGTCAGGAAACTGGCATGGCATTTACCTGGGAAATGCCTGGGAATTATAGACAACTAAGCCTAACATCTGTGGTAGGTAAGTTACTTGAGAAGATTCTGAGTGATAAAAATATACATGCATTTAGACAGAGTTTGATTAGGTGTAGTCAGCATGGCTTCATGCATGGGAGAACACAGCTCACAAATTTGTTAGAGTTCTTTGATGAAGTGACCAGGAAGGTTAATGAGAGCAGGGCGGTAGATGTAGTTTATATGGATTTCAGAAAGGTCTTTGATAAGGTTCCACATGGTAGGTTGCCCTGGAAGGTTAGATCGCATGGAATCCAGGGAGAGTTGGCAAATCGGATGTACAATTGGCTTGATAGTAGGAAGCAGAGAGTAATAGTGGAAGTAATAGCTTGTCGGACTAGAGGCCTGTGACTAATGGTATGCCTCAGGGGTCAGTGTTGGGCCCATTGCTGTTTGTTGTCTATATCAATGATCTGGATGAGAATGTACAAGGCATGATTAGTAAGCTTGTGGATGTCACTAAAATAGACGGTATTATGAACAGTGAGGAAGGTTATCAGAAATTGCAGCAGGATCTTGATCAGCCAGGGAAGTGGGCAGATAAATGGCAAATGGAATTTAATATAGATAAGTGTGAGGCATCGCATTTTGGAAAGTCAAATCAAGGTAGGAGTCTCATAGTGAATGGTAGGGCCTTAAGGAGTGTAGTGGAACAGAGGGACCTTGGAGTTCAGTTTCAGGTGCATGGTTCTCTGAAAGTGGAGTCACAGATAGGCAGGGCAGTGTAGAAGGCTTTTGGCACACGGGCCTTCATCAGCCAGGGTACTGAGTACAGAAGTTAGGAAGTTATGTTGCAGTTGTACAGGACATTGGTGAGGCCACACTTGGAGTATTGTGTTCAGCTTTGGTCACCCTGCTATAGGAAGGATGTTAATAAACTGGAAAGAGTGCAGAAGAAATCTATAATGATGTTGCCAGATCTCAAGAGACTGAGCCATAGGGAGAGGTTGGACAAGCTGGGATATTTTTCTTAAGAGCGTAGGAAACTAAGGGGGGATCTTATAGAAGTATATAAGATAATAAGAGGCATGAATGCATTCAGTCTTTCTTCCAGGGTTGGGGAATCGAGGACTAGAGGGCATCAGTTTAAGGTAAGAGGGGAAAGAATACATGGGAGCCTGAGGGGCAGCTTTTAAAAACGGAGGGTGGTACGCATATAGAATGAGCTGCCAGTGAAAGTGGTTGAGACGGGTACATTAACAACATTTAAAAGGCATTTAGATGAATACATGGATAGGAAAGGTTTAGAAGGATATGGGCCAAGTGCAGGGAAATGAGGTTAGTGTGAATGAACATTTTGGTCAGCATGGACCAGTTTGGGCCTATCTTTGTGCTGTAGGACTGTATGACTCTATTTGGAGTTGTTATTTTCAGGCCCCAATCACATCTCTTCCTGCCCTTAATGGGACCTAGTACTCAGCACAATATTGTAAAACATAATTGAGGCACTTCATTGCAGTGTTATGATGGAAATGACGCAGACTTTTTTGTCCCTCTATCTCCACAAATAATAAAAAATGTTACTATCTTTGTTTTGTAAAAACAAGTTTAAAAACATGTTATAATCAGGACAGTATCTCAGCACATCACAACCTTCAGGTAATTTTGATAATTTCTGGTCTCATCTTTCACTGCTGTCTGCTTGCTATATAGTTACTGTACGTGCTCTCTGTCAGCAGCCCATCTTTCAAATCACATGATGAAAATTTTGTCACATGTCCATCATTCATTGTAACATCATAATTAATCACACAATTTCCATCCCAGTATGGCATCATAATCACTCATCTCTCAAGGAAAGCTATTATGGGGTAATGAATACAGTAAAATGTACTAAATAGTATTAGCTTCAATTTATTGAGAGAAGGTGATGCAAACTTATGATTTTGGAGCAGGAGTATGCCATTTGGCTCCTTGAGCCTGCTCCACCTTTTGACAAGATCATGGCTCATCTGATTTTTCTCTTTACTTTCCTGTCTACCCCCATACCTATTGAGTTCCTTATTAATCAAGAATCTCTCTAACTTAGTCTTAAAGATATTCAATGACATTTTTCTGAGAAAGAGAATTCTGTTAACTAGGCATTGAACCGCTCATTGAATCTGAAGCTTTCTGTATCTAGTTCTCCCCAATTCACTAGATGCGTTGCTTGTACACATAACCACAGAGCTGTATTAGAATTAATATCAAACCAAGATGTGAATTGACAAATTATGAAATAGGTTCATGAAATAGACTCAGTGGTATAGAAATCATGAATTAAAAAAATGTCGATGATCCAAAATAATATTCATACCAGATCAAATCCTAATTAAAATAATCTTAAATGGATGCTTTCTAAGATCATTTGATGTAATGTCACAATCATATTTAGTTTTGTAACACATTTTAAGGACAGTTATACATGATGCACACATTGTACAGTTGCAGAACATAAATTACTATCAGGAAATGAATGACATAATAAGGTCCTTAAATAAAGTCAACAAATAGAGGTTATAAATCTCCTTACCCTTGATATTAAGTAAAAATAAACATAGAAGTAGAGAGCACTGCATCCTAAAGCAAAGAGAAAACTTGCCCTAGAATCAAGTAGATTGATACTTAAATACACTGATAGTTCTCTGATCAATTCATTCATGTTACATACTACATTAGCAATTGCTGTGAGAAGCTTCTCATTTTTTTAAGTTGAAGGTTTGGTTGCAGGCACCTTGCTGTCGAGGAACAGGAAGCTGTAACATGAGACACTATTGACATACATACAGTTCAGATTCTGGCACAATCATCCTTTTCTTTGCCTAATTCGTGAAAGCTGGAATAGGCACTGGGGTCAGAGGCCAACGATTGTTGCATAATGAAAAGTCACTTGCTGTATCTATGTAATCTGAACGTGTCTGCATGACTGGGTGGGAGGTTTAAAGTTCATTTCAGGGTTGAACACATGCTAAGGCTAGACACTTCCAGCCAGGAAGGCTGATAAAGTTAGGACTAGAGGGACATACATGCTGGCAAGAGCCACTTTGTTGAGCTGCAGGAAATTTCAGTTCATCCAGCACTTGGAGAAACCAAATGGATGAGACGTAGTGAGACATAGCAATCATGGATTGGTCTAACAAGGAGCTAGAAACAACTTAAGCAATGGGAGAGGTTTGGGGCTAGAAATCCATGTGATATTTGGGGGCAGGGGCCATAATTTGTAACATGTTCCTGTCCATTTGTATTGAGGTCCACACTATCTTACACTATCTACTGTGCTGGCCTTTTTCAAAGAAAGGATATCATTTCATTAGAAGCAGTTCAGAGATGGTTCACTTACCTCACTCCTGAGATAAAGAGGTTGTCGTTTGAGGAAAGGTCAAGTAAATTGAGATTATGCCCATTGGAGATTAGAAGCATGAAAGGTGATCTAATTGAAACAGGCAAGATCTTAAAAGGGTTTTACCATCAGGGTGGCTGCTGAAAGGACATTTCCCCTAATGGGAGAGTCTAAAACTCAAGGGAACAATTTAAAAATTAGGGATCTCCAATTTAAAATGGAGATGACACTGTGGAATTCTCTTCTCCAAAACTGTGGAAGCTGGTTTATAGAATACAATCGAGACTGAATTTTTGATTAGCAAGAGAGTCAAGGATTACAGGTAGCTCTGTTAATAATGTGTGTTTCATTAACACAAATTGGCTGCAACAGGACTGATGAATAGTGGACGCTGTTTGGATAATGCGAACTTTCTGCTGTACAGGTATAGCAATTTCCCTATAATGCAATTTTCTATGGCAGTTTTCAATAATGCGATTTTCTATAGTGCCAGGTCACACAAGAATGCCACTATCGCGTTATAGGAGTATAACCTGTATAATGGGTGCAGACAGGAAAATGAAGTTGAGGCCAGAGTCAGAATAACTGTGATCTTACTGAATGGCATAACAGGTTTGAGGGGTGGAACGGCTTACTCGTATTCATAATTCTTGTATTCTTGTGAGATGGGTAGGACAGAAATTTAGTCTATTATTTTGGCATAACTTGAGAGAATGATCAGGGAGAATAATGAGAAGTGATAGATTTGAAAAATGCGCATACATACAGCACAACATCGTGGGATATGGAGCCCATTTCTGTGCTGTACTGTTCTATATTCCATACATGTATATGTATGAATTAGGAGCCAGAACAAGCCTCTCAAGGCATTATTTTTGTAATCTCTAGCTTTACTTGTTGATTTACTTTTCAGTTTGTACTTACCATCCCTTCTTGCCAATGATTTGTTTATCATATCTCACATCCATACCTTTCTCTCTTTCTTTGTCTCTATTTTTTGATTTACCACACCTTCCCAAAGTTTATCCCTTGCCACAACTATTTAGTTTAAAACCTTCCCTTTTTACCTAGTTAGACAGCTCACTAGAACACTGGCCCCAGCATGGTTCAGATATGGACTGTCCCATGACTCCAACCACTACTTTCCCCCAAACTGGTGGCAGTGCTCCTTGCACCAGAATGCATTGCCATTGGATCAGTCTTTGAGCTACATTTTCATCTCTTGAACCTTATTTCCTCTATTGCTGAGGTCATAATCCAGAGATTTTTGAAGTTTTGATTCTTAAATTAGTTACTAGCACTTCATACCAACAATGCAGTACTCCCTTCCTTGTCCTGCCTGTGTTGTTGGTAACTACATGGAACATAAACCACTTGATCTTACCCTCCTCACTGTAAGTTGCTTGTTAAACCTAAGCAAATGTCCCAGATGGCTTTCTGGCTGTTGCTCTTTGCTACAGAGAACAGTGACAATTCCCTCACTATACTGTACACTGCGAACAATAAATTTGTTTTGCTGCCTGTACTGTAATATTTTCAATTAGTTCATCCACCCTGCAACACTCACTCCTATTTAGATAAGCTGAGAGAACAGCAAACTGTTGGACAATGGCAAAGGCTGAGGCTCCTGCTCTCTTGCCCTCTGGCGTCTCTTACCTGCTTCAGCTTCAGCCACACTCCTCTGTTCCTGACCGCTGAAGATCAGTAGATGCTATCCTAAGCAGTGTGACTGCCTCCTGGGACAAAGTATCCAGGAAACAGTCTACACCCCTGATATATCAGACTGTCCACAACTCAGCCTCAATGCAATTACCACTGAGTCTCCTTGAGATGCCAGCATTCACTATGGTCACACTAGCATCTAAAAGCTCTTACTTGCTGATGTCAAGTCACATCACCTGTCCTGATATTTCTAATGCATTTCAATAAATTATTTTATTCAATATTTATTTTTCTATTTTATGTATTTATTAACCTTACCACCAGTTTCAATGCTATTTTGAACTTTAAGAGTAGAACAGACCTTAATCAATAAAGAACAAAAGCATGTTGGGTGAAAATGTTAGAAAAGGTGAAGGAGCATTTCCTTTCACTCTTCATCTAGTGTCCCTACTCACACAACTCACAGTACACTGTTCAAACTTGTACTTTGTCACTTTGTGAATGTATTTGTAAAACTTAACATTTGTCTTAATTTTTACATATCTTCAACAGTTTTTCTAAGTCTCACTAAGTTTTAGTCTTGGTAATTCATATGCTAATTTTTATTAGTGTGCTACGGTAAGACAACACACCATATTGTATGTGCTGCGACCACTACCTTCTAGGAGCACATTTCTCCAGGGCCTGCATAGTTGAGTGTGGTTGAGAATAACCTCCTTCTTGTCTAACTAGAAGGGTTCCTTGTAGTCAGGAAGACATTGTTTTTTGAATTGCTGTCCCTATATTTTTATGTTACTTCTTACAATTCCATGTTGCTATACCTTTAAAAGACACACAATGTCAATATACCATTAAGAGACATGCTTATGATATCATCACTGCATCATAGTAAAGTGACCTGAGGGCATAAAGGTCTCATCTCAACTTGGGTTGCCTGAAGCTGATGGAAGCATGCCACTCTTTGTAACTGAATGCTTAATTTCAGCCCAGACACTGGTGTGCTTGATAATGTAATATCTACATATATTAGTGAGCTGTAGAAAACATCTGCTGGACCTTTCAATATCAGATTATCCACACCCTAGTTTCTTATATAATGAAAGATAACACAAACATCAGGTAGAGATATACTGCTGAAGGCAAAGCACACCTCAGTATTTACATTGTATTAGGCTGTTAGGAAGATCTGGTCACATGTCAGACTCCTTCAAGAGTTACCTTGCCCTCCAGTCCTTACTACGTCATTGCAGTGGGTAGTGCTTATGGCAGTCAATCAGTATTAACCCTTTCAAGACCCTTCGGAACAACATTTTGACGTGGCTTTGTAATTAAATACTCATTTGCAGATGGTTTTTGACTGTGCTGTATGCAATAGGGATGAATAAAGGGTGATTGATTAAAGGGAGGATAATAATAATGACTGAAATGTACAATGGAGAGCCTTGTGATTACTGCTTAGCTGAACAATCGAGCATTGAAAAGATTTGTTTCCTGATGTAAAACCTTGCAGGGTCTTGCTGTTTTTCCAACTGCGCCTGACAAGACAAGGCCTGAAACTATTTAGCTTTAAGAAGAGCTTGAAACTATTAAGCGGGAGTAAGTCACAAGATGGGTAGTGGAAATGGTTAATTAACACCCTGCTAACAACCCCAGATGAGAGGGGATTGGGTAAATATATGTTCGCTGATATTCTGAAGACATGAATTATACTGTATATTATAAACATCAGGAGCTTGAGAAAATCAGAGTAATCATCAGGGAGGAGTGGTCTGGTCAGCTGTTGAAGTTGTGAAGAAGTCTTCAGCAGATCAATCACCTAAGGATGGACTCTTGCACAGGAAGGCCAGTTGATAGCCTTATAAGTATACTTGTAGTAAACACGTATACTCAATAAAGACGCTTGATTACATCACTTGCTTGTTGTTTACCCAGAGTAAAACCAGAACCTCAACAGTGTAATGCAGGCAAGGAAAGGGTTCCAGAAGTGCCAACAACATGGGGACAGTTGTTACCAACTGATAATGCTGACAATGTAAACACACCTCTAATTTGAGATATGCCATTAAGTTACCAACACTCAGATAATAATTCATCTCTGACTCATGCTGATTATCTAACACATGTTGCCTGAGTTGACTGCATATACATCACTTGTTGTGAAGAGAAACTTTAGGAGAGAATGGTGATGCTTCTCCAGCTCTACCCTGTTAATGTTTACACTATTTGGGGAAGGACTGTGAGGTAAATTGGATGGAATGTGACAGCTCATGTCACATTGCCCTGGTTAATAGGTTGGTTAATGTTGGAGGGAGTCAATAAATGTGGATCTAGAAAAGCACAGCAGGTCAGACAGCATCCGAGGAGCAGGAAAGTCAACATTTTGGACCAAAACCCTTCTTCAGGAATGGGAAAGTGGAGGGGAGCCCAGAAATAAATAGAGGAGGGAGGTGAGGCCAGGGGAGAGTAGGTGAGATGGAGCTCTTTGTTGTGAGATGGAGATAGGTAGATGCAGGTAGGGGGTTATTGTGGTTGGTCAGTGGAAAGAATGGAGCAGATGGGTGAGTTGGAAAATGGACAGATTGGGAGAGGAAAGATTTTGAAGCTGGTGAAGTCAATATTCAGGCCATTGGGGCAGTAAGCTCCCAAGGCAAAATATCAGGTATTTTTCCTCCAGTTTACTTTTGGCCTCACTCTGACAGTATGGAAGGCCAAGGATGGACATGTCACCAGGGAAGTGGGAAGGGCAGTTAAAAAGGATAGCATCCAGAAGGTTGGGTCCGTTGGTGCGTGCAGAGCGCAGATGCTCCGCAAACTGGTCCCTGAGTCTGCGTTTGGTCTCCCCGGTACAGACCGCATCTGCAGCAATGGATACTGCAAATGAGGTTAGGTGAAGTGCAAGTGAATCTTTGCTGGATTTGGAAAAATTGTTTGGGGCCTTGGAAGGAGGTGAGAGGGGAGGTGTAGGGGCAGGTGGTGATACACCAACTATCTGCTCCACCCTTCCCACTGACCAACTACAACAACACCCTACCTACATCACCAGCTTCAAAATGTCTCCATCCCCAACCTATCCATCTTCCTACTCACCCATCTGCTCCATTCTTCCCACTGACCAACCACAATAACTGCCTACCTGCATCCACCTATCTCCATTTCACCTAACCCCACCCCCACCCCCTGCAATCCCACCCCCCTCCCTCTATTTATTTCTGGGCTCCCCTCCCCCTTCCCAATCCTGACAAAGGCTTTCAGCCCAAAATGTTAACCTCACTGCTGGTTGGATGCTGTCTGACCTGCTGTGCTTTTCCAGCTCTGCATTTATTGACTCTAGCTTCCATCATCTGCAGTCCTTCATGTCTCCTAATGTAGGAGGGAATCAGGAGCTATGTGCAATGTCTGCTTCTTGTTTGTGCAGATTAGCTCCTTCATTGGGAGGGGGTCAAAGATTCAAAAGAGTAAAGTCACTTATAAACAGGATATTTCCTAAAAGATTAATGATATTACCAGAGAAACAATTATTGCAATAGTAATATTCAAATATTTAATTTGCTTGTGTGTTTTCATTGTTACGTAGTGCAGGATCAAGATATAACTACACAGGTGCATGGAACCAGCTCTGCTTATTTGAACAGTAAGTGGATTAAGAGCTAAATATGAAAGCAGCTCGTGTAATCCAGTAAAATGTTCTACTGCAGTGGATAGCTTGGCATTTAATATTAGATTGCCATTCGTAATGGGAGTACTTCACATCTGTGATTGATAGCATTCTCTCAGTATAATGTTGCCTATAGTTAGGAGCCATTTTTTTTATTAGCGCTACATCTCAGAGCACAGCATTTTTTGGCTCTGATTCAGCCCAACCTTTATACAAAATCCTTTATCCATGCAGAAAAACACAAGTTAGCTGAATAGAGGATTTGGACAGTGGGGTGGGGAACTGCATTACGACCTAGAGACATCTTGCTATTCTATCATCTCCATAATTCTGTCTCCATGCTTCATATTCTTAACATTATTTTATACCTTAAATTGGCCAAGTTATCTCATATTAATTGTTCCACTGCTGAAATGTTTATAAATCATTTACTGACATAAATTGTTTCAAATTGAGATAGTATATAATGCTTTTCTAAAGATATAGCATGGAACTGTATTTAAAGTACAATAAGCAGGACTAGTACACAGCTCTTAGCCCAACATGATCAGCATATACTTTAGTAACATTAAGATACTGAGGGTGCTAGATATCTGAAGATAGAAAATTCTGGGAAAAAACTGAGGAGCAGTTCTGGAACAGAAGTGGAGTTTAGGTTGGTGATTGATTTGAGTAAGATGCTTGACTATTAGTATCAATGGGTGGAATATACAATGATTCTTAATGACATGGGCTATGGCGAGAAACATGGCAGAATCACTCAAGAAGTCTGGAGAGAGGCATGGTTCAACATTATATCATATCGGGGCAGCTTTGTGGCACAGTGATTAGTACTGCTGCCTCACAGCGCCAGGGACCCAGGTTGGATTCCAACTTTGGGTGACTGTCTGTGTGGAGTTTGTACATTCTCACCTTGTTTGCATGGGTTTCCGCTGGGTGCACCAGTTCCCTTCCACAGCGCAGGTTAGGTGGATCAGCCATAGTAAATACAGAGTTACAGGGATAGGGTAGATGGTTTGGGTGGAATGCTTTGGGAGGGTTGGTGCAGACTTGATGGGTCAAATGGCCTCTTCCTGCACTGTAGTGATTCTATGATTAGAAGCAATGCACTGCATCTCTTCTGCATCTGCCGGGCGGCACGGTGAGTTTCTCAGTGGGCAGCACATATTACCAATAAGTGGAGATTCTAGTTTGTTAAACACCTTTATTAAAGACACAACTTGACTCATTAATATTCAGCTGCTTATCTTACCAAATGCACTGAACAAATAAGATGTCGAGAATTCTAGATATACAAGTCAGAACAAGCAGCTGGCAAATTCAGCTTGTCACCAACTGTGAAAAGCCTCCATATTGCTCTGCACCGAATAACGTGTCAGGGCATAATCCTCATGGGTTCTCTCTGATCTATCAACAGCACACCTAGCAAACACAGACCTGCGCTGCAGAGCGCACCAGCAACTAACATTGAAAGGCTGCTGCAAGGTCACTTTATGTGCAGGGACAGGCAACCATCTCATGGGTTAGAACAGACAACGTTGTAGAGCACTTGTTTGCTCTGTTAGCACTGGTTCACCTAATGCTTATCTGCATACTCATAACATCCATGCCTTACCTTAACATGCCATGTCTGATATTTGATTTATTATTGTCACATGTACCTAGGTACAGTGAAACGTTTTGTTTTGCTTGCAGATCATACCATACAAAGTGCATTAGGGTAATAGAACAGAATGGTGAAAGACAATGTTGCAGGCTGCAGAGAAAGTGCACAAAGAGCGAGATCAACATTAAATTTAAAATTTGAGATTTCCACTCAGAAGTCTAACAACAGCAGGGGAGAAGCTGTTCTTAAATCTGTTGGTACTTGTGTTTAAGCTTTTATATCTTCTGCCCAGTGGGAGAGATTGTAACAGGGGTGGGAGGGGTCTTTAATGGCTGCCTTCCTGAGGCAGCGAGAAGTGTAGATGGAGTCAATGGATAGAAGATTGGCTTGCATGATAGACTGAGCTGTGTTCACAACACTCTGCACATTCTTATGCTCCTGGGAAGAGCAGTTGCCGTACCAAGCTGTGAAGAATCTAGATAGAATGTTTTCTGTGGTGCATCTATAAATATTGGCAAGAGTCTTTACGGACATGTTGAATTTCCTTAACCTCGTGAGGATAAAGAGGCCTTGTGCTTTGTTGACCGTCGCATCAGTGTGAGTGGACCAGGACAGATTGTTGGTGATCATCACCCTAGGAACTTGACACTCTTGACCATCTCCACTGCAGCACCACTGATGTAGGCAGGGGTGTGTCCTCCACCTTGTTTCCTGAAGTCAATGATCAGATCTTTTGTTGAAGGAGAGAATGTTATCTTTACACAATCCCACTAAGCACTCTATCTCTTCCTTGTATTCTGTCTCATCATTGCTTGAGATCCAGCTTACGATGGTGGTGTCATCAGCAAACTTGTAGATGGAAACCAAAAGAACTGTGGATGCTGTAAATCAGGAACAAAAACCGAAGTTGCTGGAAAAGCTCAGCAGGTCTGGCAGCATCTGTGAAGAACACATCAGGGTTAATGTTTCATGAGTTCTGAGGAAGGGTCACCGGACCCAAAACGTTAACTCTGACTTTTTCTTCACGGATGCTGCCAGACCTGCTGAGATTTTCCAGCAACTTCTGAACTTGTAGGTGAAGTTAGGATGAAATTTGGTCACATAGTCATGAGTATACAGGAGTATAGTAAAGGGCTGAGTATGCAGCCTTGCGGGGCACTGGTGTTGAGGATTATTGTGGAGGAGGTGTTGTTGCTTTTTCTCACTGATTGCGGTCTGTGTGTCAGGAAGTCAAGGATCTAGCTACAGAGGGTGGAGCAGAAACCTAGATCTCAGAGTGTGCAATTACTTTGGTTGGAATGAGTGTTGAAGGGGGAGCTATTGTTAATAAACAGAAGCTTGACGTAGGTATCCTGTTATCCTTGATGTTCCAGGGATGAGTGTAGGGTCATGGAGATGGTGTCGCTGTGGACCTGTTGCAACAGTCGGCAAGTTGTAAGGAGTCAAGGCAGGCTGGGAGGCTAGAGTTGATGTGGGCTATGACTAACCTCAATAAGCACTTCATAATTATGGAGGTCAGAGCCACCGGGCAGTAGTCATTGAGGTAGGCTGCATGAGTTTTCTTTGGTACCAGGATGATGGTGGTCTTCTTGAAGCAGGTGAGGACTTCAGATCGTAGTAATAAGAGGTTAAAGATGTCAGCGAATACTCCCACCGGCTGGTACATGCAGGACCTGAGTGCACGGCCTGGACTGCATCTGAGCAAGTTGCCCTCTGTGGGTTCACTCTCCAAAAGGCCAATCCGATGTCTGCAGCGGAGACTGTGGGAGCAGGTGTATCTGAGGCTGTCGATGGTGGTGACACTGTTTCATTGACCTTCTGTTCAAAACGAGTGTAAAATCCATTGAGCTCATCAGGGAGTGATATATTTTTGTCTGCTATTCTGTTCTGCTTCGCTTTGTTGCCAATTACGTCGTGTAGACTTTGCCACAAATGGCGGGAGACTGTGTGGTTAGTTTGGGTCTCTAGCTTAGTCCGGTACTGCCTCTTGGTGTCTCTAATGGCCTTTCAGAGGTGGTATCTGGATTTCCTGTAAGGATCAGGGTCATCTGACTTGAATGGCACCCATCTGGAATTCAGTAGGCAATGGATCTCTCGATTTATCCGTGGCTTCTGGTTGGAGAACATTTGGATTAAAGTCTTTGGTACGCAGTCTTCTACACATTTACTCATGGAATCTGTAAAGGTAGTGGCACATTCATTTAGGTTGGCCGCGGAGTTCTTGAATATGAACCAGTCCGTTAATTCAAGCAGTCCCATAAAAACTCTTCTGTTGCCTCAGACCAGCACCGTACTACTTTCTGTACTGGGATCCTCATGTTTTAATTTCTGCTTGTAAGCTGGGAGGAGGAGCACAGCATTGTGATCTGATTTTCCAATGTTCATACAGGGTATGGAGCGGTAGCAATAGCTATAGCCATTGACTCTGGCTGAAGAACCAAGGCACTATCAAGACTGGTATATTGACAGAATCATTTGTGCAGATATAGTCAGACTGCTTGTCATACTTATCAATAGTGATCTGTCTGGGAGTGGGCAATGACATCTTTCTTTGTGACACACCATAAGGTCAACCTAGCACATGCAGCATGTACTAGCTGCCTGCATAGAAAACACACGAGATGTTTATTCAACTAAATGACATGTTGGAAAGTGGGTCGTGGTGGGGGGGTTGTGGGGGGGAGCGGTTGGCGGCGGGGGCGAGTCTTCAGTCCAGTCAAGGGGTTTGGCACTTTCAGTGACAGGTCCCAATACTGGCAGTCACTGGTAAAGCCTACACACAGTCCAGTAGCCCTGGCAACGTACGATCAGGGGATATGTCTGACTACAGTCTGGAGTACGATCAATGGTTAGTCCTACGGGGACATCACAATCAGGTGAACTGCACAGCATTGGTTGGGGAGCTGCAGGCACAATGTCAGTTGAAGGTCTAAGGCAAATACAGTGCTGGGTGTCCTTGTATTGATCGTTAAGGAGGATGATAGGATCACTGCCAAAAGGGGTCAGGGAGTCAAAGGTGGGAAGTGGGAAAACAGAGCATGTGTGGAGGCGAGGACAAAGTTGGTAATGGAAAGGAAGAGATGACACAGTGTGGAGCTAAAGGAACACAGCAGACCAAACAGCAGCAGGAAAGTTACATTTCGGGTCGGGACCCTTCTTCAGAAATGCGGAGGGGGAATGGAGCTCAGAAATAGACAGAGTGGGGTGGGGTGGGGGCACGACTGGGGAAGGTAGCTGGGATAGTGATAGACAAGTGCAGGTAGAGAGTGGTGGGGATTGGTCAGTGGGATGGGTGGGACGGATAGATGGGAGAGATGATGGACAGGTTGTGTGAGGTCAAGGAGGCGGGGATGAGAGGGAGGGTTGGTCATGAGATGAGGCTGGGGGTGGGGAGATTTTGAAACTGGTTAAATCCACGTTTAGGCCATTGGACTATAAGCTCCCGAGGTGGAATATGAGGTGTAAGATAGTGGAAGCGTTAGTAGTGATCTTTCAGGAATCGCTAGAGTCTTGGAGAGTCCCAGAGGACTGGAAAATCGCTAACGTGACACCCCTGTTTAAAAAGGGAGTAAGGCAAAAGACAGAAAATTATAGGCTGATTAGCCTAAACTTCGTAATGGGGAAGCTTTTGGAGTCCATTGTAAAGGATGAGATATCTGAATATTTGGAAGTATATGGTAAAGTAGGGCAAAGTCAGCGTGGTTTCATCAAGGGGAGGTCATGCCTGACAAATCTGCTAGAATTCTTTGAGGAAGTAATGAGCAGGGTAGACCAAGGAGAGCCAATGGATGTTATCTACCTGGTCTTCAAGAAGGCCTTTGACAACTTGCCACACAGGAGGCTGCTGAGTAAGATAAGGGCCCATGGTGTTAGAGGCAAGGTGCTAGCATGGATAGAAGGTTGGCTGTCTGGCAGAAAGCATAGAGTGGAGATAAAAGGGTCTTTCTCAGGATGGCAGCCAGTGACAAGTGGTTTTCCGCAAGGGTCAGTGTTGGGACCACAACTTTTCACTTTATTTATTAATAATCTAGATGAAGGAACTGTGGGAATTCTGGCTAAGTTTGCAGATGATACAAAGATAGGTGGAGGGACAGGTAGTATTGAGGAGGTGGGGAGGCTGCAGAAGGACTTGGACAGGTTAGGAGAGTGGGCAAAGAAATGCCAGATGGAGTGCAACGTGGGAAAGTGTGAGGTCATGCACTTTGGTAGGAAGAATAAAAGCATGGACTATTTTCTAAATGGGGAGAAAATTCAGAAGTCTGAAGTGCAAAGGTACTTGGGAGTTCTAGTCCAGGATTCTCGCAAGGTAAACTTGCAGGTTGAGTCAGTAGTCAGGAAGGCAAATGCAATGTTGGCATTTATTTTGAGAGGACTTGAATACAAAAGCAGGGATGTACTACTGAGGCTTTATAAGGCTCTGGTCAGGCCACATTTGGAGTATTGTATGCAGTTTTGGGCCCCATATTTCAGGAAGGATGTACTGGCCCTGGAGTGGGTTCAGAGGAGGTTCACGAGAATGGTCCCAGGAATGGAAAGCTAAACATATGAGGAACATTTGAGGACTCTGGGACTATACTCATTGGAGTTTAGAAGGATGAGGGGGATCTAATTGAAACTTACAGAATAATGAATGGCCTGGACAGAGTGGATGTTGGGAAGATGTTTCTATTGGTAGGAGAGCCTAAGACCCGAGAGCACAGCCTTAGAGTAAAGGGAAGACCTTTTAGAATGGCGATAAGGAGAAACTTCTTCAGCCAGAGAGTGGTGAATCTGTGGAATTCACTGCCACAGAAGGCTGTGGAGGCCAGGTCATTGAGTACATTTAAGACTGGGGTAGATAGGCTCTTGATTATCAAGGGGATCAAGGGTTATGGGGAGAAAGCGGGAGAATGGGGTTGAGGAACTTATCAGCCATGATTGAATGGCGGAGCAGACTCGATGGGCTGAATGGCCTAATTTCTGCTCCTATGTCTTATGGTCTTATGTCACCCAGGGAGTAGGAGGGGGAGTTGAAATGGTTCATGACCGCATGGGGGCCAGGTGAAATAGCATTGGAGGGCAGAAGCCTCTAAATTGCTCCAACAACTCACCATAATGCTTCCACAAACTTTGACACACCAAAAGTAAGTCAAAGTACCTCAGCTACAACTTGTTTAGTGACCCTATAAACATACTCAGAACAGCATCTGTCAGATTGGACTTGAAACATTAACTCTATTTTTCTCTTGGTTAGAGACAAAAAACAGCTGATGCTGGAATCCAGGTAACACCCGAAACATTGACTGCTCCTTTCCTCCAGATGCTGCCTGGCTTGTTGTGTTCTTCCAGCCTCCTGTTTGTCTACTTTTCCCTTCCTTAATGCTGTCAGACCTGCTGAGTTTCTCCAGCAATTTCTGTTTTGTGTGTTCCATCAGACTCCACCGCAATTTTGATTATCAAAGCACTGTGTGCACATGAGATGCCCAAATTTTGGCATCCTAGTGTTACATCAATTCACTTAGGTCACATTTATTCCACAAGTATGGTACGGATAAACCAGAGAACCATAGGCTTGTGATCTAACATCTGTGGTAGGGAAACTTTCAGAGAAAGTTCTGAGGGACAGGATTAATCTCCAATTGGACAGGCAAGGATTAATCAAAAAGATAGTAAGGACAACAGCTGCTGGAAGTTAGAATTGATAAAATGTGAAGCTGGAGAAGCACAGCAAGTCAACCAGCATCGGAGGAGCAGGAAAGTCTACATTTTGGGTCTGGACCCTTCTTCAGGACCGGGAAGGGGGAAGGGAGCCCAGAAATTAATGTGGTGGGTGAGGCTGGGGGAAAGGTAGGTGGGATAGTGATAGGTGGATGCACGTAGGGGGTTGTAGAGATTGGTTAGTGGGAAGAGTGGAGTGGATAGGTGAGAAGGAGCGTGGACAGGTTGTGTCAGATCAAGAAGGCGAGGATGAGAGGGAGGACTGGACATGGGACAATGCCAGGGGTGGGGAGATTTTGATACTGGGGAACTCTATGTTGAGGCCATTGGGCTGTAAGTTCCCGAGGTAGAATATAAGGTGTTGTTCATCCAGTTTACGTGTGGCCTCCTTTTGATTGTGGAGGAGGCCCAGGATGGACATGTTGTCAAGGGAGTGCGAGGGGGATTTGAAATGACTGGCATCCAGAAGGTGGTGTTAATTGGAGTGTACAGAGCACAGAAGCTCCATGAATTTGTCACTGAGTCTGCATGTGGTCTCTCTGGTATGGAGGAGACCACATTGGGAGCAACAGACACAATAGACCAGGTTAGAAGACATACAGGTGATTTCCTGTTGGATACGGAATGATTGTTTGGGGCCTTGGGCGGAGGTGAGAGGGGAGGTGTAGGGGCAGGTTTGGCACTTCCTGCAATTGCAGGGAAAGGTGCCAGGTGTGGTGGGAAGGTTGGTGGGGAGTGTGGAGCTGATGAGGGAGTCACAGAATGAGCAGTCCCTATGGAAAGTAGATTGGGGTGGGGAAGGAAATGTCTTTTTGGTGGTGGGGTCTGATTGCAGATGGCAAAAATGGCCGAGGATGGTGCATTGGATTTGTAGTTTGGTGGGTGGTATGTGAGAACAAGGGGGACTCTGTCCTTATTGATGTTGGAGGGAGGGGTTTGAGGGCAGAAGTGTGGGAAATCCAGGAGATGCGGTTGAGGGCATTATGAATCGTGGGAGAAGCAAATTATGGTCCTTGAAGTAGGAGGACATATGGGATGTCCGGGAGTAGAATGTTTCATCCTGCAACCTTTTGTGGCGGAGGCAGAGGCAGCTGTGGGAATCAGTGGTGAAATGAATGTTGGTGCTAAGTCGGTCACTTGAGATGGAGACAGAGAGGTCCAGGAAGGGGAAGAAGGTGTCAGAGACGGTCCAGGTAAATTTGAGGTTGGGGTGAAAGGTGTTGGGGAAGTGAATGAACTGTTCGAGCTCCTCATAGGAGTACGAGGCAGCTCTGATACAGTCATTAATGTAGTGGAGGAAGAGGTGAAGAATGGTACCAGTGTAGCTGCGGAAGAAGGACTGTTCCAAGTATCCTATGAAGCGGCAGGCATATCTCGGACCCATGCGGGTGCCCATAGCCACCCCTTTGGTTTGTAGGAAGTGGGAACAGTCAAGGGAAATATTGTTGAGTGTGAGGACTAGTTCCACCAAGCGAATGAGAGTGTCGGGGACTGCGGGAGAGGAGGAAATTGAAGGATTTTAGTCCCTCCTCATGGGGGATACAGGTGTAGAGAAACTGAATATCCATGGTGAAGATGAGATGTCGGGGGCCAGGGAATTGAAAGTCTTGGAGAAGGTGGACGGTGTGGCTGGTGTCCCGAGCACAGATGGGGAGTTCCTGGACCAGAAGGGAAAGAACAGAGCTGAGGTAGGAGGAGAGGAGTTCAGTGGGCAGGAGCAGGCAGAGACAATGGGTCGATCAGGACAATCAGGTTTATGGATTTTGGGCAGAAGATAGAAACAGGCGTTACTGGTTAGGGGTCTATCTCCTACCCAAAATCTACCAACCTGACTGCCCTGGTTTTTAGTGTATTTTATTGACCTAATTATAACTGTAAGAGGTATGATCATTAAGTATACAGAAGACCATTAAATTTGTGGTGTGTAAAAAGCAAGGAGGAATGATTTTGACTACAGGATAATGGGGGGCTAACCAGTGGAAAATGGAATTTAAGTCTGAAAAATGTGAGGTAATGTATTATGGGAGAATTAACATAGCAAAGGGGTACACATAGAAACATAGACAATAGGAGCTGAGCAAGCCATTCAGCCCTTTGTCTCATATACAAGAACGGCAGAAACTTAAATACAACTCCACTACTTGCTGAATTTTTGTATACTTGGACTGTTCTTTTGATTCAGATGATTTTTTTTTCTCCTGAAAATACTCTCATCAGGTAACAGACATCAAGACATCCTGCCTACAATTTGAAATTTAAGTTCTGTCAAGTTACACATAAAAAATCAAAATGTTATTGAATTAGTTCTCTATACATGTCTTTTTAACAGTAACAATCATTGTAAGTGCACCTTCCTTCTTTACTAATGAACAGCCAGGGTAAACTGACCTAGTTTAATAAAATAATCTTTAACTATTCATGCAGAACAAAATACATGTGGAGGTATTCAATGCCCTTTGTACCTCAATAAATGACTAAAAATGAACTCAGCATTGAATGCCCTTTTAGCACTTGAACCAATTCCTTTCTGTTGCATCAGACTCGCATATCCAGCTATTTGGTGACTAAGACATACTGTTATGTTGTAAATATAACTTGCACATCATTTTATCAGGTCTGTAACTTGTAAAGTAATTTTGAATGCACAGAATAACTATATATATATGTTTTTGATCTTTTACAATTGTTTCAAAGCATTGAGCATGTGCAAATTTTCAGCTATTAATTTTGTGCAATAAAATCATCAGCATAAAGGTAAAGAAACGCAACCAGTTAAGAAGCAAGTTTTCACACTTCACAAGTCTATAAAACATTAATTAGCAGGAAATACTGATGAACACCGTCTATGGAGTGCCTATGTCTTATACATAATGATTTCAACATATTTGGAGAATGCCAATTAATTTACTAATCTCCTTCATTCTGAAGACATTACTACATCCAAAAGTGGGTATTCTTGAACTTTGAAATTATATTTCAGAATTATACTCCATTTTTCAATCGTATAACTTATATTAGACTTGATCTTTCATTGATAATTATTTAATCATTCCAAATCTACAGCAGTGTCACTTATTTGCACTCGATGATTAATACATTGAGTTCTGTGCATTGACACCGCAGATTTCAGGCCGACTACCTCTGTACCAGAGCACCTGGGTTCAAGTCCCTCCTGCTCCAGAGGTGAGTAGTAACATCTTTGAACAGGTTGATTAAAATAAATATAGTAGAACTTCAAATGTATAGTTGACTGTAACATGAACAATTTGTAATTATCTAGTGGGTTTTGGAAGGAAGAATTGTTTTTAAAAAGCATATTATTTAAATGGTGAGAGATTGCAGAGTTCTGAAATACGGAGGGATCTGAGAGTGCGAGTGCATAAATTGCAAAAACGGACTAGAATGCAGGTACAGTAAGTAACTAGGAAACTTCTTTTAAAATTCATTTTGTGGGATGTGGGTGTCGCTGGCTGGCCAGCATTTCTTGCCCGTGCCTAGTTGCCCTTGAGAAGGTGGTGGTGAGCTGGCTTTTTGAACCGCTGCAGTCCTCCTGCTGTGGGTTGACCCACAATGCTATTAGGGAGGGAATTCCAGGTTTTTGACCCTGTGACAGTGAAGGAGTGGCGATTTATTTCCAAGTCAGGATGGTGAGTGACTTGGAGAGGAACTTGGAGGTGATGGTATTCCCATATACCTGCTGCCCTTGTCCTTCTAGATGGAAGTGGTCGTGGGTTTGGAAGGTGCTGTCTGAGGATCTTTGGTGAATTTCTGCAGTGCATCTTGCAGATAGTACACACTGCTGCTACTAAGCATCGGTGGTGGAGGGAGTGAATGCTTGTAGATGTAGTGCCAATCAAGCGGGCTGCTTTGTCCTGGATGGTGTCAAGCTTCTTGAGTGTTGTTGTGTCTGCACTCATCCAGGCAATTGAGGAGTATTCCATCACACTCCTGACTTGTGCCTTGTAGATGGTGTACAGGCTTTGAGGAGTCAGGAGGTGAGTTACTTGCCGCAATATTCCCAGCTTCTGGCCTGGTCTTGTAGCCACTCTGTTAATGTGGTGAGTCCAGTTGAGGTTCTGGTCAATGGTAACCCCCAGGATGCTGATAGGGGGGGATTCAGTAACACCATTGAGTGTCAAGGGACGGTGATTAGATTGTCTCTTATTGGTGATGGTCATAGCCTGGCATTTGTGTGGTGTAAATGTCATTTGCCACTTGTCAGCCCAAGCCTGGATATTGTCCAGATCTTGTTGCATGTGAACATGGACTGCTTCAGTATCTGAGGAGTCACAAATGGTGCTGAACATTGCGCAATCATCGGCGAACATACCCAATTCTGACCTTATGATGGAGGGAAGGTCATTGATGAAGCAGCTGAAGATGGTTTGACCTAGGACATTACCCTAAGGAACTCCTGTAGCGATGTCCTGGAGCTGGGATGACTGACGTCCCACAACCAGGACCATATTCCTATATGTCAGGTATGACTCCAACCACCAGAGCATTTGCCCCCGATACCCATTGATTCCAGTTTTGCCAGGGGTCCTTGATGCTCATATATAAAATAATATATATAATAAAATGTTATTGTTTATTGTCGGGAGAATTGATACAAAAGTAGGAAGGTCATACTTTAGTTATATGGGGAATTGGTGAGACCACATCTGGAATACTGTATACAGTTTTTTAAAAACATATTCGTTCATGGAATGTGGGTGTTACTGACCAGGCCAGCATTTATTATCCATCCCTAATTGCCCAGAGGGCAGTTAAGTGTCAACCACGTTGCTGTGGATCTGGGGTCACATGTAGGTCAGACTTCCTTCCCTAAAGAATGGTAGTGAACTAGATGGGGCTTTTCCTGAAAATCGACAAAGGTTTCATGGTCACAATTAGACTCTTAATTCCAGATATTAATTGAATTCAAATTCCACATCCGCCATGGTGGCGTTTGAACCTGGTTCCCAGAACATTATCAGGGTGTCTGTATTAATAGTCTAGAGATAATGCCACTAGGCGATCACCTCCACTGTCACCCTATTTAAGGAAGAATGTAAATTTGTTGTATGCACATCAGAAAAAGTTTACCACACTAGTACCTCTGATCAGTGGCTATTTAACGAGGAAGAGTTAGAGAGCTAGGCTTGTATACCCTGGAGTGTAGAAGTGTAAGAGATGAATTGATCCAAACATATAAGATACTGAGGGATATTAACAGTGAGGATTTAGAGAGGATGTCTCCACTTACGGGGAAATATAGAACTAGGTTTCACCATTTAAAAATAAGGCATTGGCCATTTAAAATAGGTGAGGTGAAAATTTTCTCTGGTGCATTATCAGTCTTTGGAAATCTGTTCCTCTGTCCTGTGTTAAATGGTGCAGACTTTGAACAGCTCTAACAACTCAAGATTGGGCATGCATGAGGCACTGTGGACCACCAGAAGCAGCAGAATTATACTCCAACAGAATCTGTAACCTCTTAACCTGGCATATCCCCCACTCTACCATTACCAACAAGCCAAAGAATCAACTCTGGCTCAATGAGGGCATGCCAGGAGCAGCACCAAGTATACCAAAAAATTGCAAAAAGAGGATAGTAAGAACTGCAGATGCTGGAATCAGAGATAACACAGTGTGGAGCTGGAGAAACATAACAGGCCAGGCCTTCTTCAGAAGAGTCCTGCCCTGAAATGTCAACTTTCCTGCTCCTCTGATGCTGCCTGGCCTGCTGTATTCCCCCAGCTCCACACTGTGTTATATCTGCAAAAAAAGGACTATGTGTGCCAAGCAGCATAAGCATCAAGTGAGACACAGTTAAGAGATTCCGCAACCAACAGATCAAATCTAATCTTTGCAGTCCTGCCACAAACAGTGGTGAACAATCAAATAACTCACTGGAACAGGAGACCCCACAAATTTCCCTGTCCTCAATGATGGCGAAGCCCTGCACAGTGCAAAGAATAAGGTTGAAACATTCACAACAATCTTCAGCCAGATGTGTCAAGTGAGTGAGCGAGTGATCCATCACAGCACCATCCAACATTTCCATCATCACAGATGACGGTCTTCAGCCAATTCAATTCACGCTATATGATATCATGAAATGGTTGGAAGCACTGGAGATTGCAAAGGCTAAAGGCCTTGAAAATATTTCGGCAATATTACTGACGATTTGTGCTCCAAAACTTGTCACTTTTCTAACTGAGCTGTTCCAATACAGCCGGAACACTGGCATCTACCCAGCAATGTGGAAAATTGTCCAGATATGTCCTATACACAAAAAGCAGCACAAATCTGACCAAGCCAATTACCACCCCATCAGTCTAGTCTCGCATCAGTAAAGTGATGAGAGGTGTTATCAACAATGCTATCAAGCAGCATCGGCTGAGCAGTAATCTGCTCAGTGACACCCAGTTTGGATTCTGCTAAGGCCACTCAGCTCCTGACCTCATTCCAACCTTGGGTTAAATTTGGATAAAAGTGCTAAATTCTGGATGTGAGGCTAGAGTGACTGCCCTTGACACCAAGGCTGCATTCAATGGAATGTGATATCAAGGAACTCTAGCAAAACTGGAGTCAACAGGAATCAGATGAAAAATTCTGAGCTGGTTGGAATCATACCTGACAGATAGGAAGATGGTCCTGGTTGATGGAGGTCAGTCATCTCAGCTCTGGGACATCTCTACAGGAGTTCCTTAGGGTAGTGTCCTAGGCTCAACATCTTCAGCTGCTTCAACAATGGCCTTTCCTCCATCATAGGGTTAGAAGTAAGGATGTTCACTGATGACTATACAAGGTTCAATACCATTCACAACTCCTCAGGTACTGAAATAGTTTATGTTCAAATGCAGCAAGACCTAGACAATATTCAGGATTGGGCTGAAAAGAGGCAAATAACTTTCATGCCACACAAATGCCAGGTGATGACCATCTCCAATAAGAGACAATGTAACCATTGCTCCTTATACTCAGTTGGGCTGAATCCGCAACTATCAATATCTTGGTTGTTATCATTAATCAGAAGCTAAACTGGGCTAGCCACATTCCTCCCTTACAACACTGTGCATCTATCGACAATACATGAACTGCAACAGTTTAAGAAGGCAGCTCACCATCTCCTCAAAGGCAATGAGGGACAGGCAATAAATGCTAGCTCAGCCAGCAATGCCCATGTCCCGTAAATGAATTAGAAATATGCTTAAGTGCAGTTGGTTACAAGAACAGGTCAGTGGTAAGGAAAATACAATGAGTAGCTCATCTGCTTATTTGTCTTGGGCAGCATGGTGGCTCAGTCACTAGCACTGCTGCCTCACAGTGCCAGGGACCCAGGTTCAATTCCACCCTCAGGCAACTATCTGTGTGGAGTTTGCGCATTCTACCTGTGTCAGCATGTGTTTCCTCCGATGCTACGGTTTCCTCCCAAAGATGTATGGGTTAGGTGGATTGACCTAGCTAAATTGCCCGTAGTGTCCATGGATGTGCAGGCTAGACGGATTAGGGATGGGAAATGTGGGGTTGTAGGTTAGGGTGTGGTTATGTTTGGAATACTGCTCAAAGTGTCAGTGTGGACTGGATGGGCCGAATGGCCTGTTTACACACTGTAGGGAATCTGTGAGTCTATGAATCCCCAAAGCCTGTCAGTCTACAAGGCTGAAGTGAGGTGTATGATAAAATTCTCCCCACTTGCCTGGATGAGTACAGTGTCAAGAAGCTTGACACCATTCTGGACAAAGAAACCCACTTGATTGGCTCCATATTGAATCTCCACTATTGATGCTCAGTAGCAGCAATGTGTACTATCTACAAGATGCACAGCAGAAATTTGGAAACGTTCTGCAGACAGCATCTTCCAAACCCATGAACATTACCACCTAAAAAGTCAAAGATAACAAATACAACCTGCAAGTTCCCCTCCAAGCCACTCACCATCCTGACCTGGAAATATATCATCATTGCTTCAGAGTCGTTGGATCAAAATCCTGAAATTCCCTCTTGAACGGCATTGAGACTATACTTACACAAAATAAACTGCAGTGATTCAGGAGGGAGCTCACCATCACCTTCTCAAGGTCATCTAAAGGTGGACAATTAATTCTGGTCCAGGCAGTGACACCCATATCTCATGTACAAATAAAAAAAGATTTCCAGGAACAGCTAGTTGGTTCCAGATAGTTTGAGCTTGTTAAAGGTCATTAGCAGAAAAGATTCAATGCTATAGAATACTTTAGGTTAATTTTGCCAGGTCAGATGTTCATGAGAATTATGTCATTAATGATAACTCACAGGCAATCCCCATGGCTCAGGGAATTTGTTTGAGCTGAAGAAGCAAATTTAATGTGGAGTTTGCTGCTTACAGCAGAAACTCACTCTCTTCTCTTATCATAGCCGCTTTGCCTTCTGAACAAGTGCAAGTAAATGAAACTACAAGTAAGATTTTCATAATTTTGCATTTGCACAAGAGCTCAATATGCATTTTCCACCGTGGGTCCAAAAGGTCTGCATAAGAATTGTAAATTTTATTTCTTTCTATAATTCTTCATGTTCTAATCCAATGTCAGTGTCAGTGTGCCCTTTGTCTATTTGCTCATTTATAACCAGTAAATGTTGAAAGAACTGGTTGACTGCAATAATTTGTGACTATTATGACCCTGTCTGTTGGGTAGTTTGGCAACCTTGATTCCTTGATAATGTATGCTAGAAAGAAAATTGTGTGATTTACTCAAGGATGATTTCTCTAATGGAAGAAAATCCTGACCAGATTTGAAAAAAAATGCAAGGCTGAAGAGAAAAAAAATCAATAATTTCACCAAGAAGATAATGATAACAAATAAGGAATTTT
This sequence comes from Ginglymostoma cirratum, assembly GCA_024137785.1. Classification (NCBI taxonomy): domain Eukaryota; kingdom Metazoa; phylum Chordata; class Chondrichthyes; order Orectolobiformes; family Ginglymostomatidae; genus Ginglymostoma; species Ginglymostoma cirratum. The sequence continues at coordinate 6,214,923 of JAHRHZ010000074.1, read as the reverse complement.
TTAAAAATTATAGAACTGCATGGCCTAAATTCCATCCAACAGAAGTCTCCACAGCTGACTCTGACCCTATCAGTGACAGTGGCAGTTATCCTATTTTGTATTCTAATAGCAGGCACTTGTATCCCAACAGCTATATCCCAACAGGCTCACCATAGGTGCTCACATGCCACAGAAGCTGTAACATACATGTATTGTGGTGTGCTTAGTGTGTATTTGTCAATACCACCCAAGAGGAAGAAATATGTTGCGTTGATAGTTAAAACTAAATGTATAGCTGATTGAATGAGATGAATTAATGGAAATAAGCTCATGTGGAACATAAAACTGGCATAAAACCAAATATCAGTTTCTGTCCTGTAAATTATATAGAATTCTATGTGACTGTGCTTTCTGAGATTTGTGTTATGTGTCCAGTATAGACCACCAACCAGGGCCCTTTGGACATTTATAATAATAGTTTTTTTGTACTGCATTAAATGACCCAAACTTCTTAAAATGGAAAGAGATGATTTAGAGTCACAGAGTCATACAGCATGGAAACAGACTCTTCAGACCAACTTGTCCACACCAACCAGATATCCCAATCTGACTTAGTCTCATTTGCCAGCATTTGGCCCATATCCCTCTAAACCCTACCTATTTATATACCCATCCAGGTGCCTTTTAAATGTTATAATTGTACCATTTTCCACCACGTGCACTGGTAGTTACCTCTTAGGTCCTTTTTAAATCTTTCTCCTCTCACCTTAAACCTATGCTTTCTAGTTTTGGACTCCCCTACCCTGGGGAAAAGACCTTGGCTATTCACGCTATCCACTCCCCTCATGACTTTACAAACCTCTATAATTGTTGGATAAATTGAAAGACGTTTTCATTCTGATAAATGTTATCTCTTCTGTTATACCTATTATATCGAAATACATTTTTTGTTCAAAGTTATGGAGAGAGAGAGAAAGAAAGAATGAACTACCATTTATGTAATGACCTTTATGACATTTCAAAGACATACATTTGAAGCGTGGACACTGTTGCAATATAGGTAATGCCGCAGCCAATTTACACATAGCAAGTTTACACAGACAGCAAGCAATGTGATAAACACCAGATAATCTGTTTATTGACGTTGGTTGAAGGACAAGTATTGGTCAGAAAATTGCAATAATTTCCCTTTCCTTCTTCTTAATAGTGCCACTAGATCTTTTGCATTCACCCTTAAAGAGCAAATAGTGTCTTGGTTTAGTATCTCAGCTGAAAGGCAGCACCTACCATAATGTAACATACCCTCAGTACTGTATTGGAATGTCAACCTACATTTTTAGACTTAAGTTGTGACTTGAGACCACAATTTTGAGACTAAGAGGGGTGAGTTGTGTACACTGAGCTGCAACTTATAATTGCTTACGTGGATGCAGTTGTCTACTTGGAAATAAAACTGACCAAGTGAAATGGGAAGAAAACAAATTGAATCTGACTTTGTATCAGAGGCGAATCATCTACTTGCAACAGAAATGTCAACACTTAACAAAATAAGTTTTGAAATAGAGCTGTAGAGGAGTTCTTTTTCCAAGACATCGTAAATGAGAAATGAGCCAGTGGCTTCTCTACAAATATCAAAATCTTATGTGCACTGATTAATATGTGTTTGAATTCCTTTGGTTGCATGTGCTATAAGATTGGTTTTATTGGCAACCTTGGACATAGAGCTGTTCATATGTTCATTGTAATTCTGAAATGGGGACACCAAAGTCATCCTGTAGGAGAATGGCTGTCCTGAACAGACATTGTGTACCCTAGAAGGTTAAAGTATTTCAAAAGTTTGAGCAATAGGTTAAGCTAGCAGTTATTACTATGGAGCTGCAACACTAACAGGATGTAAACATTAAGCCAAAAAGATTTTCTGCCTCTCACATAAGAGGAGGTGGTAACAGAGTGATAATGGAATAGTAATCCAGAGCCTGAGTCTAATGTTCTGGGAGCATGGGTTTGAATCTCTTCACTGCAGAAATTTGAATTCCTTAAAATTTGGAATTAAAAGCTAGCCTAATGGTGACCATATAACCACTGTCAATTGTCATTAAAACCCACCTCATTCACTAATGTCCATTTAGGAAGGAGATCTGCCATCCTCACCTGGACTACATGTGATACCAGGGCCATACCAAAGACTAGCAGATTATGTCAAATCCCATGTTCCTCCAGTAAGCAAGGTACTGTCCAAACCAAAGCAGAATGTGCTTGCAAAGCTCACAACACAGTGTTCAACATTAAATGTGATTCTGCAAATGGACAGCATTTCTTAAATAATTCTGAATGTGTGAAGAATACGCTGACAATCAGGCTATGACCATCAGTTAGGCTTGTAATGTGGTGCATTTGCATGTACTAGAAGTTACGTATATTAATGCAAAAGGCCCAGTTCTTTGCAGACAGAAAGAACTTGTAATCACATTGTGTTTTTTCAACTCTGTAAAATAGAAAGCTTTTTCTCTGGCTTATTTCTCATGTCAATGTCTTTATCACGGTCAACCAGCCTGATTTAAAATTTAATGCTTGGCAGTTAATTATCAGTCATCTTATCTGGTGCATTCCTCCACCAATTCGTCAACTAAGCAACACTCTTTTTTCATACAGTATAAATGTTGTTTCACCTTTATGCTGGCATTTCTCATGAAATGAGTGCAAGATGAAAAGCTTGACAAAATGTGTCTTTTTTCAGCCGCACACTAATTCTGTACTATCAAATAAGTATGACTAAAATTTATTTTTTACATGTTTTGTCATGGCTTTCTGAGGACTATGGAAAGCATTTAAAATTTTGCACAAGGCCTGGACAAGCTATAACACAAGAGTTATTGTCCCTCAACCAAGTCAATGTGAGAGGGTGTCAATGCGTTCTGTATAAGGGATTGCGTGAGAATTTATTGATCATTTATCTTTTATTGCTGGTCACATGCAGTAGTTATTCATCTATCATTAAGTCATATAGTTCAAATAACGATCAAAATTACTCAAATATTGCTCTCCCACAGGTTGGCATGCAAGATTGCAATATAATTTTCTCTTTAATATTTTTGAGAGAACATCAACAGTCATGAATAAGAAATAGTTACTGTGAAATACATCATTGTATTTGAGTGTTACTTAAAACAGAAAGTTCATCAATATATCCAATTAATGGCGATTGTCTGCCTATGGATATTTACCTTTATATTAAAAATGCACACAGAACTTGCAGCCAAATAGATTAACTCAAAGTTCATCTCAATACAATAACTATCACACTGCTAACTTACTTGCTGACCAGCATATGGCTGTGTGCTTAAAGCAATAAATTCCTGAAATTAATACAACTAGAAATTTCTCTAAATGACTATGGTGCCTTCTTAATTGCAAAGCAGTTGTGACTTTTGAAAATGCGATTCAATAAGGCTGACAACAAATAAAAGGTAGAGAAATTAACAGAAAAGATCATATACTGAAAGAATGAGATTGCACAACAGAAAACATGTCGGTGAACATGTTGGCCCCATATCAATGGTGTATTAAGGTGACAAAATAAAAGAATGATATGGAATAATACACAGGGCAAAATAGAGCTTGAGAAGGTATCACTGACTTTAGTACAGATATGCATTATACAGGTACATCTGGAAGTGTCAACTTTGACCATTTAATACAATGGTAGAAACTTATGATTGGAGATTTTCAAATAAAACTTTAACAGTTGTAATAACATCAATATCTGCAGCAGAGATTTAATCACTTCATCTCATCCCGACGGGAATCGATTTAGCTGCAAACCTCTTTCTGACAAAGTAATACACACAGGTTAAAATGTGGAAAATGAGAAAACAAATAGCATTAAATGATTTACAGTCACATTTGTTTTGCTTTTTGGGATCTGATCAGGCAGATTTTTTTAACAGACTGGTAAATAAAATCCAATAAATCTCTTGCTTACCTTTGCAATTGAGCTCAGGTAATAACAGATGTAGGCTGCACCAAATCCTAAAACAAGAGACAAACCTACGCCTGAACCTGACAGGTTGATTTTGACCTGATTTTCTAAATACACTCTCAGATCTCTGGTCAATGTGTTCACATTATGTCTCAGATCGATCATTGCTGTACTACTGGTTAAGAATAAGGACCAGTTAACAACACTCCTCATCAGAAACAGACAGGCTGTACACTAGATTTTTCTGTCCTTCAGCCCAACCCTCATACACCAGCACAATCCCCTTCAGCTTCTATTTATAGGTTTAAGGCATACTCAGGCATTTAAATGCCACCTACTGGAGAGATAGAATCACACACTACATTCTTTCCTTACTTGTCCAAACTACATTTAATTTTTTTAATATAACCCCTACAGTGTGGAAAAAGGCCATTCAACCCACCAAGTCCACACTGACATTCTGAAGAGTATCCTTTCCAGACCCAACCTCCCCAGCCTGTAACCTTGCATTTCCCATGGCCAATCCTGCACATTTCTGGACACTATGGGTGATTTAGCATGGCCAATTTACCAAAGCTGGACATCTTTGGATTGTGGAAGGAAACTGGAACACCTGGAGGAAACTCACTCCTGACAGGTGGAGAGTGTACAAACTCCACACAGTCACCCCAGGTAGGATCAAACCTGGATCCTTGGTGCTGTGAGGCAGTAGTGCTAACCACAGAGCCACTGTGCTGCCTCATTAAGGGCTTGTTTTCTTCCCAGGCTTGATGACAATATTAGTTTTGCTATCATTAAGTGAGTAATTCACTGCTCACTGAAACAAATATATGAGTTAATTTCTTTCAGCAAAATTACTGAAGTACACATACAACAGAATAAAGAAGGTATTGCACCTTGCATCCTATCCTTTGAAACAAGCAATGGTGAAAAGCACTAAAAAGCCTTTAGACCTTGATGTTTAATTTTTTTCTCATTTAATTTTGGAGATTATGTCATAAATTAGACTGAGAACTCATCTTGAAGTTAGCCACAAGTGATTACACTGCATGATCCATTAGATTTCCAATACTCTGCAGCCACAGGCAGCTTCAGTATTATTCAGTCAGTCTGAGAATATAAGGACAGAGGAACATGTTTAGGCCATTTGTCATTTGAATCTGTCCCACCAATGAATTGTGGTTGAGTTGCGACTTAACTGTATAGTTACCTTTCTCCTGAAGTTGGATGGACTGAAGCCATTGATTTTAGTCCCCGTTTCATATTCCATTCACTAGCTACTGACTCTAACCTACTTCCTAGCAATGTCTGAAATTAAACCATGATGTGGAGGTGCTGGTGTTGGACAGGAGTGGAAAAAGTCAGAAGTCACACAACACCAGGTTATAGTCCAACAGGTTTATTTGAAATCACAAGCTTTCAGGGCATAGTCCCTTCATCAGGTGAAGTGTGAGAGAAACACACAGATACAGAATTTATAGGCAGAGAGATCAAAAGACCATACAAATGGTGTGACTGGAATGCTGAATAACAAGTCCCTGCAGGTGATCTTGAAGTGTTAGATGGTGAGAGTAAAGTGTCAACAGTTAAATAACAAGCGAAGGGGTGACCAAAATCCTATTAAATGAGGCAGAGAGATAATTACAAAATATTACAAATAATGTGCTGGAGACAAACCAAATCCCTGGAATAACTCGGCTTTAGGAGCTTCAAAATCTCCCCACCCCCGACCTCATCCCAAGACCAGCGACCCCTTTGTCCCTGCCTCCTTGACCTGTCCGTCTTCTCTCCCATCTATCTGCTCCTCCCACTTCACTGACCAACCCCCACTTTCTACCTACACTCACCTACTTGCTTCGTCCCCGCCTCCTTGACCTGTCTGTCTTCCTTTCCACCTACCCGCCCCTCCCTCCGCACTGACCAACCCCCATCCCAACTCCGTACCTACACTTACCTTTACTAGCTTCATCCCAGCCTCCCTGACCTGTCCATCTTTTCTCCACCTATCTGTTCCACTATCCACTTTCTACCACCGCCTCCTCCCTCTATTTATTTCAGAGCCCCCTTCCCCTCCCCCATTTCTGAAGAAGGGTCCAGACCAGAAACGTCAGCTTTCCTGCTCCTCTGATGCTGCCTGGCCTGCTGTGTTCATCCAGCTCCACACCTTGTTATCTCAGACTCCAGCATCGGCAGTTCCTACTATCTCCTGGAATAACATGATATCTCTCCGCCTCATTTAATCGAATTATAGGTCATCCTTTCACTTGTTACTCAGTTGTTGACACTTTACTCACACCATCTGTCATTTCAAGATAAATTGCATGGGACTTATTATTCAGCACTCCACTCACACCACTTGTATGGCCTTTTGATCCCTCTGCCCTTGTTCTTTCTCTGTCCTTAAATTCTGTGTTCTGTATGCTTCTCTCTCATTTCACCTGACATAGAGTCAATGTTCTGAAAGCTCGTGATTTCAAATAAACCTGTTGGACTATAGCCTGGTGTCATGTGACTTCTGACTTTGAAATTAAGCCAATCTGTTTGTAATGAAAGACGTTTGATCCTGTGATAAACTTCTGATCTCATTTCTATGCCGTTAAAGTGATTTGGATGTGAATATAGGAGGTATGGTTAGTAAGTTTATTGATGACACCAAAATTGATGGTGTAATGGACAGTGAAGAAGGTTACCTCAGAGTACAATGGGACCTTGTTCAGGTGGGGCAAAGGGCTGAGAAATGGCAGATGGAGTTTACTGTAGATAAATGTGAGGTGCTACATTTTAGTAGGGCAAATCAGGACAGGATTTATACACTTAATGGTAAGGGCCTGGGTGTGTTGCCAAACAAAGATACCTCGGATGCAGGTTCATAGTTCCTTGAAAATGGAGTCGCAGTAGACAGGGTACTGAAGAAGGCATTTGATATACTTGCTTTTATTGGTCAGTACATTGAGTAGAGGAGTTGGGAGGTCATGTTGCAGTTGTACAGGATATTGGTTAGGCCACTTTTAGAATACTGCATACAATTCTGGTCTCCCTGCAAAAGGAAAGGTGTTGTTAAACTTGAAAGGGTCAGAAAAGATTTACAAGTAAGTTACTAGGATTGGAGGGCTTGAGCTATAGGGAGAGGCTGAATAGGTTGGGACTATTTTCCTTGGAGCATCAGAAGCTGAGGGGTGACCTTACAGAAGTTCATAAAAGTATGAGAGACATGGATAGGGTGAATAGTCAAGGTCTTTTCCACAGGGTAGGAGAGTCCAAAACTAGAAGGCATAGATTTAAGGTGAGAGGGGAAAGATTTAAAAGAGACCTAAGGGGTAACTTGTTCATGCAAAGGGTGGTGCATGTGTGGAATGAGCTGCCAGAGGAAGTGGTGGAGGCTGGTACAATTACAACATTTAAAAGGCATCTAGATGGTATACGAATAGGAAGGGTTTAGACGGACATGGGCCAAATGCTGGCAAATGAGACAAGATTAATTTAGGATATTGGGTCAGCATGGATGGGTTGGGCCGAAGGGTCTGTATCTGTGTTGTATACCTCTATGACCCTGTCTCTATTAACACCATCTATGTCCATTTCTATAATTTGTCACAAGCAGAGTAAAACTGTTAATATATATTTTCTCCATTAACGGTTACTATATCTATATTTTAGTGGCTGGTTTTAAACACAGTAGACAGACCAACGAAGATGGCTGCTATTATTGGGCTTAGTGATAACTTTTTGGAAGATTTTCCAATGTCAAAGTCAGGCAGATTTTCAGCACTCGGTATACCTCATGATGGATCTGTAACAGAGATGTCTCCAAATAAAACATTTGTACAGTAAAATTGCAGGTTACACTCATCCTGCCATAGGAGTGTATATTCTTCTGTATGGTGAGGTTGGTGAATGGACTGCCAAGGAGTATCAGATCAATTGTTTGCGAGGTGATGCATTGTATCACATGGTCTCAGTGCAGTGGTGACTAGGCAAGATCAGAATGAGGCATCTGGACTGCCCTCCTGGTTCCTGTCCTTCTCAGGGATAAATAGTGATGCAGTTATGCATAGAGATGGAGGAGGGGCACGTACCAGCTGCATTGTGGGCATCTTCTCAGAGCTCCTCCAGCGTCAGCAGATACCCTTATCCCCACTGTCAGTGACTCTAAAGCCTCCAATGGGTGAGGCTGTGGAGGGTGCCCATGCATCCATGCATAGATTTGCAGTAGACCTGAGCTCTGTCTATTAGATGATAAATGGAACAGGGCACTGATATCAGCAATTGTCCCTTATTGCTGCTGATCTTGGAGATCCACCAAGGCATAATGGGTGTATGCAGAACATTAACACATAACACATGGGGCAAATGGTATTACAAGTATTGAGAAATTATGTACGTTCCACATTATAGTTTTGTCATGCCCAGTACCAACATGTCATTTTATAAACTTACAGATGAGGCTTTTAATTATTAAACATATAATGGTGAGACTTTTACCGTATATTATTTTTTACTGTCCTACATGGTTATTTGAAATCACAAGCTTTCAGAACGCAGCTCCTTCATCACATGCAGGGAAGAGAGCATACAGACGCAGAATTTGTGGGCAGAGAGATCAAAAGATCATACAACTGGTGTGAGTGGAGTATCAGATAATAAGTGTTTGCAGATGACCAAGAGCGTTAGACAGTGAATAAAGTGTCGACAGCTGAATAACCAGTGAAGGGATGAACTGTAATCTGATTAAATAAGGCAGAGAGATAATTACAAAAAGTTAAAAATTAGGTGGTGCTGGTGACAAACTAAATGACTGGAATAACAAGTTAGATGGAAGAATCACATGCCAAGGGTCTAACCAAAGTCATAAGTAATTCAAAACTGTACAAACTAATTAAGGTAGGGAGATCATAATAATTTATAAAGGTGATATTGTCAAAAACAGGATAATGATGAGGTATTGGAGTTCGTGGCAGGTTTTTGGAGAGGCAGTGGCCTAATGGTATTATCACTGGACTGTTAATCCAGAAACCCAGGTAATGGTCTGGAGACCTGGGTTCAAATCCCACCATGGCAGATCGTGGAATTTGAATTCAATAAATATCTGGAATTAAGAGTCTAGTTTGACCGTGAATCCATTGCCGATTGTCGGAAAAACCCATCTGGTTCACTAATGTCCTTTAGGGAAGGAAACTGCCATGCTTTTACTTGGTATGGCCTACATGCGACTCCAGACCTGCAGCAATGTGGTTGACTGTTAACTGCCCTCTGGGCAATTAGGGATGGGCAGTAAATGCTGCCTAGCCAGTGACGCCCTCATCCAGTGAATGAATAAAGGAAGAAAAAATGAACAAATCCCCAGGTCCAGATGAGTTGTATCCCAAGCTGCTATGAGAGAAGAGGAAGGAAATCTCAGAGGCCCTGTCCCAAACTTTTAAATTGTCTCTGGCCTCAGGGAAGGTGGCAGAGGTCAGCCAGGCTGGTTCCACTTTACAACGAGGTGGTCAGGATAAAGCAGGGGATTATAGACCAGTGAGACATCAGTGGTAATGAAATGACTGGAAAAAATGCTGAAGGAGAAAATTAATCCCCACTTGGAGAGGCCTTGTTTGATTGGGGGTAGTCAGCATGGCTTTGTCAAAGTGAGGACATGCCTAATAAACCTGGTTGAATTTTTCAAGGAGGTGATCACATCTGTAAATGAGGGTAGTGCAGCTGATGTATTTTTTACGGATTTCAGCGAGGTCTTTGACAAGGTATCACATGGAAGAGTAATAAGGAAGGCAAGGGTTCATGGGATCCAGGGAAACCAGGCAAGTTGAATCTAAAATTGGTTTACTGGCAGGAGATAGAGGGTAATGGTAGAAGGCTGTGGAGCCCTGTTTGCAGTGGCGTACTACAGAGATCAGTTACTGGGTCCCTACTGTTTGTGATCATAAATGATGTGGATGAGAATGTGGGAAAGGAATTATAAGTCAGCAGATGGCACAAAGATTGACTGGTTGATTGACGTTGAGGAGGAAGGTCTTAACTCACTGGAGGATATAAACAGATTGGGCAGATGCACACATCAGCGGCAGATGTAAATTAACCCTGATAAGTGTGCGGTGATGCACTTTGGAAGAAGTTACAAGACAAGGGAATATTCAATGAATGAAAGGACACTAGGAAGCTCAGAAGAACAGAGGGGTGCTTATCCACACATCCTGAAAGTGGAAGGAAAGAAGGACAGGTTAATAAGGAGTATAGGCATTTGGGACCCCTGCCTTTATCAGTCAACGCATGGTTTATAAGAGCAGAGAGATTATGTTGGAGCTGTACAGGTTTTTGGTTTGGCAAAGCAGGAGCACTGTGTACAGTTCTGGTCACCACATTGTAGGAAGGATGTGATTGCGCTCGAGGGGTGCAACAGAGGTTCACCAGGATGTTTCCTGGGATGGAGCATCTTAGCTACAAAGAGAGGCTGGATAGGCTCAGGTTGTTTCCTTTGTTTCAGAGGATACTGAGGGGGGGTTCATGATTAAGGTGTATCAGATTATGACTGGCATGTACAGAGCAGATAGAAAGCAGCCATTTCCCATTGTTTTAAGGATCAAGAATAAGGGGGGGGGTGTGTGTACACTTTCAAAGTGAAAAGCAGGAAGTTTGGACGGAATTTGTGGAAACAACTTTTCAACCCTGAGGGTGATGGAGGTCTGGAATGCATTGCCTGGGAGAATAGTTGAGGTGGGTAACTTTATAACCTTTAGAAATCCTGTGGATGTACACTTGAAGTATCATAACCTTCGAGGCTATAGGCCTAGTGCAAGCAAGTAGAACTAGTGAGGCCATAGTGTATTTTTGGCAGTGAGACTTGATGGGCTAAAGGGTCTCTTCAGTATTATATGATTCTATGAAGTTTAAGATCTTGAATGAATAAGACTTACCATCCGAGTCTTTGCCATACTCTATAAGAATGAATGTCTATCAAATTAATGTCACTTGTACCTAGATGATATTGTGCAATTAGCTATACGTTGCTTAAAATAAGAGACTGTTCTTGTTTAACTATCAAATAGTTTTTCTCCACTCCACTAAAACAAGTAGGCCTGTATGTCCCTACTGGGAAATGGGATACTGGCAGCAAATCTATGACAGACTTCATAAAACATGATGAGCAATGGTGGGGATTCATCTTGTAACCGTATCCTTCGCACACACCCTCAAATGTGATTGCACTGGGGAGGTACCTGCTTAAGAGTAGAGATTTTGGGATTCTCAAAAATCCTATTCACATGAACCAAAAATTCATGCAGTGCCTAACATTAATGCTGATGATTGAATTATTTCGAATCAATCCCAATTATGCCATATTTTATCATCTAATCCAGCAAGTATGAGTCTCCATCCCCTTTTAGGGCAGGTATAAGTGTGTTGATTTAAATAACATAAATTAACTGTCAGCTATTTTAAAACCAGCTAGTGCACAGATTCAGTGCAACTTCATTAACTCACTTGAGAATTGTAATCAGTGAGGATCATCATATGGGGAATTTGAGTGGATAGACTCAGCATTGAGTTTAGCGAGGTTCCTATGAAACCATTAGCTACTCAGCTGAGAAAGTTGCATATGGTTTGGACAGAATTGTTCCAGCATGAAACTAAGAGGTGGTGGTATTAATCTTTGCAGCAAGGCTTGTTGTGAAAAATGAATAATAAAGTGATGCTCTGTGACTCCTACAGCATTCCCAAGAGACCCAAAGCAGGATGTCTTATCAGGACCTAACAATAATATATTTAAATCTTGTTCCATGTGAAAGAACCAAACCACAGCGATAACACTTTTTCTTTATCAGGAATCATCAAGATCATATTCTTGGGACAGTGAAAGGACGGGAGCACAGCAATATAGCTTACATAAAATTGGGCTACAAAAGGTGGGGGCTGGGTGACACAAGTTGACGGTTTTGCATGCTGTGCAGTGGATGCAGGTTCGTTTTAAATATTCAGAAGAGATCTGGTTAATTTTCTGGAGGACGCTGATGTTGCTGCGCAGAAAAGGTAAAATAATGGAATAGAGTATGTCTGCATTTCAAGTTGGCTCAGCCAATTTTGTTTTGTTTTAACATTGTTCTTAAATTAGTGACAACGTATTTATTTAACGCTGTGACATTCACTTTAATGCTACTTGCCACGGACTTCCTGTTCTGTGGACAACCTGCTCTTAAGATTTTTCTTTCCCTCTTTCCCACAGCTCTAATTCCCAAACTCCATTCCCACTTTTAAAGTCCTGGGTGTCCATTGCCACCAGTGGAAATTTGGGTATTCTCCTGCTTCACTATCCCTCCCATATAGCTCCTGACCTTTCTCCTGTTCCTGCCTCAGCCATTAGTCATTCTGCCCCACTACCCGCTCCTGTTCCCTCTCTTTTATCATTTCAAGCCTCCTGTATTTGTTGCTACCATCGGGGTGTTTCACTGTTCCTCTCTCAGCTCCCTGTCAGAACTTGCCATGAAGTTCAGTGATCTACCTAGTCATGATGTGGAGGTGCTGGTGTTGGACTGAAGTGGGCAAAGACAGAAGTTACACGACACCATCTTATAGTCCAACAGGTTTATTTGCAATCACAAGTTTTCGCAGCGCTCCGAAAGCTTGTGATTTCAAATAAATCTAATGCATTTATAACCTGGTTTTGCGTGACTTCTGACTTTGCTCTACCTAGTGGCAGAGGTTGGTCAATGCAGGTAGCTCCGAATTTTAGTGGACAGCTACTCTGATCAATATCAAATAAAACTTCATGTAATGTTCACATTTATTTATTGTATTTAGTTCTTACATTTCTGTATTTCTTCTACATTGCTGAATTTATTTTATTTAAAGGTTATCTTATCAATGAATGTAGGCATTTAGGAATGGTCACCATTTCAAGTCAATCATGTTTTGTAAGTATTGTCTACTCAAAATTGACCTAACGTACTTAACTGTTTCTTTTTATATTTAGTGATTTATTTATTTATTTCAGTTAGATTTACAGTGATGCACACGTACAGTACAGAATTTCAACCTGTTTGTTTTCTGGGTAAGAAATGTCCGAAGAACCTAACTCTATTTAACATTGATTTCTATGGGAATGTATGAGTAAGGACCTACTGTTAGGAATATAGGACACCAGGTTATAGCCCAACAGGTTTATTTGAAATAGCAAGCTTTCAGAGTGCTGCTCCTTCGTCAAATCAAGTGAGGGAAACCACACAGGCACAGAATTTATACAGATCAAAAGATCTTTCTGCCTTTAAATTCTGTGTCTGTGTGCTTCCCTTCGCCTCACCTGATGAAGGAGCAGGACTCTGAAAGCTTGTAAATTCAAATAAACCTGTTGGACTATAGCCTGGTGTCATGTGACTTCTGACCTTGTCCACCCCAGCCCAACATCGGCACCTTCACAAAATGAACATAGTTTTAGATCAGCAACTCTCAAACATTTTTTTGTTTTCAAATATCAGAATTCTATTCATCTTGAATTGGCCCAAGACATTTTTAATCTGTCTTTCCTTTTTATAGGAGATCATAGGGCCACCAATGTGTGCTCATAATAATGGGGTGTTGAATAGGATGAATCTAATATGGTTTTTGTATTTTTCACACCTCTAAATTAGAATAAAGCTTCAAGCATATGTAAGGTAATGCATCATTGTAAAATATGAATTATGCAGCATGAATGGATTGAGCAAAGGTAAAAAAAAATCTGAATGTGATAATGAAATATTTGTTAACATATTTCCTCAGTCTTTCCATTTCCAAGTAAAATTTGAAACTTTAAATTCTACAACAACCTCACCATTGGCTGTTCACAACCTCAGGTTGTGACAAAGCACTATAGTTCTTTAAAATAGACATTACTTTTATATAGAATGTGGCACTGAGTTTGCACACAGCAAGATGCTACAAACTTCAATACGACAACTATAAGATAATATGATTTTTAGTGTTAAGAGAGATAATAGGTACTGCAGATGCTGGAGAATCTTGCTCCTATCCATTTCTGATGAAGGGTCTAGGCCCAAAACGTCAAGCTTTCCTGCTTCTATCCATTTCTGATGAAGGGTCTAGACCCAAAACATCAAGCTTTCCTGCTCCTATGAGCATTTCTGATGAAGGGTCTAGGCCCGAAACGTCAAGCTTTCCTGCTCCTATGATGCTTGGCCTGCTGTGTTCATCCAGATCCACACCTTGTTATCTATGATTTTTAGTGTTGTTGGCCGAGGGACAGGTATCATCTAAGGCACAAGGGAGAATTATGAAATCACAATGGAGGTTGCTGGAGTAAACTCAGCATCTGTGGAGAGAGTCCATCAGAACTGGGAGGAATTAGAGAACGTAACAGGTTTCAAGAAAAATGCGGTGGGATAAGAACAAAGGAAGGTCTGTGATTGGGCGGAAAACAGGAGAGACTGAATGACAGAAACATCAGGACAAAATGGAAAGGTGATGGGGCAAGAAAAGAGAAACAAGGGTTTGCTTGAACCAGATGTACTGCAGGCTGAAAGGGACAAAAAAAATGGAACAAGCAGAAGTGGAAACAAAATGGTGTATTTGAAAGATGTGGTACTGTTCCTCAGCCTCATATTGAGCTTTATTGGAACAGTGCAGGAGACCAATGACAGTAATGTCAGTATAAGAATAAGGAAGAGACTTAAACTGACAGGCCATCAGAGCTCAGTAGAGTTGAACCTTTGAATTGAATTGGCTTTAATGTCACATGTATTCTAATGAGTAAACTGAAAAGTTTATAGGTCGCCACTCACAGCACCATCTTAGGTACCTAGGTACAGATTCTTCAATTACAAGATTAGTTACAGTGTAACAATGTCACCTGCACACAGTGCCATCTTAGGTACCAAGTACCTAGGTACCATCCTTAGTTACAGAATAGAGAAATGAAGAAAACAAAAGTTACATTTCAGCTATACACAGTATAACCGTTGGTCAGAAAAAACAAGAAGCAAATTTAAAAAGATAAACATCACAGATTCTCTCCAAAGGCTCGCCACGTCAGACCAGTGCAGGGGGTCTTTACCTGGTCTGACCACTGCCTGCCCCTGCTCCTGCAGCAGGCCACTGCTGCCGCTTCGCTCTGGGCTGCTGGACACTGGCTCTCTCACTGCTGGCTGGTGTCTGCACTTTGGGCCACCGATTGCCAAACCTGCTTTGGAGGTCAGGACCGGGTGTCTGAGGCCAAGAGAAGGGAGGAAAAGAGGGAGAAAAAACAAGAACGGGTGGAGCGGATGAGCTCTGGCTGGAGTGTCCTACTCCGCTGCTATCTTACCAGAAGTCCATTGTGCACTTTAGCAAGCACTGATGGTACAGAGCTGTCCTGCACAGTTCCTGGGATTAGCTCAGTCACGGTGGACAGAGGCAAATAGGTGCTATCTCAGACTCCAGCATCAGCAGTTCTTACTGTCTCAAATTGGTGCTTGCTTTGTGGGCATCTGGAGGATGGCTGAACAATCGTCTCTCCAATATATCATATTCACTCTATCTCTGCTACATCTGATCAAGGCTCTTGCGTTACCACATTCACGATTGCGGGCCTCATTTACACTCATCACCCCAACACCACTAACCCTGCATACCCTCTGTGCTGCCTACTTACTCACTCAGGATACCTCTTCCACCGGTAGCGACAGTTATACCTGTGTCACTCACTTTCATCTCCAATAATACCAGCTTTGGTTTCAATCCAGGTTTCTCATACTCTCATGTGGAGAGGATCCTGACACTGGATCCAAAAATCCCTTGTCCCCTTGTGCTTTTACCTTCTTTATAAGTCTCCTATGTGGCATATTGTTAAAGACTTTGGTCTTTGTCCTGGATTGGTATCGGACACCGCCAGTGACTTCCTTTTGCTGGAAAGAACAAAGGAGTTGCCCGAGGCCTGCTGTGAGCTCTGATCTAATGTTAAAACAAGTCTGGTATAACTCTTCTTCAGAACTAAGTTTAGAAATTTAGTTTCTATTAACTCAAACTTAGCCAAAATAAAAACAAATGATTCAGCCCTAAACATCAAAACTGGATGCAAAGAGCAGCTTTTGGCAAATCCTGCTGGAGGAGAAGATCAAGTTCTTGACAACTTTCATTACTTTGGAAGATTTTGCTTTAACTACTTGCTATTTAACATAACATCAGCTCCAGAAATTTTCCAAAGAGCAATGTTTAGTATTTTACAAGGCCTTAGTGCTGTACTATGGGCATATGGTGGAACAGTTGAACAACATGAACAGAGAGTTTGTGAAGTGTTACATCGTTTACAGCAAGAATGGCTGACACCTAATGAAAAATGGGAATTTTCAAAAACATGTTATCTTTACATTGACATATTGTGAGTAGCAAGGGTACAATGGCAAAGCCACAAAAGAGAATGACTTCCCCGATCCTACTTTAGTCCAAGCCTTCAGGGTATTCTTTCAATGGTCAATAAAATAGCAACATTCTTACCAAATTTGGCCCAAGCTTCTGAAACTTTAAGGCAACTATTCAGGAAAACACGAGAATAGTGTTGAAATACACATCAGAAACAGACAATTAAAGTACAACAAAATGCTAATGTCAACAGTTATGCTTGATCACTACAGCCCTTCATTGCCAACCATAATCACGGAAGATGCCTCAGTCACTAGTTTGGAGGCAAACCTTTTACAAGAATGGACACGTTGAAGCTGAAGGCCTATCTATCATGTGGCCTAAGCACTATCAAGATACTAAGACAAGATAGGCATTTCTACAGAAAGAAGCTGATGTTTTCCCAGCCACCACCAGTTCTGAGGAAGGGTTACCGGACCCAAAACATTAACTCTGTTTACTTTTTCACAGATGCTGCCAGACCTGCTGAGCTTTTCCAGAAACTTTGTTTTTGCTACAGAAAGAAGCTCTTGCTGTCATATGAAGCTGTGAAAAGTTCTCAGACTATGTAATTGGTCTTATAGCAGTCATAGACACACATCACATACACTTAATTTCATTAAAATAAAACAAAGAACTGTGGATGCTGGAAATCTGAAACCAAATCAGAAATTGCTGGAGAAACCTGTGGTCCTCCATTATCAGCTTTTCTTTCTCTCTGGCATGTTATCATCCATTCCATAGTCTGCCATTCTTTCTCTCTAGGCTCCATCTCTGCCTATCTGCTCATTCCTTTTCCTACCCCCACCCCCTGTCTTCAGCTTATATACCATCTTTTCCTAGCTACTATCAGTTCTGAAGGGTCACTCAACTCAAAATGTTAACTCTGCTTTCTCTCCACAGATGCTGCCAGGCCAACTACGTTTCTCCAGCAACTTCTACTTTTGCCTTTAGTTTCATTACTAGATGAAAGAATGTTACCAAGAGCCCAGATATTCCAGATAACAAGCATGGGGCTGGATGAACACAGCAGGTCAAGCAGCATCATAGGAGCAGGAAAACTCGACGTTTCGGGCCTAAACCCTTCATCCTGTCACGGTTGGGGCCAAATTCGGAAGGCTTGAATGTGGATTGTAGTCCATTGGGGATGATCTGGTTCCGTAGGCAGATACTAAGAAAGGTGATGTGGCTGTGGTACCTGGTTTGCTTCAGGACGTGGTCGAGCAGTTTCAAGGCCGAAGAGGTGATGAGAGAGTTGCAGTGGGAGAGAGATTCCCTCAGGTTTGTCCGGAGGGAGGAGGGTAACTTCTTCAGGGTAGGCATCCTTAGAAGAGGCTTCGCAGTGGGGTTAAATTTGTATCAGAGATAAAAGGTACTGCAGATGCTGGAGAATCCGAGATAACAAGCATGGGGCTGGATGAACACAGCAGGTCAAGCAGCATCATAGGAGCAGGAAAACTCGACGTTTCGGGCCTAAACCCTTCATC
>JAHRHZ010000074.1:6170444-6196718 GCA_024137785.1 Ginglymostoma cirratum | reverse complement strand
GTTTAGGCCCGAAACGTCGAGTTTTCCTGCTCCTATGATGCTGCTTGACCTGCTGTGTTCATCCAGCCCCATGCTTGTTATCTCGGATTCTCCAGCATCTGCAGTACCTTTTATCCCAGATATTCCACCTGAGTTTAATGAGATTTGCTTATGAAATGAAATATGTATAGGGTAAAACACAAATAACAGCAGATACATTGTCCAGAGCAACTATGGGTAGACCCACACAGCAAGGAGTGAATTTTATTGACAAAATTGAATCATACTCTCAGAATATTGCAGCACATTGGCTTGCAAGCACCAGCAGAGAACTTTGTCATACACAGATACAAGAGGAAGATTCCACCCAAATTCACCAACTCTACATTCAAGTTTGTCCAGAACAAAATCTATTGGAATAGTCAGGAGAATGTTCTTCTATTAGGCAGACATCATAGAAAAATTACATAAAGACTTACATAGGAATAATGAAATGCAGAGTTCATGCTCAGTTCAGTGGCTGGGAAATGATTTTAAGTTGTGAATTATGTGCAATGTGTTGATCAGAATGAACAAACCACTACTATTGTCCAAATTTCCAAACAGACCATGGGAATGTCTAGGAAAAGCTTTATTTTCCATAAGTGACTAGTCATACTTATTGTCATGTATTATTTTTCTGGAATACATTGAAGTTTAACAGTTATGTATGTTGACTACCGAAAATAGTTGTTAGAGCTTTGGATGAAAAATTGCAACTGATGGATATCAATCCAAATTGTAGACAATGGCCTACAATTTGTGAATGAATATTTCACTAATTTCATAACAAAAAAAATGAACTCAACATCTTACAAATTCTCTCAGGTATCCTCAATCTAAAGAAGCAGAATAAGGAGTCACAATGATCAAATCACCACTGAAGATAAAAACAAATTTCCAAGCAGCACTCTTAGATTGCAGATCAACTTTGATTATCTGGATTAACACGATAAGAGGTACTGACAAGAAAGAAACTCAAAATACAAATTCCTATACTCCCAAGGAATTACTCCCAAGACTAAATATCTAGGATTATCAAAGAGTGTAAGACAGAGAGAAAACTTTGAGAACACAATAAGCAAAAAACTAAAGTAGGAACTATTAACTAAGAAACTATCAAAACTAAATGAAGGCCAAAGAGTATGAAGCAAAAATCAAAACAGAGAATGGGTAATTATCCAGAGAGATGTAAATCAACATAGATCTTATCAAAATGTATTATAAGAAGAAATGAGAAACCTTTTTCCAAAATATTGAAGACAGCAAACATTCAGCTATTTGGATGAACCAAGTGGTGAAACTAAAAAAAGAAAAAGGAACTAGAAAACAGTAAATTACAGGCTTCAATCACCAGGAAGTGGCCTTGCCTGCTGCATGCCACCTTTAACCAATCATGAATCTGAAGATACACATTTCTCATCTGCTACATACTTAATTCCGGGGTACAATTTAATTGGGCAAAGTTAATGAAACACATGATAAATCTACTATAATGTGGCTCCCACTGCCTACCATTAGGAAGCATGCTCTGCCCTCAATCTACTGCCAACTTAATAACCAACTTTCATCACACCATTTGGAAGCTGATATTTTGTCTACTACTCAGTTAAGTTCTCCTGCCTGCTTCATTTGCTGCTTCTGGGAGTTCTGCAAGATTCTGCACGTTATGTGCAATTGCTTTATTTCTTCCCTTATAAGATATCTAGAGTGCATACAGTTTTCTCCAGTAGCAAAAACAATCAGCTATCAACAATAGTTGTAAAAGTCTATTCTGCTGGAGAGTATACTGTTTATTAATTGATAAAATGTGGCTGTACTAATGTTTAGAGAGAGAGAGAGAGGGAGAGAGATGATGTAATGTGGTTGCAGCTCAAAAGGAGCATAAATACCAGCACAGACCTCCGGAGCCAGGCTGCTTTGAATCTGTAAGGTTCAATGTAAAAGGCAAAACTTGGAAAAAAAAATCAATGCACACCTGTTTAAATAAAATTATTTTTATTTCACAATTTCATGTTGGTTTGGTTTTAGTTTTAGTTATTACAGATGTATTTGACAGTAAGATAATACATATCCATGTGTTAAGCCCATTGAAGTTACTCAAAGCAAAAACTGACTATGGTGCACGGCTTTTATTTGACTCGCCCAAAGGAATATTTCAAAAAATTGTCATATGCCTTCAATAATGATGTGACAAAGCCTATTTTGTATTTAATTTTAATTACTTTAATTTCCCTTTTCACTTACTTTCTGTGGCTAAGTGAATAGACTTGCAATCTCCTCCTCAGGCTGAGCTAGCTCTGCTGTATAACCAGTTGCCACAGATATCAGTGTGTGGATGGCCAAATCAATGACTTCAGCTCCTGTCTTTGTGAGTCAGTGCTGTGTTCTGCTTGGTAGCTTCCTCATATGGCACATTTAAGATGAGAAAATTGCAAAGCACTGTAATCCATGAGTCTGTGATGTGACTTGTTTTCATTCCAGTTCCTTCACCGCCTCAGTCCAATTGCTATTTTAAAATCGATTAGTAACCAAGTAACTAATGAATTCTGAGATAACACAGCAGTCCAGACAGCATCAGAGGAGCAGGAAAGTTGACATATCAAGTCAGGACCCTTCTTCAGAAATGGGGGAAGGGGAAAGGGAGTTCAGAAATAAATAGAGAGGAGGGGTGGGGCTGGGGAAGGTAGGTGGAATGGTGATAGGTGAGTGCAGGTAGGCAGTGGCGGGGATTGGTCAGTGAGGTGGAAGGAGCTGATAGGTGGGAGAGAAGATGGACAGGTTGTAACAAGTCAAGAAGGCGGGGATGAGAGAGAGGTTTGGTGATGGGATGAGGAGGTTTTGAAACTGGTAAAATCCACATATAGGCCATTGGTGACCACCTTGAAACCGACATCTATTTTGAGCCCACCAACTCCCACAGCTACCTAGACTACACTTCCTCTCACCCACCTTCCTGCAAGAATGCGATCCCCTACTCCCAATTCCTCTTCCTCTGCCGTGTCTGGTCCCAAGATGGGGCGTTCCATTCCCGAACATCCCAGATGTCCTCTTATTTCAAGGACCGCAACTTTCCCCCTTTGGTGTTCGAAAATGCTCTTGACTGCATCTCTTGTGTTTCCCGCATCTCTGCCCTCACATCCCCTCCCCCCAACAAAAACAAAGACAAAGACAGAATCCCTCCCCATCCTCACATATCACCCCACTAACCTCCATATCCAATGTATCATTCTCCACCACTTCCGCCACATACAATCCAACCCCACAACCAAAGATATATATTTCCCTCCCCAACCCTATCTGCCTTTTGTAGGGACTGCTCTTTCCGTGACTCCCTCGTCTGCTCCATACTCCCCAATAACCCCACCACCCCCGGCACCTTTCCCTACAACCACAGGAAGTGCTACCTTGCCCCTACACCTCCCCCCTCACCTCCATCCAAGACACCAAACAAACCTTTCACATCAGACAAAGGTTCAACTGCACATCCGTCAATGTGGTCTTTGTATCTGCTACTCCTGATGTGGCCTCCTCTATATTGGTGAGACCAAGCAGAGGCTCAGAGACTCGGTTCATGACAAACGACACCTTCCTTTCGCAAACCATTTTAACTCCCCCTCCCACTCTGTGGGCGACATGTCCATCTTGGGCTCCTCCGGTGTCACAATGATGTCACCCAGAAACTGGAGGAGAAGCACCTCATATTCCACTTTGGTCGTCTACAGCCCAATGGCCTAAATGTGGATTTTACCAGTTTCAAAATCTCCTCATCCCATGACCAAACCTCTCTCTCATCCCCACCTTCTTGACCTCACACAACCTGTCCATCTTCTCTCCCACCTATCCACCCCACCCACTTCACTGACCAATCCCCAACACTGCCTACCTGCACTAACCTATCACCATCCCACCTATCTTCCCCAGCCCCACCGCTCCTCTCTATTTATTTCTGAGCTCCAGTACCCCTCCCGTTTCTGAAGAAGGGTCCTCACCCAAAATGTCATCTTTCCTGCTCCTCTGATGCTGCCTGGCCTGCTGTGTTTCTCCAGCTCCTCATTGTGTTATCTCTGACTCCAGCATTGGCAGTTCTTACTATCTATAACTAATAAATTCTGTTTTGCAATCATTCTTCTTCTGCTGTCAAATGTAAGTAGGTATAAAATAAATTTTTCATAAATATTGGGTCAGAATTGAAATCAAACCTTTCACAAGATGCAAGTGGCTGAGAATAAAATACTGAAATGTATTCTTAAATAAATTTATTCAGCTTTGTTATATGACTTTTAAAAAGTGTGCCTCAAAACTAGTTACTATCTCATACAGTTTTTGCAAATATGAATTAAAGGGATCTCTATATGTTTACATTGCTGAGTCCATCCACAGTTGATGGCTGAGCATTATTGGATAAGTTTTTGCAAATATTGACTGATTAAATGTGTTAAATATTTAATTAGTTGTTATGGTAGACTCTTAAGTAGGGTCTTAAGTTTTAGCAGTAAATTCTTAGGTTAGTTTAAAATAGGAATATTTGGAAATCACAAGATTGCATTTCATGCAAGTCAAAAGGTCGTGTAGGGCAGTAGTTTACATAGTTGATTTCTTTCGTTCCAGTTCTGTTGCTTGAATATAAAGGAAGTGGTCCCTTTTTGAGTTACCTTCTGAGATGTCCAGCTACTGATGACAAAATGTTTCTTCATGGTCAGAAAGCACAGTAATTACCTTCCCATTTGGACTGTAACACTTGCATTTGCAAATATATTCTTAACGTGTTCTGCTTTCAGGTGAATTTTTTTTTGCCTGATGAGGGCAAAGGTGGAAGGTAAAATGGCTGTCCATCTGCTTAAGTAAAACAATGGTCTTCTCTTTCTTGTTGTGATAAAACATAAAATAAGTCATCTCTACAGCAGCTGAAAGGTAACAAAATAAGATCCAATTCAAATCCTACCCCCTCTCCTTATATTTTGTATTTTATTTGTGAATACAATAGTGAAATAGAAAAAATTCCCCTGTAAACTAGACACAGAAGATTCAGTAGAAATATTCCTGAAAACTGTGTAAGTCTGTTACTATGCAGAATGGTAAATATGTTTAAAACATGAGTGTTTACATATAGATTTCCTTATACTGACTTAAGTATTTAAGGAAAACAAAACTTAAAAAAAAAATTGGGCTCATATGAATTTCGCAATATATTTTCTTGCTTATCTCACTTTCCATAAACTAATTGTTATTGAATAATAGATATTCTTTAAAGAATAAAGTTTTGGGCTAACTTCAAATTAAAAGTTAAGGTGGGCTGAGGATTTAAGTTCCAATGCCCAGCGTGAGGAAATCATGTTTCGGAAGCTCGGTTATTAACGCAGATCTGAAGCTTCCTTTGGTAATCGAAGACCTGAAACTGGCGACCACCTCCGAAACTGGTCCGGAAATGTCTCTGGACGTGCTCTTTAGGCTAATTGGGACAATCACCCTTTAAGTTGATCTGTAATGTGAAAAGACTGACGGTATGAATACATCCAGCTACAGAAAATTGATTGGAAAACCACAGTAGCAACATTATGGTTACGATTTCAACACAACATATAACAGACAACAAGAAAGCAGATAGTACTTATTCTCCAAAAGCAGCTTCCTAATTCATGCTGTGCAGGGCTCAGTATGCCTGGGTGTAGTAATTAATTTAGAATGCAATATATAGTTTACTGGAGACTACCTGAGATCCCTCCAGGCATAAGATACTATGTTGACAGGCCAATGCATATCAATATGAACTTGTCAGCTCTATTCACAGCTTTATTAATAAAAAGAATTTAACAATTCAAAGATGAAACAATTAAATATGTTTCTGTTTTTAATAGGGAATCTCTATATTAGGAAATGCTAGTGTTATATCATTAAAAGCTAACAGACGGGTACAAAAATAATTAAAAATGTTAAAAGAATGTTAGCTTTTATCTCAAGAGCATCGGAATGCAAAGGGCTGGAAGTAATGCTACAGTTGTATAAACTTCTTAGAATGCATCTAAAATGTGTCCAATTCTGGCTCTGCACCTCAGGAAAGATGTTTTGATCTTGGAGGGTTTGAGTGCAGATTTCTTAGAATGATATCTGGGCTGGGTGCACTTACTAGACTTCCATCTGTTGATTTAAATCTTATTGGGGTAGCACTGGAAAGCATGCCCACTATTCACAGTCATTATAAAAGGTAAAGATTTTATTAAAGTATTTAATATTCCCCAATTTACCTTTGTTAAGACCAAGCTTAACAGAAATCATGAACCAGTTTTCTGTACTTAACAACAAGAATTACTATGTATTACAATATTATGGATGGAGGGAAAAATCTGGGAAGGTAGTTGAATATTCCTTATCCAGTGTTCACTAAGATTATCCTCTTGCTAACTGAGTTTTGATGTTTTGTTGATTTCTCTTCTCCAGGTGCTTTTCACTTCCTTGCAGGAGGCACAGACTTTTGGTTCACAAAACATAGTTTCTTAGCTACTGGTTAAAAGCCACAGGTTACAGCAACTGGGGACTGAAAATAAACTGGCTTACTTCAGGCTTTGGGTATTTTTTACTGCAGAGCGAAAAACACTACTCCCTTCTTTTTTTGGTGCTCCAAAGGCTCTGGGCTATATTGTTCACACTCTCGAGCTGTTCAGCTATTTGGGAGCCAATCACATTGTCGTTAGCACACAGAAGGCTTTTGCCATTGACAGCTCTACAGATCAATTAGCTACTTGTTGCCAGCCAAGTCTCATTTGTACACCTTTCCCAGTGCCGGACAATTTGCAATAACCTTCCTTTGCTGAACAAGCAACAGTGTAAACAAAACTTAGAATAAATATTAGTAACTTGTTTTTGAAAAATGCAGCAACCCCTTCCACAATTCTTGTTTTAAAACAGTCCTTTTACCATTTCAGTCCACAAGTCAAATGACAAAAAATAATAGTCTTTACAATATAAAAGATCTAGGGCAATTTAATTTTTTATTTAAGATGTTTGCAGGGGTTGATTGGGTTGATAGTTTCTCTCTATCTCCTCAGGTGGAAGAGTCTAAGATCAAAAAAAGAAGAAACAAAGGGTAATCTTCAAAAATCTGGAACCCTTCTCTCTCAAAAAAAGAGATGTTAGCTGATAGATGGAGCCTAGATGTAGATATGGTATTATGATCATAGGTCAGAACTCCAAAGTACTATGGACAGTTTTTGCAATTCCAAATTGTGTGTGATTTTTAATGACAGCTAAAATGACCAAAAGTGGCTGCAGATCTAAGTTAATTAGATCTCAGGTGAGAGAGAGAGAGATATACAGTTGGCATTTCACACCTAAAGGTGCAAAGGGAACGTCAAGAAACAGCTCTTTAAAAGGGGAAAATGGTAAATCAGAATAGGCTGGATTGAGGCCTTTACGAAGATAATGAGGAGCAGATGACTCCTGGTCAACAACAATTCACTCCCTGCAGTGTTTATCCCAAACAACCGACACCATTTTGTATCTTTCCCTTTGGGAAATAAACAAGGACAGGGGTTAAAAAGCCAGATTGAACTCTACTAGTAGGTGTTAGTGGGACTGAATTTCTTATGTGTGCCAGTGGGTCAAGGTACCCATATGTACTAACTTGAGTTACAACATTAGCTGTGAAGGTCACAACTGAAGATTTATCCACTAGTTATCCCAGTGTCGCAAGTAAAGGGTAACCTCAATCTGTTATTTCAGGAACACAAGACCATAAGATATAGGAGTAGGATTAGGCCATTCAGCCCACAGTGTCTGCTCTGCCATTTGATCATGTTTCTCAACCCCATTCTCCTGGCTTCTCCTGTAATCCTTGACCCCTTACTAATCAAGGACCTATTGATCTCTTGACTTAGATACACTCAATGACTTGGCTTCTGCAGCCTTCTGCAATAATGAGTTCCACAGATTCACCATTCTCTGGTTGAAGAAATTCCTCCCTCATCTCGGTTCTGAAGGGTCATCCTTCACTCTGAAGGTCCTAGTCTCTCCTACTAGTGGAAACATCATCTTCATGTCCACTCTCCAGGAATCTCAGAATTCCCTAAGTTTCAATGAGATCCCTCCACATACTCACTCCTCAACTGCTGCTCATATGACAAACCCTTCACCCCGGGATCATTCCCAGAAATCCTGGTTAAATTGGCTCACATTGAAAAATAAGTTCATTTGGGTCTGGGTGAAAGGTATCCACAAGAGAAGGGATCCATTTTTGATTAACCTTCTTGCAACCATCTGAGCGAATGGATGGGAACTATTGTCACCCAGGAACTTAATATTTGGGGTGTCCCATCTGGAACCATAACAAGTTAGGGAGCCTTGCTTGGAATCTGCTTATAACAATAGGTTGAATGGAATACTACTATTCATAGGTGCCTAAGGTAAAACACCCTTTCAAAAATATGTTTACGGAGTCCGATGAGTAACAAGTAAATCCACACCTAAACATTTTGGCACAAGTGCTGGATGTGCCACCCAGCTGTGAACTCCAGTGCTAGCCGCACTAAAGAGACACACAGGAACAGGAGTAGGCCATTTTTGCCCCTGTGACTGTTCTACCCTTCACTGTGATTGTGGTTGCACTGTTACCTATCCTGTAGAGTTCGCCCAAAAACAGTATTACAGTTTCTAGGCTCCACTGTCTTACTCACTGATAAGGTATCTCTGAACGATAACGCATCGAATTTGTTCTGCAAGCCTGGCAGATGGCCAACAAATTATTTTGTTCATGCCTAGTTTTGAACAGCTGGTTTTCATGGCAGGATGCACTGCCTTGTGTGGTATATTGGTAAACCTAGCAATATATGAATTCAGTACTGATTATATATTTTATTACCAAACATAGGATTTTTTTCAACGACTTAAGCGTTGTACAAACTGTACATCTGAGAAGTTTGAACAAAATATTTACTATTTGCAAGTCTGAATTCTGCTGTTGTCAATCTTAACTTTGACTGAGTCCACCTCGCCCGGGGCCATGTGTACTCAAAATGAATTAATGAAATATAAAGGGCCAAAACCATAAAAGGTTAATGAAGTGAAAACAATGCATTTGCTTCAGTCCAGCGTGATTACCAAACTTTCATTATATCACACTGCAGTACCAGATTAATTG
Organism: Ginglymostoma cirratum; assembly: GCA_024137785.1. Classification (NCBI taxonomy): domain Eukaryota; kingdom Metazoa; phylum Chordata; class Chondrichthyes; order Orectolobiformes; family Ginglymostomatidae; genus Ginglymostoma; species Ginglymostoma cirratum. Next base: position 6,187,567 of record JAHRHZ010000074.1, on the reverse strand, counting down.
TTGACTGTAGGAAATAAGCTGCAGAATACAGTGACTTGCGACACCTGGGATCTTTTCTAATTGAAACTTCTATTTCTCAGTGTCTAGTTGCAAAACAGAATCAGATTTTCTCACGCAGAAGTTCAAATCAAACATTCACCTTTGTCAATGTTCTTCTCACAAATCAAACCATTGAGGTCTGTGCAAAAGAAGTCGTTCCACAATGCACCTGAAGTCAAGCCAGCACAATCTTCAGTTGCTCTTTCGTGTTGCCAATTATCAGGTTGCCCTGGCTTCCAGTTTCTGGAAGACAACAGTCAAACAAAATGAACGCACAAGCCAAACATGAAGTGAATCCTTTCAATATATGTCAACAGGAGTTAATGTAGCTACCTTGTCAAGAATAATGTATTTGCCAACTGTCTGCCCCACTTCCGCAGCTATGTTCATGCCCAGGTGATCTTGGAAAGGGAGCACGCAGTGTCTACCAATGCTCTCAATCTCTTTAGAGAGAGGTGGGCACTGCAGGGGGTAAAGTGCCATCCAACTCCATTCTGATTTAATATCCTCCTCTCTCCTTACCTTTTCCCTCACCTTTGGTATTGCATTGCCCTTTCTGTGATTTGCACGTAAACTGATTAATTGGAACCACAGGTGATTTAGTAGTTTGAAATAACAGATGAAAATGACCATGGGTGATGCAGTGGTGGGGGGGAAAAAAAAAATTCAGTACTGCATAAAAGCACTTCAGGATTAAACAAAAAACAGTATCCGTCTAGGTGAGTTGTCAATTTAATAAAAATGCATTTGAAATATTTCCAAAAGCTGACTTAAGTGGCACTCCTTTGAAAAGAAATGTTAAATACACTTGAAAACCCATTCACTTAACCAGAGGTAAAATCATGCCCTGAAAACCATGGACTGAAGTTTTGGACCCTGCTACCAAGAGGAATGGAGAGAGGCAAGGACCAAGTGTTACAGGACAGGACAGGCCAGTCCACTGCTTCCTGGAATCAGCCGTTTTGCTGCTGGATTATTCTCTGAAGCTGAGTGGGCTTTGATTGAACCTCCAGCTTTGAATGTCCACCCATTGTTCTTAACAGGATAATTGGTTATAACTCCTGCTCTTGTCAAGTTGGAAAATGGGTAGCACAATGGTTAGCACTGCTGCCTCACAGCACCAGAGACGCAGGGTCAATTTCACCCTCAGGTGACTATGTGGTGTCTGCACATTCTCCTTCTCTCTGTGTAGGTTTCTTCTGGGTGCTCTGGTTTCCTCCCACAGTCCAAAGATGTGCAGGTTAGGTGGATTGGCCATGGGAAAGGCAGGGCTATAGGGTAGGGTGGGATGTTCTTCAGTGAGTTGGTGCGGACTCAATGGGCCAAATGGCCTCCTTCCACACTTTATAGATTCTATGAAAAGGGATTCAAATCAAGGAGCTGGTTCTCAATCTGGTCACCTGTACATGCACAATTTTTCCAATCGCTAATGCCATTAATCTATATCTTGGGCACTTTCTGCGAGCACCTTCGATCTGCTCCCGATTCCACCTGACTTGCTTGCTGTCTCCCACCTATCGCTTTCATTGCTTCTCTTTGCATCACCCCACTCACTCCTGCTTCCCCATGTTACTGAGGCTTTTCACTGTTTCCTTTGTCACTTGCTTACTTCATTCCACTGCCTCCCACTTCCCTCTTGCTCCCTTTTAATGCTATTCCATTCCTATCCCTCTCAAAGCCCCTCATTATTCACTTCTCTTGGCCCCTCCTTGCATCCATTCTGGAAAGTGATTTTTTAAACAATGTCAAGGGTCTGCTGGAGTAAGCACGAGAGAAACCAAGTCACTTTTGTAAGTCATCACTGTCTTGCAATGTTGGGAACCATTACGCATCTTTCACTTTAATAGGATCAGATCTATTATCAACTGATCAGCACATTTATCCAAATAAATTGATTTTGTCTCCTGTTGATTTGACATTTGTTACTGCTGAAAATCTGACCATGTTTTTTTTTTGCTTTTGGAGATTTGTGCCATGCTCATTGGTTGGTTCTTCCAAGAACTCCAGTCTCTGTTGCAATACAGAGATAACCTGGGTGAACGCTTCATCTGTAAATTGTAGGAATATGCTCTGGTTTCCAGATAATCTAGATGGGAATCTGAGGAAGCAGTATATACAGAAAGAAATTCTAAATGCTGTTAGTTCCCGTGAGTCTGTGGAAAAATGTACAGACCGATATCAATTCTTGGCATCAAGCTTGGAAAAATGCATGACACCTGAGAACTTGAGCCTTAAGTTTTTCCAGCATACAACTGTTGTCTGGATGTATTTTTATTGATTGTTTAGTTACCATGGGCCTAACTCTATGTATATTGCCACCTTTCTTCAAAGCACAACTAATGGAATTGCACAAATCAGTGCTCAACTTTCTGGATGATGGTATTTTGCACCGCAGAATCTAACTCCAATTTGAATTTTTCTTGAATGTAAATGCTGAACTTCCAGGAAAGTTCAATGTCTGGGGGTGATGGGGGGAGGTGGTTGGGCATCATCTTTCAGATATGACAGAGCATCACCTTTAAAATTTCTAATGGCATCAAATCTGTTTGGGTAAAGGTTACTCAACTAATGCACAGATTCAATGCTGGAGTCAGGAATATTTGACAGATTTGTCATATTGTGGATTATGATAATATGCAGATTTATGAGTGAACACAAACCAAAAGGTAAAGTGCAGTCCATCAGTTTCAACAATTTAAAAGTTTACAGGTGACCACCCTAAGGTATTGCCATTTAAGGCAGGTAATGCCAAAGCAAGGGGTATCAGACTCATTGTAAACAATTAGCTGAACATGTGGTTTGCACCATGCTTTGCCAGTTTCAATAGATTTAAGATGTGTTTATGAATGATATTTGCATCAGTGTGTGTCAATCTTGGTATATAGTGCATCTTGTCTATTCCTTTTGGGATAGCACTTAGATGGAAGTGAAGCCTTTAACTTTTCTGATAGCGCCCATGTAGTGTGTTAAGTTCACCACATGTACTGTCTGGGACCTGTAAGTTGTAACATCGCAGTTACTTCCTCAACTCTGTTGACATGCTTGTATGTCACTTTAGAAGCTTCTCTGGCATTGTTCCTTAGAGCTGTTGTTTTCATGTTATGTTATGCTATGAGACCATAACAGCAGAAGTAGATCATTTGGCCCATCAAGTCTGCCCTGCCAATCAGTAAGATCATGGTTGACTCCATGAATCAATGCCACTTTCCTACCTTTTCCCCATACCCTTGATTCCCTTACTGGTTAAAAATATATCTATCTCAGTCTCAAACATCCTAAACAAAACAACCTCTACGGTCCTCTGTGGTAAAGAATTCCACCAATTCACTACCCTCTGAGAGAAAAAAAATCCTCCTCCTCTCTTAAAATGGGGGATCCTTTATTCTGAGATTACGCCTTCTGGTCCTAATCTCTCTCAGAAGGGGAAAACAGCCTTGCCATTTTTAGTCTGTTGAGACACTTTAGAATCTTACATGTTTCAGTCAGTCCTCTTAAACACCAATGAATACAGGTCCAACCTACCCAACCTCTTCTCCAAAGAAAATCCCTCCATACCTGGGATCAAACTAGTAAACCTTCTCTGGATTGCCTCCACTGCCAATATGTCTTTCCTTAGATAAGGGAACCAAGAATGTTCACAGTATTCTAGGTATGGTTGCACCAGTGTAGAGTTTTAGTAAAATTTCCTATTTTTATTCTCCATTCTCAGGAAAGGCCAATAAAAGTCAACATTCCAATTGCCCTCCCTCCTTGCTTATTCCCAACTGAACTTGGGGCCCAGCCTTTTGTGATTCATGCATGAGGACTCCCAAAATGGTCTGTACTACAGTGTTTTTGCGGTCTTTCTACATTGAAATAATATTCAGCTCCTCTGTCTTCGTAAAATGCAAAACCCCACATTTTTCCACATTACGTTGAATTTGCCAAGTTTTTGCTCACTCTTAACTTGTCTATATCTCTTTGTAGTCTCTTCGTGTTATCTTCGCCACTTGCTTTTCTACCTACTTTGGTGTCATCTGCAAACTTGACTAGATAACATTTACTTTCCTCATCCAAGTCATTAACATATATTGCAAACAAATGTAGCCTCAGCACTGATCGCTGTCCTCCTGTTGCAGGTTGCTGTCTTGAAAATGTACCTCTTATCCCACTCTGTCTTCTACTAGTTAGCCAATCCTCTATCCACATTAATATAACACCATGAGCTCATCTTATTAAGTAAACTTATTGAATATAATCCAAATAGGGTCTAGGCCCAAAACGGCAAGCGTTCCTGCTCCTATGATGCTGCTTGGCCTGCTGTGTTCATCCAGCTCCACACCTTGTTATCTCGGATTCTCCAGCATCTGCAGTACCTATTATCTCTGATATTAAATCCACTCATTCCTTTTTATCAAACCTGCTTGCTACTTTTTCAAAGAATTCTAATAAGTTTGTCATATACAATTTCCCTTTCAAGAAGCCATGCTGGCTCTATTTAATTCAATTATACATTTCTAACTGTTCTGCTATTAAATTCTTTATAATACTCTAATGTTTTTGCATGGCGGACATTAAGCTAACTGACATGAAGCTTATATTTTGTCTCCCTTTTTGGAATAAAGATATTGCATTGGCAGTTTCCTAATCCTTTGGATGATATCAGAATCTAAAGATTATTGAAAGATTACTACTAGAGCATCCACTATGTCTGCAGCTGCTTATCGTAGAATTGTAGAATATAACCTATCAGGTCCAGGGGTGATGTTCCCTCTAAGCTGCATGGCTGCACATGCACGCAGCTGCTCCAAAGTTCTGAGCATGGTGATCAGCATTGGTATGGCAATCGTGGTATTAACTTCTGGTTTTGGACGTCACTGCCACACCCAGGTCTTTGAGGCTGTGCAGCCAATAAGAAAATTAGTGGAAATGCTGCCAGGGGAGTATAAGCCTTTAGGCCTGTCAGGTTCTCTAACACTTTTTCTGTCACAATGGTTATTTTGTTTATTTCCTTTTTGTTCCTTGATTTCGTATTTTAAGAATGCTATTAATGTGAAGACTGATGAAAAGTATTTATTCAACTTCTATCATTTTCCGGTTTCCCATTATTATTTTTCCAGCCTCATTCTGAGGTGCCTATCTTCACTTTGGCATCTTTCTTTCTTTTCATATATTTAAAGACACTCTATCTATCTATCTATCGATCTATCTTTTTTAGATTACTTGCTATCAGTTTTTATATAACTTGCTAGTCTACCCTCAATTTATCTGCTGCCTTTTTTTTTCCCTTTTAGTCATCCTTTATTGGCTCTTCAACTTTCCAAATCCTCTTTCTTATCATTAATCCTTGTCACATTGTGTATTCTCTCTTTCAATTTGATACTATCCTTAAGTTTCTTGGTTAACTACAGTTGGTTTATCCCTTCGTAGAATTCTTCTTCCTCATTGGGATATATCTTTGCTGTGAACTATTTTCATAAATATCTGCCATTCTTCATAAATTGTCTTTACTGCTAAACACCTTTCCCAGTCTACTACAACCAGCTCTATCCTCATTCATTTGTCCTTACTTAAGTTCAGCACAGTTGTTTATGACCTTAGTTTCTTACTTGCAAACTGAATACTAAATTCTACCACGTTATGGTCACTATTTCCTAGGAGATAATTTAGTAAACCCACCTCATTTCACGTTACCAGATCCAAAAATAGCCTAATCCCTGGTTGGATCAACTATATATCCTTCTAGCAAACAGTCCCAAATACAACGATGCATTCTTCCTCTGCCAGTTTGATTTTTCCCAATCTACGTGAAGATTAAAGTCACCCATGATTAATGTGCTGCCTTTTTTACGTGCACTCATTATTTCCTAGTTTATTCTCTGTCATACAGTACAAAAACTGTTAAGGGGGGGGCCTATTGATGACTCCCACAAGGGTCGTCTTCCCTTTTTATTTCTTACTACTATTCATATGGATTTTATACCTTCCATTTCAAGATCATTTCCTGCCATCACACTTATTCTATCTTTCCTACTCATGCATTAGAAAAATCACATTCTTGAATATTTAGTTCCTAACTTTGATCTCCTTGTAATTATACCTTCATCATGGCTATAAAACTATATCCATGAACTCTATTTGAGCTGCTAATTCAAAAAGCTGTTAATTTTGTCTTTCTGCACCCTTTTTTCTCTTTTGACCCTATTTCCTAATGTGTTCTTACGTTTGACAACTCTGTCCCTTTCTGTTCCACTCTGGGTATCATGACCTAAATAGGTGCCCTGCAATCCAGCTATATCCTTTTGCTTGAGAAGATGACATATCCTGTATCCAGAAACCTCCCACCCCACCTAGATTAAAGCTCTCACCACAGCCTTAGTTATTCAATATGCCAACTCTCTAGGTTTTCTGGGTGACTCGAGTTCCTGCATACTTTAGCCCAATATCCTCTTGTAGAAGGTAACGTAAGAAACATGCAAGTTCAGAAGTTCCACTGAATGTGTTGACGGCTGTGACAGCTGTTCTAGAATCAAGCATTTCCAGATGCTGCTGGCCTGCTGCAATTGCTTTGAAATCACAATCTTCCTCCAACAGTGCATCTGTGGTGTATTTCTTACATTTGTGTATAATTGTCTTTCGAAAAGATTCGTTAGGCATAGAGGTAATGATAAGTTTGAGTGTCTTGTATCAAACTGATCATGGCCTACAAATTGATCATTGCATGTGGCTATTAATAGTACAACATGAACTCACATTTGCATAACCGGAAATTGACTCAAGATTTAAGATAACCTATGAAAATCTGAATGGTTTTCTCAGGATCTTTGCTGTCATTAATAAGAATAAAATTCACTTTTATATCTAAATCTTCAAATCCCCAAACAATAATAGGTTTGCTGATCCATAACGTAATTTCTTTTATAATAACAGAATTTCAAAGATGTCCGAATCCGTGGTTAGCTGTTTAATTACCATCTCTCTTTTATGGCTTTACACTCTAAAAATCTGTACAGCTGAATAGTGCTTTTCTGTGTTTTAGTTGGTTTCTTTTCTATTGTATGTTGCTCAGACCTTAGGATTTGCAGGCTTTTTGTGCAGGTTTTTGTCTGTAAGTGGCATTCAAATCAAGAAAGGCATGATGACATCATGCAGTTTTTTAACATTTATTTGGAAACAAAGTAGCGAAGTGACTGATGTCTGGACATAGGTAAGCCTTTTTAAATTTAGAAATCCACTTTTTAGTGTTTTTTAAACTCTATTTTGCACTAGAAGCACTGTGGAGCTGTCCTTTCAGGACCGTTTAAAACTTTCTTTTTAAAAACTGGATCAGCAGTGTCTTTTTTTTAAAAAAAAGGAGGGTGATATAAATGTACTGTGGGCTGTATGTTTTAGTTTTGGTTGCACTACTTTCATTCTGGCGATAGTTCTAACTTCTGCTCAAATTTGGGTAGATTAATGGGCAGCTATTTTAAAAGAAACATTTTCACAACTGTCATGTTGCTGCCACCTTTTCAGTCTTTAGCACCCATTTACTGCCACTAAGTTATCAACCAATCTGTTGAAGTTCTTTAAGGAAGTAACATTGTGGATAAAGGGGGACCAGTAGATACATAGAACTTAGATTTCCAGAAGGTATCTGAAAAGATCCCACAGCAAAGGTTATAGCAGAAATAAGCCCTGTGGCATGGCAGGCAGTGACAGCCTAATACTGAGGTGGCAGCAGCGGGACACATGCAAAGTGATAAGGGGGAGGCAATGGCTTAGTGGTATTATTGTTGGATTGTTAATCCAGTGACCCAGGTACTGTTCGGGGACTCGGGGTTTGAATCCTGTCATGGTGGATGGTGGAATGTGAATTCAAGAATCTGGAATTCAGAGTCTGACAATGACCCTGAATCCATTTGTCAAAAAACCCATCTGGTTCACTAATGTCCTTTAGGGACGGAAACTGCCATCCTTACCTGGTCTGGCCTACATGTGACTTCAGACCCACAGCAATGTGTTTGACTCTCTACTGTCCTCTGGGCAATTAGCATTGGGCAATGAATGTTGGCCTAGCCAGCAACAACCTCATTCCGTGAATGAATAAAACAAAACGCTGTGCGTACTGCGTTGTAGCTAGCTGAAGTTATAGGTCACATCTGTGCATACGTGAACATATTTTGTGTATGGATAATCAATTCTTTAAAGAAACATTTTTTTAACTAAAATGTGTGCAGAATTGCTTTCTAAAGTGTGAATGTCATGAATCATAACATACTTAACTTGAAGTTGAACAACATGGTTAATCAGATTTACATGACTAAATGGTAATTCCAGTTAATCTTCAGCATTATTATATTTTATAACAGAATGGACACATACGTGTATTTTGCAACGGTTCCATCCACCCATTTCCACACATTGTGCTCTTCAGTGTCTGACAGACCAATCCAGAAGTAATTTATTCCATTTATTTGCCTTCTGACCCATTGCTGTAATGCAAATGCACAATTTATTAGCACTGTAGATAAGTACATGTTAAAATAATTTAGCATTTTTTACATTTTCATACAAATATGTAAAATACAGCCCACTATTTCATAAGACTCTTCTTGAAATACATTATTAAAATTGTACTTGTAAGTGTTTTTTACTTCAGGAGAGTTTAGGTTTAGAGACGAGTCACTTTATTGGTTGCACTTGCCCGTGTAAACAAGCTGACCTATAAAACGGGGAGACATGGCGTAGTGGTAATGTCACTGGAATAGAAATCTATTAGGCGTAGGTTAATCCTCTGGGAATATGGATTCAAATCCCACTATAGCAACTGGATTATAAAGCCAACCTCAGCTGTGGTGACCATGACAACTTTCATCTATAGTCATAAAAACTTATTTGGTTTACTAATGCCCTTTATGAAAGGAAGTCTGCCATCCTTATGTGATCTGGCCTATGTGAGACTCCAGAACCACAGCAGTGTGGATGACTGCTAATTGCTCTCAGTTAAGAGAAACGAAGGATGGGCAACAAATGACAAAAAAAAATTCTCTAATCCACAAAATTCTGCTGTTGGATCAAGTTCCTCCTTTCATGGCAAGGCAGTCACTTGTTAACAGCGTGGTCAGAATGACTGAATCAGGCTGTGGGCTAAGTAAATAATAATTGGCAAACTTAAGTGGGGAATGTATTCATGATGAATAGAATCCAACAGCAGAGGATTTGGATTGGAACATTTATTGTTCACTAAATTGGTTATGACATTAGAAACAACAAACTCCTAAGTAAGAAAGCAGTAAGCCCATACTTGAACTAGAGTGTTCAGAATTGTGAGGTGCTTAAGATGTTATATGGTGCCTGATTGCTCTGGAATCTCTATTAGCGTTCAATGTCATACCTCAGAGATTAACAGAAATGCTGAGGGAAAACCTAGATAATTCCTAAGGCCTGTGGCACATATTTACATGAGAAATGAAAAAATTATCAGGATCCTGGAAATTGTATGGAACTCTTGAATGGTTTGAGAATAAACAAGAAGTGGTCTGTGTAAGATTTTCAGGTTTAAAGGATAAAGGTTTATGAAACACTTATGTATTAAATTAGTAACACCTGTTTTCTTTAATTCTTGCACAATAAATGTTTTTGTTTAAAACTGAAAATCTGGTGTCATAATTTCTTTCAGTTAGTAACTGGGAGTTTGAATTTCTTAGAAGTTAATGGAATCCTTCAAGATCATAACAATATTTGTGGTACGATGACTGAAAGTGAACTGTTCTAAGCATGGGTTTTACCAGTGTTTATGAAGCTTAATAAAAAGGCTATGCATTCTACATTTTTTTCATCCTAGAATTAGTTTGCTAGTCAGGTGCTTGAACAACAAGAATGACATAACTACTTCAATTCCAGAAGTTAAATTTGTGTTCTGACTTGTCCTAACTTGCACTCTTTAGCCAGGAAACAGCCTGCAAATCTCAAAGAATGTCAACTGTTTTCAATATTTTGAATGGTCCTTTCTACAGGGAGTTAAAATGGTTGAATTCTGAGTGGACAGGGCCTGGCCATCTTTATTCACCTCAATCACTGGCGAGCATCAGATCATCTGCACTGGATTTACTGGCCCAACATTGACTATACTTCAAAAGTACTTCAATGTGATAAAGCAGATGAGACATTGGGTAAACAGAGATAACAAGGTGTAGAGCTGGATGAACACAGCAGGCCAAGCAGCATCAGAGGAGCAGGAAGGCTGACGTTTCGGGCCTAGGCCCTTCTCCTTCTTTAAACATTTTTTTGCAGAAGTATTTCATTTTTGCATGAGGCAAACAGCAGCTGGAGATATAAATGGCTGCTTCACATGGAAATTAGGTGCCCTGCCAATGACCTGCAAAATCTGGGGGAGGTTAAGTACTGGAGGACACTGATAAGCACAATGCCATTGTGACCACTAGGATTATGACCTTCAGTTTCAGGCTCAATTATAATACCAATTGCATTTATTACGACATGATTAGGAATTGAGAGTTATAGCTTTCAGCCTGGACTCTAATGGAATGAAACAGTTTCTGAACTGCTGAACCTTGGTATTGTCACCAGGAAAGGCAATCAATATATTACAATGTAAGATTAATGCGATCTGTTGAAGTTTTGCTTAAACAATACTTGTCACTTTCATGGTTTAAGAACCTTTTCTCATTTCCATGCTTTCTTAATTTCTTATGCTACAATTTATGAATGTTAAAGAAAAATACTGTAAGCCAAATTTGCTTTAATATCTAGACCTTTCTTCTTGATATTTCTGAAGCAATCATCAGGCGTTCAAAGAGGAGCAAAATAACAATAAGATATTTTGTACTTTTTTGTACCTGTTCTTCATGGTTATCAATTATAATCATGTTGGATGACATGTTTTTGCATATATTATTTCCTTCTTCAAATTCGACCAGATCAACAGAGAAATAATAACATTTATCCTTAAAATTCTTCCATTTAGGTGGACAACCTTTTCAAAAAAAAAAAAGAAATTACTGAAGACATATTTTAAGTAGTATAAGGAAATATAAATGCATCTTTTGAAGAATTTTACTTTAAGCCAATGCTCATCAAGGTGGGGAACCACAAACATTTCAGTTCTGGGTGCCCATATTAGCACCAATTTCCCAGGTTCAGTATTGCATAGTAATTGATGTGCAAAAAATCCCTCTAGTCTTTCCAGAAATATCTACATTTGAGAACTTTCCTGTTCACGGGTTGAAGAACTATGGAAAACTCAAAAGAGCATCCCTACAGCATCAGTATAACATCTGCTGTATTTTCCATATCGGAGGTTATCCAAAATACCTTACAGACAGCTGACTCAGGAGATATGCACAATCTCTGTGGAGGCCAGTAATTTTTGAAAATAAATTCAAACTTCCTCTAAGTGGCTGAAAGGATGATATGACAATGTTTCATATCTGAAGACATTTATTGTAACAAACAAGCCAACGGCAATGTTGGCTAAACATTATTTCAGGGAAATATAGACTAATGTACTTTCATCTTTAACTTTTATCACTAACAAGTATCCCACTTTTGTGGTTATACTTTACATTGTCTCTTAAGTAGATGCTTTATTCTCCAAGAACAAGTCTGAATTAATATTTAGCTGCTGAAGGTTCTTATTTCTGCTCTTTTCTCAACCTGTGGCTTTGATCCCCAGAGCTGTTGTTCAATAAGGGCTCGTCCCAGAAATTCTCCCTTTTATCTCAAGCTCGGAAAATTCTCCAGAAATTGATATTTTCAATCCAATTGCAAGGACCCATCCATATTCCTATGCAATGAACCATGGGGAATGGCTGCCACAAAAGTAGTTTACTAAGTGATACCAAAACACTTTGGAAATGTTTTGCCTTGAGTTCATGAGAAAAGTCAATGAGTTAGCCTCTGTCAGTGTGTGCTGGAGAAAAATAGAGATTCAAAACTGAGTGAATGTGCAGAAAAATATTGAAAGGAAACATTTGTGACCTCGTTAGTTGAGTAAGATGTTAAAGAGTGAAGATGAGAGTAATCATTCACTGGGGTTCGGTGTCTGCAAAGCATGTTGGGAAAAGGCTTGACTCTTTCTTACTTGCTGCTTATATGTTTTGAAATTGCATATAGCATTTGTTTCTCTTCTTTTGTGTAATAAACATACTCCTTAAAAGTACAGCAGCAGCCTCCTGTGAAAATGTTCAATACTGATTACCTGGGAACCAAATTGCAAAAATAATGCTTATGATTTGTCACATCAGGTTTCTATCTGGGATTGGTCCAGTATTACCTTCAGCTGGGATCATAACAATTCCCAAATCTATTCTACCTCAAAGTATTTAATTATACAAAACATATAATTATTTATACAACCTGACATTCTTAAAACCTTATGGAAACTTTGGAGACAAGCATTTTATCTAATCAGAACATAAATAGCTTGCACCTTCATCCTACTAACACAGCCTGGGTCCATCTTTAATCTTTAACAACCAAACCACCTAGGTCTACTGCCAACAGAATTCAGAACAGATCACCTGGAACAGTTCTATCCACAATCTTACGCAATAGTTATTTATCAAAACATAGGGATGTCTAAAGATCGTAAGAATTGCCGATGCTGGAGTCAGAGATAACAGTGTGGAACTGGAGAAACACTGCAGGCCAGGCACCATTGGAGGAGCAGGAAAGTTGACAGTTTGGGTCAGGACTCTTCTTCAGAAAAAGAAGAGTCCTGACCCGAACTATCAACTTTCCTGCTCCTCTGATGCTGCCTGGCCTGCTGTGGTCCTCCAGCTCCACACTGTGTTATCTATAGGGCTGTCTAAAGCCATTTAATGCCCTGCACCACCACAGGTTTGGTGGCAGTGCGCAGTTAATCAGGTGAGAGGGTGGTGTTGGATAGAGGCTGGGCAGTCTTCCTGGTTCCACCCTGATCAAATTCTGGGGCATAAGGGTCAATTGATATCCTCTCTCTCACATTGTCGGTTACAAGTTTTAAGTGGGCAATTAATAATAATGTAAGGTTTCGACCCACTTCAGGTATCAACCTTTACCAGTCAGGTCTACTGTCAGCAGAATTCACAGCAGGTCACATGAACTCTCCAGCAGTGATGGGGCCTTTGCCATGCAAAAGGCACTACAAGGAATTGATTAGGAGGGCAAAGGAGCTGAATTGCAGGGATGTGGTGCAAGTGACTGCTTTTGGTATCAAGTCTGTATTTGACCAAGTATGGCCTCTCGGAGCTCTAGCAGAACTGGAGACAATAGGAATCTGGGGAAACTTTCTACTGGTTAGTCATTCCTGGCACAAAGGACGATGGTTGTGGCTGTTGGAGGTCAGTCATCTCAGCTCCAGGACATCTCTGCAGGACTTCCTAAAGGGAAGTGTCCTAGGCTGAACAATCTTCAACTGCTTTATCAATGACCTTCCCTCCATCATAAGTTCAGAAATGGAGATGTTCACAAACATTTGCACAGTGGGCAGCTCTATTTGCGAGATATTGCATACTGAAGCAGTCTATATCCAAATGTGGCAACAGCTAAGTAGTCAGGTTTTGACTGGCAACTGGCAAGTAATGTTCACGATACATGAGTGACAAGCAATAACCATCTCCAGGAGATAATCTAACAGTGACATTCAACGGCATCATCATCATCACTGAATAATTGAATAGTTCACCTTGGGGTTTACCATTCACCTTAAACTAAACTGGACTAGCCATATAAGTACTGTGACTATAATAGTAGGTCAGAAGCTAGAAGTCTACCAGTGAGTAACCCGTCTCTTGACTCCCCAAAGCCTGTCCACCATCTGCAAGGCACAAGTCAGTAGTGTGATGGAATACCCTCAGTTTGATTACAGCTCCTAGGACTCAGGAAGCTTGATACCATCCACAACAAAGCAGCCAGCTTGACTGGCACCACATCCACAAACATTCACTCCCTCCAACTCAATGCTTAGTAGCAGCAGTGTATAATATTTACAAGATGCACTGCTGAAATTCACCAAAGCTCTTTAGACACATCTTCCAAGCCCCAACCATGACCTTTTGGAAGGACAAAGATAGCAGATAATTGGGAACATCACCACCAGCTCCACTCCAAGTCACTCACCATCCTGATTTGGAAATAAATCTCCATTTCTTCAGTGCTGCTGAGTCAAAGTCTAACTCTATCTCTAAAGGCATGGTGAGAGTACCTACAGTAAGTGGACTGCAGAGTTTCAAAAAGGCAGCTCACAATCACCTTCTCAAGGGCAAACAGGGATGAGCAATAAATTTAACTAAGTACACTTAATCCGAATCCCTCCAAATATTTCTTATTCATGTACTTAGTTAAATGTCTCACATCCCATAAATGAATGAATGAATATTTAAGAAAAGAATATGTTAGTTTTATTACAGCACATCTGCAACTGTGCAAAATGCTAGTGCGGCCTCACTTGGAATATTGCGTACAGTTCTGGTCGCCCCATTACAGGAAGGATGTGGAAGCATTGGAAAAGGTGCAGAGGAGATTTACCAGGATGTTGCCTGGTCTGGAGCGAAGGTCTTATGAGGAAAGGCTGAGGGACTTGGGTCTGTTCTCATTGGAGAGAAGAAGGCTAAGAGGGGATTTAATAGAGACCTACAAATTGATCAGAGGATTAGAAAGGGTGGACAGTGAGAGTCTTTTTCCTAGGATGATGACGGCTAGTACGAGGGGGCATAGCTGCAAATTGAGGGGTGATAGATTTAAGACAGATGTCAGAGGCAGGTTCTTTACTCAGAGAGTGGTAAGGGCGTCGAATGCCCTGCCTGCCAATGTAGTTAACTCAGCCACATTAGGGGCATTTAAACAGTCCTTAGATAAGCATATGGATGATGATGGGATAGTGTAGGGGGATGGGCTTAGATTAGTTCACAGGTCAGCGCAACATCGAGGGCCGAAGGGCCTGTTCTGCGCTGTATTGTTCTATGTTCTATGTTCTATCTGTGCACATTTTGACCTTCGTATTAGAAAAAGAAATGATATAATTGCTTTAGAAGCAGTTCGGAGAATATTCACTCCAGTCATTCCTGAATAGGGTAGGTCTATAACCATTTGAGTTTAAAATACTGTTTCATATTCAAATTGAAACAAACATGATCTTGAGGAGACTTGACAGATTGGTCACTGGGAGGATGATTCAACTTGTGGGGCGACTAAAACTAGGGGATGTAACATAAGAAGTAGTTTCCCTTTTAAGACAGTGATGAAGAATTAGTTTTTCTCAATGGGGGGGTACTAATCTGTTCAATTACCTTTGCCAAATGTAGTGAATGTTACATCTTTAAACTGATTCAAGGCTGAGTTAGCTAGGAAAGTGGAGATAAGAACACAACCAGATCAGACATGATCTTATTGGATGGTGGAACAGGCACAAATGATCAAACGGTCTTCCGCTGCTCCTAAATCCTATGTTCCAATCTTCTGTGGGAGATGCTAGCAGGTTCCAGGGAGAAGATCATTCATTCAAAAGCACTGAGTACTTGATCAATAGACCTCACATCAGGAAAGGGGGGTGAGGGTAGGGGCTGCTGAGAACACCCACATGCCCTTCCAGATGACCGCTCTTCTGTGGCCCCCAGAAGACTGTTTGTCACGTGATCACATATCTGTGGTCTGGCTATCTTTGTTCCAAAAGGAAGCACTGCTTTCCTGGTGGGATGGATTTTCAAAGAACTACCGTCCTCCCATTGGCAGCAGCTCTCAGCTTTGAGAACACCCCCCCACCAACACGCACACATAACGACTATCCCGTGGTTTTAGATTCTGATGGTAGGTCATTCTTAAAATGGTGACAAAAGGCTCTTGTCACATCCCCGGCCAATATGTGAGAACTAAATGTCTCTAACTGAAAATTCTGATCCTCTTAAGTTCCTCATGACTGCACTCCTCTTTATCTATGCAATGTCTTCCAACCCTGGTCTGTTTTACCTCCTGCATTCCTTTTGCAGCACCATTGGTGGCCATATCAAGGTGGCAGCTCTGGAATTCTCCAGCTAAACATTCCAGTCTCTTTGTTTTTTATTCTTTAAAATCCTCTGCAACTTCACTCTTTCAGCAAGCATTCAGTCACCCTTCATTTACTTCAAGTTCAATCAACTTGCCGTTACAGAATCCCCTTAATATAAAAAAACCTCAAGCTGCTTCACAGAAGCATAAATCAGATTCAACTGGCCCCTGAGAACAAAGGGAAGTTGATTCTGTGGAAGAGGGTTTGGTGTGATGGACAGGTGTTTCTTATCTAACAGTAATAGGAAATACTATGCAACACATCTGGCTAATTAACTTTACAATTCAAATGCATTTTATTTTTTACAAGGAACTACTAATTTTTACAAAATTTGGAATTTATCGTGCACTGCTTGTGAACTATTTTTTAATTCTTAGAACCCTTTTGAACTATTCAGATTACACAGCGACTTTGTTTCAGTCCTGGCATAGTTTCAATTTAACTTGTGGACTCTGATAGGACTGTCTTAAGTTTGTGAAGGACTACATGTCAAACATTGAGGACATTTTGAGAAGAGTGGTATGATGGAGCACATATGGAAGAATGTCCATGTTTGGTCTGGTATGAACTTGACATACGTCATTAGCTATGGGAGTGATAGAAGGGATTTGGTTCCTTCCGTGATTAGCTCCACAGAATAAAGCTGAGATTGCCAGCTAATGGAACCGATATTCACTTGGATATGGTATGAAGCCAGTTGTGTTGCTCGTCTTGCACCTGGACAGGTGTCTAATGATCAACCAACGGTTCTTCTCTTAGGATTACGGGATAGTGGGTTGTAAACAAAGGCTCCTTTCAGTTAGCTTAGCTCCATAGAGTACACTAGACTTTGTTTTTGTCCCAGACTTTCAAAGTTGCTAGAAAAGCTCAGCAAGTCTGGCGGCATCTGTGAAGGAGAAAACAGAATTAACGTTTCGGGGCCGGTGACCCTTCCTCAGAACTGATGGTGGCTGGGAAAACGTCAGCTTATATGCAGAAAATAGGGAAGGGGTTTCGAGTAGGGACTAAACAATAGGATAGAGCCCATGGCCTCTATCCTATTGTTTACTCCCTACCCCACCCACCTCCCTATTTTCTG
>JAHRHZ010000074.1:6126308-6170044 GCA_024137785.1 Ginglymostoma cirratum | reverse complement strand
TCCCAGCATATTCAGCCTCTCTTTACAACTCAAACCTTCCATTCCCAGCAACATCCTGGTAAATCTCTTCTGAACCCTCTCCAGCTGAATAATATCCTTCATATAACTGGGTAACACAGTATTCCAGAAGAAGCCTCACTAACATCCTGTACATCCTCAACATAATGTCCCAACTCCTATATTCAAAGGTCTGAGCAATGAGGGCAAGCATGCTAAATGCCTCCTTAACCACCTTACCTATATGAAATGCAAACTTCAAAGAATTATATACCTGAGCCCTTAGGTCTTTCTGTTTTCTGATCAAGGCCCAACTTTTAAGTGTATAAGTCTTGCCGATGTTTGTTTACCAAAATGTAATAACTTGCATTTATCCAAATTAAACTCCATTTGCCACTCTTCAGCCAACTGACCCAAATGATCAAAGATCTCTTTGTAATCTTAGGTAACCTTCTTCACTATTTTCTATACCGCTAATTTTGGTGTCATCTGCAAATTTACTAACCATGCTTTCTATATCCTCATCTAAGTCATTTATATAAATGACAAACAAAAATGGACCCAGTACCAATCCCTGTGGAACACCACTGGCCACAAGTCCCCAGTCCGAAAACAGCCTTCCACCATCAGTCTCTTTCTCCTGTCATTAAGTTAATTTTGTATTCAAGTTGTGCTGGCAGTCTGTGGAAGTTTTAGTTTTTAAACTTCAGTGTGGTTAGAGGCAGGCAATTTAGCCTAACTGGTTTATGGTTGCTGTTGATGCTCTACGTCAGCAGTTGGGAATCCTTAAAACTTGTGAATGCCAACCTGCACCAAACCTCTTAGGTGTTTTGACCCAAATTTTCAGCTTCAAGATGGGATTTGTGAGTAGAGTTAGCTCTTTCTGTTACAATCCCACATGTATGATTTAATAACATGCTGCTAACCCTTTATGGGCGCATACCTTAAACTATTGTAAACATTTACATACCTTGTGATGTATTAGTTCTATGACTTGCAGTTAGCAGCAAACAGTAGTAATAGAAGTCAGACGTACTATATTTAGCTTGCAGTTATTTAGCTTCCAAACAGCCTTCTGTTCAAATAAAGAACCCATATTATTATTTCAACAATTGTTGTACACGATTGGGACATGCTGAAGCGAAAGAGCATATAACATGACAGCTGGGTATCAGCCCGGTTTTTGAAGATTTGTTTGCAAAATATACAAGCGTCAAATCTTCACAATGGGAAAAAAGGGGCTGGTGGAATGAAATTGCTACCAGGCCTCACTGTATGTAAGTACTCTGCAGCTTTGTAGGGTTTCGCACCCATATGTGCATTGTGGGGTTCCACCTCAGATCAGTAAGCAGGCATCAGGGCTGGTAAGATTGTTTAAATCTGAAAGAGTTTAACTAACTGCGGTGAAGTTTAAGCAGGAACAGAAATTAAACACGATACTGAAGGTGGTCTCACTTTAAGTAGAACTCAACGACAGGAAAATTCATGACTGCTAAACTGTAGACTGTGCTGGGAAGAAGAAACTACTCAGTAGTAGCTCATAAGAACCACAAGAAGTCCCTGAAAAAAGACTCTTTGATTTCACTTTAAAGTCCTGTGGCCATTTTTCTGCCCCCGAATCATCTTAGAGTGAAGTTTAGTGTCCAAATGCTAAAAATTGAAACACACTTAGCAGTAGCAATCTTGCAGTCAAGCATTAATCTTTGTCCAGCTAAGGCAGCAGCCACTAAAAGTGCTGTGACTCAGAGTCAAACCACCTCTAAAAGAGCTGGGACAAACTTATAACAGCTAAAAGCATTAAAAATCCTTTACTTAAAAACTAAAAGGTGACCAAAAATTTCCAACTTTCAATTGGAAAGTAAAAGACGCCCTATCTGATTTACTTTGTCCCAATGACATGTCAAGCTATGCTTCTGTGTCTCAATATTTCCAGACCAGGTAAGCAAGCCATTAAAATTGCTGCAGGCAATGAAAACCTCTACAGACTGAACATGTCAGACCTATCCAATTACCATTTTAAAACTCTGGGGAAAGAAATGGTCAATACTTGATGATTGATTAATTATGAATGAAGCTGAACTTCAGAATACATCATGTCCACGTCCTTTAGGCAACTACCACCAGAGACGGTTGGTCAATTCATAAGCAGATCCAGAGACAAATGATGAGATTGCAACTTAACAGCAGCTGAGCTAATCAACAGAATATTTGAAATTGTGACAGTATCCATCCCAATGGAAGCATTGCAAAAAGACGACCTTTGATGAATCCAAAGGTCACATCGTGGAAATACTCAAGGCGACAGCAAGTAAGAAGCAATACTAATGGGTAGACAAAATCTACAGGCTACAGGTAATCTGTCCACTATTGACATGGCAGCTAATGGAGGCAAGCCTAATAAGCAATGTGGCCTTAAACAAAGGTTGTCCAGCTTTAAACCCTGTATGAAAGGCAAGTGGCACCAGAGGACATTGGGAGCACCAATGCAGAAAGCAAAGGCTGGAACAAATAGTTCAAGATCATGAGAAGTCCAACCTGATGCCAGACAGGTGTAGCATTCCAAACAACCAAGGTCACATAGCAAAAGATGTACAAAGTATGAAGACAAAATCCATGAAAAGCTGAATCAAGCTGAAGGTCAGAAGGTGACAATGAGTGGAATATTGACGGAAAGTGAGTAGAAATTCAGTTGGCTGAACATTAGTGTGGAATAGCAGAACAGGTCTGGCAGTATCTGTACAGAGATAAACAAAATTAAGATTTCTAGTCCAGTATGGTTCTTCTTTGGAACCGAAGAGAGGTGTAAATTTGATGGATTGGTATACTGTTGATAAATGGTAACAATAATGAAACAGTAGAGCTCAGGTGATGGTCAGACAGTGAAGGAGATTAGAGATCCAAGATGTCATAGAAGAAAAGGAAATTGGAATGAGTCCATTACTGAGTTTTGGGATGCAACTGGACATTCACAATAGGACTCAATTGCATAGCTGTATGAACAAAACCTCCAGGGCTAAGTACAGTGAATGCTTTTAAATAGTTTGAACAGGTGCCCATTTATTCCTGCATCAAAGGCTCAAGAATTAGCTGGGCTGACAAAGAAATCAGCCATATTTATATCTATTTTGAAGGCTCAAAAGATGGTTCAAATGTGAATCTAAGAACAGACCAACTTATAGGGGAAAATTAACACGTTAAAATTGGAGCCTCTATATTGTTGAACTCTAATACAACTGAACACTTTCACAATGCTGGTCACTTACTTCCTACAAAGCTCCACCATTAATCATTGCATTAAAAATATATGTAACTTATGATACACCATTACATTATGCCATGTGAAGTTTCAAACTTACCTGTAGCAAGGTTTCCAACTCCAGATTAGGGTTTCCCATTGTTCCTGACTCCTTTGAGGTGTTGTGAACCATAGCGCTTACCAAAATAGAGCTTATTCCACAATATAGCAAATGTCTAAAATAGAGACCCTTACAGTGTAATAAGCAAGGATGGGAGTGTAGTGTGTGGGCTTGCCACCCACACCTTTACCTCTTGCCCTAAAAATTCACACAATAGGAATGGGACTGGGAATTGCAGAGTCAGTCACAAAGCCTGACTCTGTTTCTACACCAATACAGGAAATCTGAGATCCCATCCAATCTACAAAGACGAACGTTATACTCAATTGACTGAATTATGCAAGGTTCCTGGAGCCAATAATAGCTGATTACCAGACTGAAAGCAGGATTTTACACTTATCAAAGTGAAGTCCTCCCTTGGGTCCAATCAGAGGCCAGGAGCACTCCAGTACTCCGATACTTTGAGACAGTAGTATGCAGCATTGACTCCAATTCCGATTCAATGTTCAGGGGTTCCACTGGTTGCAAAGCTGGTGTTGGTGGTGTTGGGCAATGGGGGGTGTTGTCTTGGTGCCACTGAAGTCTTGGGAGGGCAGACTGCAATGGGATCTGGAGGTATAATATGAAGTAAATTCCCTGCCTCAAACACTTGCCATGTATAGGGAAATCTGCTATGCTGGCCACTTGGTGTAGTCATCTCTTGCTTGTTGCTTAAATTCTGGTGGTAGAAGCATGAGGCACTATGTGGGAATTAATTTCCTATGCAAAGGGCCTCAACTGACCTACTGATGAGGTTGTTGACTTGCTCGCCGAGCTGGCTTGTTTTTGTTCAGACGTTTTGTGAACATGCTAGCTAACATCATCAGTGAGGCTTTCGATGGACCAATGTTGTTCTACTCCGCTTGGAATTTATACTGTCCGGTCTGTTATGGTAAGTAGTATCATTTCCAGTTTTGATCTGTATGGGTTTGTATATGGGGTCCAATTCTATATGTTTGTTGATTGCATTACAGGTTGAGAACCATGCCTCTAGGAATTCCTGTGCGTGCCTGTGTTTGGCTTGGGCTACTATGGTTATGTTGTTATGGCCTTCATCGTCCGTGTGTACTGATATTAAGGAAAGTTCATCGTGCTGTTTTGCTGCTAGCTGATGTTTGTGAATTCTGATGGCTAGTTTCCTTCCTGTCTGTGCGTTGTAATGTTTGTAGCAATCGTTGTGTGGTATTTTGTAACAGATAGGAAGGAAACTAGCCATCAGAATACATGAACATCAGCTAGCAGCAAAATGACATGACAAAATTTCCTTAACATCAGTACACTCGGACAGTGAAGGCCATCAGTTTAACTGGGACAACATAACCATAGTAACCCAAGCCAAACATAGACACGCACAGGAATTCCTAGAGGCATGGTTCTCAACCCGTAATGTAATCAACAAACATATAGAATTGAACCCCATATACAAACCCAGACAAATCAAAACTGGAAATGACACTACTCACCATAATGGACCGGACAGTATAAATTCCAAGTGAAGTAGAATAACATCGCTCTATCAGA
This sequence comes from Ginglymostoma cirratum, assembly GCA_024137785.1. Taxonomy (NCBI): domain Eukaryota; kingdom Metazoa; phylum Chordata; class Chondrichthyes; order Orectolobiformes; family Ginglymostomatidae; genus Ginglymostoma; species Ginglymostoma cirratum. The sequence continues at coordinate 6,165,131 of JAHRHZ010000074.1, read as the reverse complement.
GGCCTCACTGACGGTGTTACCCAGCAAGGTGACGAAACATATTAATGAGAACAAGCCAACTCGGTGAGCAAGTCAACAACCTCACCCACAACCCGAGCTACAAATCTTTGCTAAAACTTTAAATGACCTACTGATGGTTGGGTACTTAATGCCACCCCTACCATTGTGAGTTAGAAGCAGCAGACCACCTGCTGGATTTAACAAGCCAGCTGCCCTTCACTGCTGCCAGCAGGGGAGTGGAAAGCCCAGTTCTACAACAGGAAAATCCAAACTCTCCCTGCAAAGAATCCTGAGGAGCTTGGTCTGGGGGAACTCAAATAACATGATGTGTTTCTGTATGTGCTTGAAACCAAGCTGACTGCACAAATGCTTGACTGAAGGTAAGTGATCAGAATTTCTATAATCTTTGCAATCTGAATGCACAATTTCAGTTTGTTGGTGTAATTTATTAGTGCTGTGTTGAATTCTTTTTCCAGGACAGCAGTAAGACAAAAGCTAAATGACAAAACCATGTGGGCAAGGAATGGAACTCATTCAGTTTTTGTTAGACCAAGGTATTATGAGTTACAAAAACACATGGAGCAGATGCAGCTAAGGTACAGAACAATGATGATCTACTTGAATGTTGTAAAAGGCTTAAGGGATTGAATGACCTACTATAATGTTCATACAAAAACAACAACTTGCTTTAATTTCGTGCCTTCAATGTCCCAAAATATCCCAAACATACCTTTCATGATTATTCTAAAAGAAACATTGATATCTGATACCAAGCTGCATAAGACTCTACTATGGTAAACGACCAAAAGCTTGGTCAAAGAGGTAGATTTTAGTGAGCTTCTTAAAAGAGGAAAACAAGATACAGCAGTGAAGAGTTATAAAAAGGATATTCCAGAGCTTACAGGCCAGGCAGCTAAGGCACATCCCCAGTGGTGGGGTTAAAATTGGGAATGTTCAAAAGGTCAGAGTTAGATCGATGCAATTTCTTGTAGCGTTGTGGGGCTAGAGGAGATTGCAGATTTAGACAGGGGATAGACCGTGTTGGAATATGGAAACCAGGATATGAATTTTAAAATCAAAGTGTAGCTTGAGTGGGAGAGATAACATAGATCAGTGTTCCCAGGAGTGATGGGTGAATGGGACTTGTTCCAAGTAAGATCATGGGCAAGAGAGTTCTGGATGACCTCATGTTTGCTGTGGATAGCTCTTTCAAAGATCGAGACATGCTGATGAATCTGTACCTACATTAATGTCATGTGGAACTGTAACTTGCTACTGACTTTATACAGGAAAAAAAAACTTAATACAAATTCTGAAAATAAACACAAAAAGCACATTTTAATTACATGTATTGCAACTTATAATGTGGAGCTAGGTAATTTGAAAGATAGAATGGTCAATCTCACTGGTGGTACAGATCAGCCACATGTTTGTACACCCATTTCAACCACAGGCAACTGAGAAAGGAAATGTGAAGGTCATTTCACAAAGGGCTGATCCACTATTACCAAGTACTTTTCAAGCAATGAAAGATAAAATCTAAATCAGAGATCTTCCTGTTCAAGCATGTAATTAAAGATTTTTACCATTTGGCTTTGGAGGAAAAGTCGGAGCTTGGTTTATTAGTCCTATGGGACCTGGAGGGCCTGGTGGACCAGGAGGACCTTTTGGTCCTGGGGGGCCTTTTGGTCCTGGAGGGCCTGTATTTCCTGGTGCTCCTGGTTGACCTTGAAGTCCCGGTAGTCCTGAAGGGCCTAATTTGCCAACAGGTCCATCAAGACCCGGCAGTCCCATGCTTCCTTTAGCTCCTGGTGTACCAGGTCTTCCACTTGAACCTTTTTGTCCTTTTATGCCAGGAGGGCCTCTATATCCTTGACTGCCCTTTTCTCCTCTTGATCCAGGAGGGCCTCGAGAACCTTTTGGACCCATTGGTCCAGGTTGTCCGACTTCTCCACGATCCCCTTTTTGTCCTCTGGCTCCCTTTGTGCCACTTGGTCCTTGTATTCCTTTGTCACCTTTCGGACCTCTTGGGCCAGGAGGACCTAAATGTTTATTAAAACAAAGAAGTTAAAACTTTCAAGTTGTGGAGACGAAAATTAATTTATTGAACATATTTCCATCATTTCTGTGATATTTCGGTTCTTGCAAATGGTTATGCAGATCTGATGCCTTTGTGTATGTGGTTGTCTCAGTTAACACAATGCAACTAGATTGTTAACTCAAAATAAACTGGCAGCCTCTGTACTGATTGATTGCAGGTCTCATTACTGCTATGAAAATAATTCTCATCAGACTGTATCCTGCAGTGCAATTTAGAAATTCTTTCCCAGGAAGTGGATTTTCCTGTCTAGGCCATTATCCGTTGTCCATCCTAAATCCTTTCAGAATATGAGAGTGAGCTAACTTCATGAACCAAAGCAGATCATGGGGTTAGGGTACGCCCACTGTACTGTTTGGAAGGGAGTTCAACAATTTTGACAATGGAGGGCGTTTCAAGTCATGATGGTAAGTGGCTTGGAGGGATATATGCAGGTTGTGGTGTACCCATGAGTCTGCTGCCCTTGTCCTTCTAGATGGTACAGGTGGTGGATTTGGAAGGTGCTGTCAAAGGAACCTTGGTAAATTAATGCAGTGCATATTGCAGATGGTACACGCTGCTGCCACGACACATTGGTGGTAGAGTTGTAAATGTTTACAGTGGTACATTAGGGCATCAAGCAGGTAGTTTTGTCCTGATGGGTGTACAACTTTGAGTTCTGTAGCAGCTGCAACTATGTACACAAGTATAGCGTATTCCAACACACCCATGCTGGTGGAAGGCTTTGGGAAGTCAGGAAGTGAGTTCTTGCCATGAAATTCCCAATCTCTAACCTGCTGTTATTGCCACAGTATTTATACGGCTCGTTTAGTTTAATTTCTGGTCAACAGTCTGTCACCAGTATGTGGATAGTGGGGGATTCAGCTAGGGCAAAAGTCACACGACGCCAGGTTACAGTCCAACAAGTTTATTTGAAATCACAAGCTTTTGGAGCGTAGGCCCTTCATCAGGTCACCTAGATTCCCAGTGCTGCCACTGGTTCCCACTTCATTGAAACAAGGTCCAAAATTTAACATTGGGAGCGTCAGTACTCGCAATCAGGTCCATTGGTTAAAATCTGCACGAATCACACACAGAATTTGGAGTCATTTATTTGTCAGAAAAAGGTAAAATTATTAAGAAAGCTGTGATCCATCAAGACCTGCACCCAACATTTCAATCTTAGTCTCTCCCACTAAACAACTCTATGTACTATATTGAATGCCAATATGGATAAAGTCTGTACAGTCTGTAAGCTTCCACTAACTTTCTTGGGAAGTAGTGATCTGGTTCCTTCTCAATTTATCTAGAATTAATGATTTTTTCTCCTAATCTTTTCAATTATCCTGTCAGAGAAAAACTATATTTCACTGGTTTAAAGAACAGTTCATGCCATTGCATTGTATAATCTTAGAAAGTACCATAAAGAAAGCATTCTAACCAATAAACTTAAAATGTGGGCTCTTGTGGTACAATGGTAGTGTCCCTGCCTTTGAGACAGGAGAGATAGGGTTCATACTCCAAACTACTCCAGACATGCGTCATAACATCTCTGAAGTAGTCTCCTGTAAAATGTCAGATAATGGTCAAACATTCAAATTTAGGTTCTCTTACATTTAAAATTAAAAGCCTTAACTAGATCGAGTCAAAATTTGAAATAAATTTATTTCATTATAGTTTTGGGCAATGAATAGAAATATATACCTTTAAGAATTGTGAAGTTTTTAATCAGCTGAGCATGCTTTGTGTCGACAAGTTTCATTTCTTCCATGATCATAGACAAGTTGCCAACCTCAATATCCAATCTGGCCTTCAATACGCCTTGCTGTGCTTTGAGGAGAGAGCTGTCTGTTCGGACACCGTCTATATCGGTGGTCAGGATGGCTAATTGGTCTGCATGTTGACTTAATGTATTGGTGCAAATGGTTTTTATATCATTCAGATTGCTGGTCAATGAGTGAAGATGCTGCACAGTCCAACTGATGTTCCCTATAATACTACTGATGTCTCTCTCATTTACATCCATGCGCACTTCAAGTTGTTCAAAACTGCCAGATGTTTTGTTTTCATGAGCTTTTTGATACTGCTGTAGATCCCTGAGACTCTCTTCGTGAACGTTAGCCATGAAACTAATATTTGCCATTTGGGTACTCAGAGTGTTTAGCTGATTACTCATATCTTCCAAAGTATCGCTGTTACCAGTCACCATGATGGAGTTGTTCACTGCTTGCAGTTGTAGGTATTGCAGTTTCTCTTTCAGCCAGTCTGTGTCCTTTTGTGCTTGAAGCATAGTATGTTGGAGAGCCTGCCAATCATTCCTTATTTTCTGGATGGACTGACTGGTATCATCAACAGATTTTTGCAGTGCATTGAATAAATCTCTTTGCTGGATCTGTGTTTGATTTAACTGACTGAGGTTTATAACCGCATTACTCTGAGACTTGGTTTGCTTTAGTATGTCATTTTGCAGGTTACCAGAGATTTCTTCCAGGTTAGTAATGTAACTACTGTATGTCAATAAAGTCTGGTTTATGTCTCTGATAGATCTTGAGTTGCTATCCAGCAAAGTTTTCAGAGTGTTGTGGTTGGCTGTCATTGATTGCTCAGTCTCTTGTAGCTTATCCAGTGAAAGTTTGTTTCTAGAGGCTTTGTCTGCAATGTCACCAAGTTGGTTCTGAAGAAACTGGATATCTGTTTTGAATTTAGACAATTCTATCGTGGTACTTTCATCTTTCACACCAGTCTGGTCATCTAGAAGATAGGGTACATTTGTGGGTCATGACAGAACGGGTAATCACAACGGAATTAATGGAATACAGTGCAGCAGATGGGGTTAAAACAATTTTCCTTATGGTTCATGTTTAAATTTGTATAATAAACATGAGTGGTAATTACTTCCAGATGGAGCCCAACACATTCACTACCTGGTTTGAAACTGAATAATTTCAATTTTTACAGACCAATCAAAAGCCCCATTATTTTTTAAGAATGTAGGTGTGAATGGACTGCTAAAAATAAGGTAAGACAGAATGACGTAAAAACTGACAGTAGTGGAGATACCTGGAAGTATTTCTGGAGTGAGAAACAAAAATAATATTTCAGGTCAATGACCTCTTGTCAGAAGGGAAAATGAAGTCTTTATTGTCTGCAAGTGAAATAGATCTTTTATGAACTGAGTTTAGGAAATCTTAATCCAATGGTCAGTAGTGAAGACTTATAAAGCATGTCCTTCATTTGGCAAGAATGGACAGCATTCTTCAGATAGACTAAAGCATGATTAATGCAGGAAATGGAAAACTGTCACACTGATTCTGTGAGGATGTTCTACTTTGGCTGTGGCATGTTATTCAGGAAGAATGAAGGGAATTGTACTTTGCCTCAATTGTTCTGCACTTCACTCAGCAATGCTGATGACAGGGTTCCATTCCTTAGGGCTCAGCATGGTGAACATGTTTTAAAAGACAGGAATATTGTGAAGTAACACTTGCCGAAGACTGTAAGATCATAAGAAATAGGAGCAAGAGTTGGCCATTCAGCTCACTGAGCCTGCTCTGCCATTCAGTAAGATCATGGCTAATCTGATTGTGGCCTTAGCTCCACTTTTCCATCTGCCCCAATAAGTCTTGGCTCCCTTTTAAACTAAGTATCTGTCTAACTCATCCTCCAAAATATTCAATAGACCAGTCCCCTCTGGTTCCTGTAGAAGAGAAATTCAAATATTAACGACCTCTTAAGGAATAAATTTTCTCATCTTTGCCTTCAGCGGGAGATACCTTATTTTCAAAATGTGCCTCCTACTTCTAGACTCCCTTGTGAAGGGAAACATCCTCTCCCTGTCCACCCTGTTAAGTCAATCAGAAACTTGTATGATCCAGTGAGACTGACAAATAGAATATTGTCATTTGTTGCAGAAGTTTTTTACTACAGTTGTATAAAGCAGATACACCTTATTCCTGATTGGCTGTGGGCAAGTGAGATGTGAGGATGGCATAAAAGTATGCAAATTGACATAGGTTGGTTAAGTGAGTGGACAAGTAGGTGACAGATCAAGTATTATATGGGAAAAAGTGAGGGTATGCACTTCAGTAGAAAGAACAGGTAACAGATCTATCTCTACTTCTCTTTCATAACACACCCCAAAGCAAATGGCAATGATGCCACTCATTACCGGGATGTAACATCTGACCAAATTCTTACAGTCACAAATAAGGCCTTTTCCACACACAGGCACTCCATCCTAAATTCAGTAACGTCAACTAACTCACCAAATACTTTTCCGAACTCCTCAAACCAATGAGTATTTTTCCAAACTCAACACAGCCAGCAGAAATTACTCAGCAATTAATTTGAATGTTAATAACCCTTTTCAATTGAGGTAGTGAGAGGGGGTGGGTCTCTTAGTTGCTGTTAAACACAAGCACAGTTGGCATGGTTACTGGAAGACATTATTTAAAGAGGAAAGGTTGACAATGGCAGGACTTTTGTCAAATCAGTGTGACATGCCCTCACAATCATTTTCCTAACTCTGGTTTTCACTCCTTGCACCAATACTGATACTCTCACAAAGATAAGATTCAAAGCATATGTCATTTTGGTGTCAACATGGAACCTGTGACACTAAAATTACTATCGCTATGAGCCCATTTTACAGCCATGATATAAATATTAGTATATCAAAATATTGTGCACTTCTTCATTATTGTTACATTTACTGTGTCACAGTCTACAATGTCTGGATTCAGGGAAACGGTATAGGTACTCTTCATATGAAACTAGATGTGGGAGAAGGGAATAGAGGACTATACTGATAGAAATAGATGAGGAAAATTGGATGGAGGAATTTCAAGTGGAACATAAATTCAGACACGGATGGGTTGTTGCTAATTTGTTTCTCAACAGCAGGTGGCAGCATTTTGCATATAATCAGTCTCCTTAGCTGGATCCTTCGAAGCACATCAAAAACCCAATAATTCCCAAAACCCTCTGATACTTTGAAAATCTGCTTTCATCCCACCACTATTTTATCCTCCTTCTTGCTACTCACTGCCACATTCACACAGACTCCTTCTCCTGCTGGTCACAGACCTCATTCCTACCCTAACCTAAACTGCAATACTGGTGCTAATCTGTACCTTTCCTGTTATCCAATCCTAGATCCCAGCGACAGATATCTTTCTTCGTGTATTTGGGTATGAACTATGTTTTTCTTTGCCAGCTTGTCACAAGACTGCTACCTATGCCCTGCTCCTTTGCACCGTCAGCCCCAACTTTGACTCAGATTCTGATGTAAACCTGCACTATTACTGTAGTTTGCCTACATTCCATCCCCATTTCTCTTCCTGACCACTGCCAAGACCAAGAACCATTGACCAGCATCATTCTTCTTTACTGTGTTCCCATAACCAACTCAAAATTTTGTGCTCTCCAGCCCTGCTGAACGACATCACTACATCTAACAGACTGTAAGCCACAATTTGTCTTGAAAGATCTTACAGTGCTATCAACTACTGCATAAATGTTTCATAAAAAAGCAGAGCTGGTCAATCACAGCATTATTACAGTGCAGAGGAGGCCACTTGGCCCATTGTATCTGCACCATGATCTAGTGTGAATCAACGTATTGTAGAGGGGTGGAGAAAACCACCCCCCCCCCCACCCCCCAATTCTGGCCCTCTCAATCCCATCGGCCCCGGCTCATCTGGTGCCAGGGTCCCCCTACCACACCTTGAATCAGGTTAGCTTTAATTACCATTCTTGCCCCTTTTCCAATGAATGGGTTTTGGTCATACTGCTCCTCTGTACCTGCTCTGCAATCCCTTTCAAACTGCTACCTTCCCCAAAAAACCTCATTGCTCTTTCTTGCCTCTTGTCTACCTGCTTCATGAGCAAACCCCCTCTTTCTTCACTAGCCTTGCTGTCCATCCTTGAATATAATCCCAATCTAGACCCAAGATACTCTATCTTGACTGGCTTGCAACATTGGACCCAACAGATTGTCGGTAACATGCAGAAGCTATGCAAGGGGTGAGCTGTATTGCTCACAGGCCCTGCTGCTACTAATCACCTTCAGCTGTCTGTCCTAAGCTTACTTGACTTTTATTTATTCATTCACGGGATGAGGGTATCACCGGCTAGGCAGCATTTATTGCCCAGAGGGGAGTCTGGAGTCAAGTACAGGCCAGCCCAGGTAAGGGTGGCGGTTTCCTTCCCTAAAGGGCATTAGTGAACCAGATGGGTTTTCCCAACAATCGACAATGAATTCATGGTCATTAGACACTTAATTCCAGATTTGTTTTTATTGAATTCAAATTCCACCATTTTGCCATGCCTGGATTTGAACCTGGATCCCAGAACATTATCTGGGTCTCTGGATTAATAGTTCAATCATAATACCATGAGGTCACTGCCTCCCCTGTTTTCCTCTACTTTCTTTTCTACTGCTTTCTGTTGCAATGTTCATTTGCTCTCCCGATTGCTGCCGATACCTCAGCCTTAACCTGCCCAAACTGGCCTCTGATTTCTTTTGTCATAAAAATTTGGCCCAAAACGTAGCCTTGCTTGTTTTCTTTCCTGCTTCCAACAGTGAATGAGACTGAGCTTGCAGCATGCTCTCTTTACTGGGCTTGCTGTCCGGTCTCCTCAGCTCAATCCTGACCTATGGGTCTCAAAGTGAAATACTATGGATACTGCAGATCTCAAAAAAAAAAATCAGAAGCTCAGCAGGTCTTGTCGTGTCAGTGGAGAGAGAAGCAGAGTTGGTGTGTTGAGTCCAACAAAGCCATTTTTCCTGAAGAAATCATAATCTACTTGAAACATAAGTTGTTTCTCTGACATGTGAGTGCCGTCTTCATCAATATCGAGCACTAAACTCAGGCAGAAAATGTAGAAGTAAAAAAAAAAGTAAAGGCGCAGAAACTGACTTTAATCACCACCCACACTGCCCAATGAAAACAATGTGTATGTGTTGTTTAAAATGGGCAGATTACATTGCTAGCCCATGTGTTACACCTTCATCTCAAAATCCCCAAATGCAGATATGGAAGAGTCACCCACCCCTGGTGTATTTTGAAAAGATAATTTTGATGATGCAAATGTCACCATGATACCAAATCTTTAATAATGCAGGTGGCCAGAATGGAACCAAAGCTAAGACCAGGACTTGGTTCGCACTGAGAAGAGCCAGGAGAGACCGTGATATGGATCTGAATTTAACTTTGCCTATCCAAAAGAAATTCTCCAGAGAAAGAGGGCTTATTGAATTTTTGAATGAAGCCTCTAAATGCAATTGGTTGCAGTCACTACTGGAGGAAATTGGGTGGCAGGAATCCAGACCCACAGAGGTATCTGGCATTCAGTGATGTGAGAGCCAAAAACAATCCTAATGGGGAATCTCAGCGCAGGGGAATCCCACAATTCCCTTGTAGGCCCAAGGGGGAATACTCCTGTTTTCAGGGAAATATTCAAAAATCAAAGCAATATGATCCCTAGGGCCTTTTCTGCCACCAGGTTTCTCTAAAAGCTGTGGCACTCAAACAGCATCATTACAGACACTTTAAAGTTCTAGTAGTGTCATAGGAATCTGATTTTGCAAGTTTTCGGATCCTCATTGTCTTGCTTCGAGCAGCTCACAGGTCCCCCTTAAACCCAGCAACTACATGGGGCACATGTTCTGATCAGGTACCAGGAATGGTGGGCCAGGAGGGGAATAAAATCATGTCCTGGTCATTTTTCAAACTTAGTTGTAGTTATACTTCTGCTGATATGAGGGTATACGTAGGAGATTTATGGCAGATTGTAAAGTGCAGTTTCTTTCAATAATTAACAACGTGGCTATGGGCCATAGCTTCTCTTCACTTTGAAAGCAGAGTGAGATTTTTTTTTAATGTGGTCTATTTATGTTTGGTAAAAACTATCCACAGACAGGGACCTGTTCACTCCAGAAAAAAGGAACAGTCTAGACATTGCATCTTTTTTCTGAATTAGGCAAAAGCATAGGGGACAATGGTTTCTGGTACACTCTCCCCCATCATGTCTTATTCAAAAGAGTCGAAGTGCTAATCTGCTCTTGCACAGTATTAATTGTTGCTCCTGTTGCAATTTGGTCGTCTTGCAACTCTGTCCTGATGAGTCCAAGAAAAAGGTTTTGGCAATGTGTCTCTTTTCTCAACAATACTCTTATTTTTAAAACAGGGCATTCACTGGTACTATGGACCTCTTGATAGCCACAGTTCCACAACAATATTTCACTTTTGATCAATCTCCAGAGAGAAAACTGAACGATTCTGTGGCTGCGGCTCATAAACTGATAACTGGGTGGGTTGTGAAAACAAAAACAATTCTGGATAACCATTATTTAGTTATAAAACAGAAGGTGGAATCTAACAGGGGCCTGAATGATGTGGACTATGGTGGGATTTGTGGCAGAATCAGATGGGAAGTATGATGAGGCCTATCCTGAGGTTGGGAGAAATTTACTGCAGCTGTTATGCAGAGTGGGTACCTGGTGACCTCAGCTCACTATTAACTGCAGAGAGTTTCCATGTTGCTCAGCACCAAACAGCATCTCAGGGGCAACAGTCGCATGCACCTCCTGTCCACGGACGTTGGCAGCCACCATTTGGCAATCCCTCACAATTATCATAGCACCTCTTCAATCAACTTGCAGGCCATTTAGGAAGTGCAGACCTACATCAGAGAGTGCACTGGTAATCTGCACCAAAAGGCTTTTGCAAGGACATGTTGCACACAGGGACAGGCACCCAGCTCATAGATTGGATCAGGCTGCATCTTTGGGCTGCTCACTTGCTCTCTTACACTCAGACACATAGCGGCCACCTGCACGTTTGCAGCATCTCTGCTTTTCCTTGTCATGTTATATCTGTTAGCAGGGTGGCACTAGGGCCAGGGTAGAGATGACTTTGAAAGGATGTTTAGGAAAGTGTGTGGCCTGGAGGTTAAACAGCGACTAGGGTAGAACAATGAGGGAGCAATGAGGGAACAATGAGGGTAGAACAATGTGAGGGAGTGTCAGCCATGTGCCGTAGACAGTGCGACTTTGTGGCTCTTGTACTATTACATTCCCAAAGAGGGCAATGTTAGATTGAAAGCGCTTGTCTTGGAGCACATTGGCCTTTTAGATATAACATAGGCACAAGAGATGCTTGCCTTTGGCAGATAGCCGGTGATTAGCAAGTTGTTCCAGGAATGGGGATAGAAACAGAGGGACACCATATGGTGGGGTGAGTAGTTAATTAGGTGAGGTTTGTAAGTATGGTAAGAAATCTTGCTTGGACTTAAGTGAAAAACCTTCCAAAAACACAATGCTTATGCACTGTTAGCAAAAAACACATGAAGTTCAGCCTAGATTGTTACTATAGGAAATTACTTCTTGTGATATCAACATAAGAATTTTTTGAATCTTTGTATGACATTTGTTCAATTATAAGGTCAACAGAGGCATAAATACATTTATCTTAAATACAACGTCACCTCTCAAAAAAAATCTGTTAAGGCAAGTCATATTATACACACTATTTCTTTTTGCTTTAAGTACGCCATTTATTGTAATTTCGAGACTTCAGTTAAATTTGATACTGGAATACCTTTAGCCGCAGTTGATTAGTAAGTATCTAATACTACTTTTTCTGGCACAAAGTGTTGTAAGTTTTACCTAATTTCTTCAGATCTGTCTCAACTGCAGTTAGTTTCTCCGTATAACTCTTTCGTGATGTTTCCATTCCTTCGGTCACAGTGTCCATTCTCTGTACAACTGCAACAGGCAAGCGAAACAGAATGAGTAAACGCGTCATATCATGATAAACATATTATTGACTCACTGGATGCCTTTTATATCTTATTTATGCCTTGCTTCGTTAAGGTCTTTGTCTTCTGAACCTCTAGCAGGCCAAAATGTGAACAGTTATGCTTCTCTGCAACTTCCTATGTGTCACTTCATTATCAGGAAATACATTTTCTTGCAGCATGAGAAAAATCTGTTCCAATAAAACATTCTTTGCGTTGGGTCTGAAAACTATAGAACACATCCTTCAGTTGCTCCTCCTTTTGTTATGACCCACATTATTCCTGGAGTTGTACAAAAATATTAAAGTTTTTTTTAAATACACACAGTATCCTGATTTACTTTACTTTCAGACCGAGGTTGATTGGAAGCATGGATCAGGTTTCCCTACTTACCAAGAATTATTATTTATTACATTTAATTAGACTATAGCTACAGCAAATAAATAAACCACAGGCATATAACAATACTAATGCCCTTATAAATACACACACACATGCAGAAAATAGATTACTGATAGAGGTAGAATAACTGGAAAGGTCAGTTCAGTGGTCTTTGCTTCTTCGTTCTGATGTCGAGATGATTCTTCTTCAGCTGGCCAGACCCCTTGTTATTAAGATACCTTCATCTGGATGCTTTTACTGGTTTGTAAGAAGTACAGAATAGCTGATTCACTAATTTATCTACTGAAAATTGATAAAACCTCACAGCAACTACTGTAGCAACAGTAATTGGTTTTCTTCAGGTTAAATGGCAGAGACCTTTGGCTTGTCAGCTATGATGTGATAGGTTCTGAGATGGCTGAGCAGTTTGGAGTTGGAAGCAAGTTACAAAGCCAGACAGAGAGAGAGAAGAAGAGAGAGAAACTGTCCAGAAGCTGCCGGACCGTCATAACAAAAGGAGGAGCAACTGAAGGACGTGTTCTATAGTTTTCAGACCCAACGCAAAGAATGTTTTATTGGAACAGATTTTTCTCATGCTGCAAGAAAATGTATTTCCTGATAATGAAGTGACAGCAGAGGTCCGGCAGCTTCTGGATAGTTTCTCTCTCTTTTTCTCTCTCTCTGTCTGGCTTTGTAACTTGCTTCCAACTCCAAGCTGCTCAGCCATCTCAGAACCTATCACATCGTAGCTGACAAGCCAAAGGTCTCTGCCATTAAGTCACCATTAACCCATTGACCAATCATCATCTTGTCGCCAACCATGTGCATCTCAATAGAGAGCCCCATGGCCCCTCTTCATTTTCAACTCAAAATGTAATTATTGCTGGTTCAAACAGCATTTTAGGATGCTTGCCATATGTATACAGTTGCGTGCTTTTCAAAATGCTGGTTTATAGAACAGTTCCTTCTCACTTCAGTTCAGGTATCTTTTTTAAAAACATAAAACACTGTAATAATCTACAATTTTCTAGAATCGAAGCTTGATGTTAACTAACCAATATTCCTTGACTTATCTTAAGTTCTCTCCTACTCTTTCAGCCCTAGTGGATACCTTAATTGTATTATGTCCTTTAACTTTTTATTTGTGTTTTTCAATTATGGAAACTGCGAAGACTTAGAAGTTGACAGATCTGACTTATGAGAGCAATGATCATTTTGGAAGTGAAGTGGGAACTGTTCCATGGAAATTACCAGTCTTACATTTAAGGGAAAGGTATTTGACTGTATTTGGACAAAACAGAAGAAATATCAATACAATGTTTCATCTGCATACCAAAGCTTGCTTATGGTTCTACCATGAATACTTATTACCTTAAGGTGTTAGAAGTTTTCTAAATATAACTTCAGTAAAGCAGTCATAGTTCCAGAGGGCTGGTTACTCATCAGAAAGAGATGACAGGTGGGGGTTTAATCTGAGGGTCACCACAGTTCAGGTGAGGGGCGATATTGAGAAGGTGGTAAACTCAGCAACTGTCAGAGATGAATCCACGCTGTTGTCGTTCCCATCATGGAGATTATAAGTAAGGCGATAAAATACAACCCTGACATATTTCTTATTTGACTAGTATTTCATCTCACATTATCATTTTCATTCTTATTAAAACTCTTTGGTTCTTGTACAAATTGCTTCTGATTCTTAGGTATTTTCCAATCATTCTTATATTCCTTACGACAGAATTGAAAACTGATCTTCTGCTTGTACATCTGGGCCTTTGCCAAGCTGGACCCCCATACCATCACAGGTGAAGACAGGAAAAAAATCTGTGTCCCATAACTTGCCAGCTCTCACTTATGACTCCAGGTAACAAGGTGTGGAGCTGGAGGAACACAACAAGCCAGGCAGCATCAGAGGAGCAGGAAAGCTGACGTTTCAGGTTGGGACCCTTCTTCAGAAATTACTATCTCTTGACTCCAGGTAGTTGGTTGCTTACGATCAGCTGTACCCCAGGATCTTGACTTGCCAGACAAGCAAAACTAAATGAAGAATCCAGCAGTTTTGGCTGGTGTGATGTGGGGACATCACCTCTTCAAGTGCACAAAGACTGGGTACAGGTGGATAAGGAAAAAATGTCTTAACAAGCTTGTAGAACAATCACTCAGAAGGTGAAAACCAGCATGTTGTATGACTCACAGTGCCCTGCCATGCCACTCAAGGGGGCAAGTGACCAATCACCTGTGATGAGTTTAGGATCTCACACAGTCTAAGCCCCCTAGACACTCATGGAAAGTCAGTGACATATGACAACAGCAGACCTCCAGGAACAGACTGAAGCAGGCTAGGAGAAAGAGAAGAATTAATCAAGAAAAGAAGGTATCTGATCCTGATAAAAATGACAAAATTATTTGTTCATAGACAGAGTAGCAATCAAAACACATATGGAAATGGAGACAGAAATAAGGTTAAATGGGCAAGACAGAGATATATCTTGTTATATACAGAGAGTTTTATCCCCATTAATCTAGGTGTTTTCTTTAGTTTGGATCCTAGATTGCCGTAACTAGTTCCTTAACATTAAAATCGAATATCACCATTCCTCATTAACAAACTGTCAGCACATGCGTGCAAACATTTGGTTATCCTCTTCTCCAAAAAGTAAAATATTCAACTGAAATTGCCCATGTTTTAGTGGGTAAAAAGTGACGATTCTTCTTACACAGAAGTCAGATACAAAGTTTCAAGGTGACTATTTACTTTAAAGGCGACTAGAAGGGAGCTAGTTGGGAGTGACTACTGGCTGCTCCCTAAAGATTGCACCATTCTGTATTAGCCAAAGTCTGACTGTAAGGTCCTATAGCAGTTTGGTGAGATCTCACTGCCATTCACCTGAACAAGGATTTTAAGACTCTAGAGAAAATGCAAAGTAGGGTAGTGAGATTGGATTGACTGAAGTGCATTGACTAATAGAAGTAGAAATTGTGTTTTAGGTTGGAAATCTCTGAGTTTAGAGAGGATCAAATTCAGATCTTTAAAACTATTCAGCACATCAATAACATATAGGTGGATAGTCTGTGTAGAAATAGGGGCCTTATATTTAAAATGACAAAGCAGGCAGTGAGATTGGATATGTGGAAATTTTATTTTTGTCAGAGAATGATCAACTTGTGGAATAGAATTCTAGGATGGTGTTGAGAAATGGCTCTTGCAAACCTTGAAGTAATTTTTGGAAAAGTATGGGATCACAGAACAGGAAAGATAACATTTTGGGTAACAACAACTCAAGACCTCCTGCAGCATGATTAATCAGTTGAGGCATGGTCAGAAATTTTTGATTTTCTGCATTGACCAAGGATCCTTGAGGGGGTGAAGAAAAGTTAGTGTTTGGCAGCAAAGAAGATGTGTGTATAGTCTTGATGGCACTTTTCCACACAATACATAAATACGATGATTAAAAGTGATGTAGCAAACTCAGCAGGGAGGCAGTTAGCTCTGTTGGCTAGACATCAAGCGTTTGGATTGGGTTAACACCAATCCGAATGGGGTTCAATCCCTATTGAGATTGACTCAGGGCATGCCTACTTGCCCAACTTGCAGTCTGAAAAAACCAGCACTTTGCTGTGGTTTAGCAAATAATCACCAAGAACCTGCCTTTAGGCAGAGAGCTGAAGAAGTAAACTCAATATGGAAATAATTCAAAGGAACATGATGTAATTGAGTAAAAACACAGAAAGCAATGACTGAATGAAAGAGTAGTATTGAGGAAACAGTTTGCCATAGATAGTACTTTAGTTCCTCATTCCGTTGAATTACAATAATTTTGTACCCCTCCCTACACCCAAGTAAAAATGGATAAAAAACAAATTTAATGTTTTTGACAATATAGTTCTGATATATAGTTTTCACTAACTGTCTACAAGTGCCATTTGACTGAAATTTTCCTGAAATCAGTGACATTAGTTTTGAGTATCATGGTGCAGGATATCACCTAACTGAAATATTTTTTATTCTGACAAGCTAACGCATGTTTCTTGAACACTATTATTATTATTACATTACCATATTACTTGACCACCTGAGCTTCAGATCCATTTATTCAGCCTGATTTATTTATTTTGTTTCTTAGTCACATTTAAGGGATCGACAACAGTAATGGGTCCATTACAGTTTGATTCCAGCGGATAATTTCTTTTCTTTCTTCCCCAAAAGCTCAAGGCTCGCAGGCGTTATTTTTCCTTCTGTGTGGCAAAACTCAGAGGATGCCAATAATCCTGCAAAATAACATGAAGGCAAGCTGACAGTGGTCCAGAACTAACAGTCTGTGTATTGAAAAGTTGCTATTCCTGTAATAACTCACACGTTTGGCATTTCTCTGCTGCAAAATGGAAACAGATGTTAGATGTCCTCACCCAGGTGTCCTCATCTGCTGGAAAAGCAGACTTTTCACAGATGTCATGTACTTTTCTGTTTTGTAATTGTTCCATCAAACTCTGGAGCATTTCATTCATTGAAACAGAAGTGGGAATCAAAATTAAAAAACTGATCCTCTGACTTGTGTTTTCAGCAGAAAACAAAGTTGCAATGATTGAAACTTTGGAATGTTAGCTTGTTTGGAAAGATAGCTTTTGCCATACCTACGGACTATGATTTGATGTTTTGGTGATGATATATGAATCTGGGACTAACAGCATCTTGTTCCGTACGGCTGGTTCCATTCTGAACTTCTGATAAATAATATTGATTTCCTCCCACTTCCTTCAGCATGATTAGGGTAGTGTAATTTTTTGAACACAGCTGACTTGAACTCCTGAGCTTAGCTGTTTGAGCTCTAGGGTCAGCTGATTTAAATGGAATGAGTGATCGCCAGGCAGGACTACAGCTTCCAAGTTGGTGTATACTCTACATCAAAGATGACAGGTTGTGAGGCCCTTAAAGGTCTGCAGCAACATATATCTCAAATAGTATTACAGCTTGGAGGAGATGCCAAAAAAGTAACTAAATTGCCTCTATCTCTGCAGTATTGATCTTTTACATCAAATATTTGATTTGATTTTATATTGTCACATACTGAAATACAGTGAAAAGTATTGTTTTGTGTGTTAATTAGACCTTATATAAGTATATCAGGGTAATAGAACAGAATGCAGAACATAGTGTTACAGCGACAGAGAAGGTGCAGGGAAAGATCAACTTTAATATATGAGGGTCCATTCATTAGCAGTGGGAAAGGAGCTGTTCTTAAATCTGCTGTTAATTGTTTACAAACTTTTGTATCTTCTGCCTGACGGAAAAGGCTGGAAGAGAGTATAACTGGGATGGGAGGAGTCTTTGATTATGTTGGCTGCTTTCCTGAAGCAGTAGGAAGTGTAGATGGATTCAATGGAAGAAAGGCTGGTTTTCATGGGGGACTGCCTGAGAACCCAGGAAATTGCTGGATACCCCCTATACAAACCCTTTGGTCAAAATACACAGCTCCTCAAAACTGACTGTCCAAAATATCTGCAAAATCATATCCAACATCTTATAATATTACAGCTACATAGCATGTAATCACTCTCACCTGTTTCAGGTGGGAGTTTCTAACCTTCATCTATTTGTCTTCAGGAAATATGTATCACACCAGGAGTGGTTACAGAGATATTGGAGCTATGAAAACCAGAAGTAACTGTAATATTTAAATGCAGATGCATTTTGAAAATGTCTTCAATAAGATACCACATATCTTCTGACTGAGGTCAGAGTATATGAAGTCAGGGGACAAGGAGCAGAATGGATTAAAAGCTGTTTACAAATCACAAAACAGAAAGATGGGGGTTAATGGTAGCTGTTGAAATTGACTGAACCAACATTCCCTCCAGTTAAGAATTGGGAAAGATAATTGTTAATACTTGGTGCTGGGGCCACTATTGTTTACCAAGACATAAACAATTGGCATTCCGGAATCACCACTGTTTCAAAATTTGACCATATC
Source organism: Ginglymostoma cirratum (assembly GCA_024137785.1). Taxonomy (NCBI): domain Eukaryota; kingdom Metazoa; phylum Chordata; class Chondrichthyes; order Orectolobiformes; family Ginglymostomatidae; genus Ginglymostoma; species Ginglymostoma cirratum. The sequence continues at coordinate 6,146,906 of JAHRHZ010000074.1, read as the reverse complement.
CTGAATCTGAGGACATTGGTCTGACTTCCACGAAGTCAGATGCAGCTCATCATCATTTTGTTCAAGCAAATCTTTATTTTCAAAAAGATGCTGATACATCCGAGTTAAAGTACGTAAGCTCTCCACTTCAGTTTAGTTGGATGTTTATGCTTGCTGACTGTGGTTCTTTCTAATAACTAAATACTTTGACAGTCAGTTATGTTTCTGGAGGATTACTGTCCATTCAGCAATTTGCTTTTTGCTGCTCTGGAACAGTGTCACATTTCTGTACATTCTCTGGAAGTGATATCCAGTTTTACAAATGAGCATTCTTTTATTATGGCTGAACATTGGCTGTGCCTGTGAAGTTTTATTATTTTACAGTGCTGGCACTGACTATTCTGCTTTGAGAGTCAACAGATTGAAAAGTTCTTCAGTGAGGATAAGAATGGAAAACATTTCCATCCATCCTCTAAAATCTGCAACTTTATCCTTATTGGCAGTGAGCTAATGTAGGTAATCTCAATAAATTCTTCTTCTTTTCGGATTTCACCATGAATCTAGGAAGTCCAATAAAATTTTCTACCAGGTGCCCTTTGACTGTTTGGTTAATAAGTTTGTTTCTGAACCAATTGTTTTCAAGGAACTAGTCAAATCCCTTCTACGTCCACAAGGACGTTGAGGCCAAGACATAATTGTGCAAACTCAAACATAAGGAGTTGACTGTGGGCCACATATACATTCTGAACTCATATATTCTGTTTGTTTTGCAGTGTTAGTTTTACCATTCCTTTAATCATGGAAGTTATTTCACTTAGAACATAGTTACATCTTTGCAGGCTGTAACGTCTGTTTCTTCAGACATGATGTCTGATTGGTTAGGATACTAATTTTGCTCCCTTAAAATTGACAGGACGTCCATTGACGTAAACAGGTTTTTTGAATGATTCACTAATTTCTCCTTGGAATATCACTGGTACTTTTTCTAATGGAGGCAGTCTAACTGCATTATCATATTTTTATTAGCAAGCATTTGGCCTTTTTCTTGTGAAATTGTGTCCTTCTGTACATTCTCTGAAAGTGATCTATAGTTATACGGTTGTAGCATTCTTTTGTCATGGCTAGATTCGCCTGTGCCTCGTCATGAGCTTCTGTATAAGATCCAAAGCTTATAAATGAAATAGGTTCTGTTGTTCACCTAAGGGATGGTTAATCTTCTCAGGCTCTGGTTTTTGCTTGCTAAGGATTTCAATTGACTTCTCTGAAGCTAAATCTTCCTTGGAATGTAAGAACTCTGACAAAGACTCATCAATAATTCCAAAACAAATTCTGTCTCTTATGAATACATATGAAAGCTCCACAGTTTTCCACTGATCTGTAGAAATATTTAGTGCGATTATCAATGGATTCCCTTGAAGGTTGAACACTTCTGTTAAATGCTTGTGAAAAAGTAATTTCTCTGCTTAATGGAAATATCAAAGACTTGTAAACTTCTACAAAATTGTCTGTGCTTTCTTTGATATTTTGCCAATTTGTGATGTCATCCACCTGACCATAAGAAATAAGAGCATTCAGTCCTTTTAGTCTGGTCTACCATTCAAAGAAATTATGGCTGATCCATCTACATGAATTTTACATTTCATCCTATCCTGAGAACCTTCGATTCCCTTGTCTAACAAGAATCTACTCCACCTTAAAATTATTCAATGGTCCTGCTTCCACTGCCTTTGGAGGTTAAAATCACGCGACCTTCTGAGAGAGAAAAAAAATTACCTCATCTCTCTCCTAAAAGGGTCACCTTGAATTTTAAAACACTGTCCTAGTTCTGGCCGCAAGAGGAAACATCCTTCTTGAGTCCACTTTGTCATGACCATTCAGTATCGTATATACTTAATTCAAGTCATCCCTTACACATCTAAACTTCAGTGTAAACAGTCTGTAAACTGTAAACAGTCCAACCCATCCTCATAAAACAATCTGCTCATTCCAGGTATCAATCTAGTAAACCAGCTCTAAACTGCTTCCCATGCATTTATGTCCTTCCTTAGTAAAGAGGCCGAAACCACAGAGAATTCAAGATGTGGTCTCATCAATGTCCTATAGAACCAAAGCATAATATTCTCTTAGGAGGACCCCAATCTTCTGAAAGTAGTAAAATCTTTCTAACTTTCTGTTTCTGTTAGATCTTTTCTTCAAATCTTTTAAATTTTCTATTTCATCCCTATATAAACCATTGAGTTTTCCAATACTGCAGCCTTTGGTATAGTTTAATTTTCAGGCTCTTGTCACTGTCTGCTGCTATCGTGCCTTGTGTAATCTATTCAGGATAGCAGTGATAGCTTGCTTTGAAGGGTAAGTACTCTCTTGCAATTCTTTCCTTTCCTACCTGATCTTTTTCTCCATTATTGTAAAGTTTATTTCCTCCTTTTACCCACAGGTAAATTCTAACTTTAATCCCAGACTTCAACATTGTTCCACAGAGCCTTATTGTCCAAGCGCTGTCTTTTGCAAGTGTGGACAGCTTTTACTTTTTCTCAGCCCACATTGTTTCCTCTGCACCTCCTACCAGCTCCGAGATGAAAGTTTTATTTTGGAGTCTTGCTTTCTCACTATTGCTGCTCCCCTGAGTGATACTGTTTGTTGTTTTTGCATTTCAATTGCTTACTGATTCTTAAAGTGGTAATGTTCTTAAATAATTGACTAATTTTTTCCCCGATTCTTTTAAAACCTGGATTGAATGGACTCTATATGTATTGTTTCCTTTAGGGCACTTCAGCAATGATCCTCACCACTGATGACCATATCAAATTGTGGTCTGGGCAGCAACCACAGGTGGTTTGTGGATGGACGGCTCACTGTAACCAATACTCCTTTCAATATTGAGTCTAATGGCCTGAATAATTATTAGTGGCAGAGGATATGCCACATAAGAAGGTTTGATTGCTTGCAATGATAACAATAGCACTATTAACATTAACTCGTTAGGCTTAATCACAACTATCACAGCCAGAGATCTGTCTGCATTGGGACCTTGTGCTAGACTGCCTGATTTTCCACCTGAAGACTGCGATACACCCTCAGATTGGGGGAACTAATGTAACTTCAACATTAACTGTCGCAACCATTACCTCATACAATGGGATATGAAAGAACTCCATAGTGGCCAGTATCCCATCACCAAGTCACCCTTTATTTACATGTGCACAGTACTTGACACTAAGCCAGCTCTCACAGCAAACAGAACCTCTGACATTCCTGTTTTTATCTGTCAGCTAGGGGCCTCTGTTTAGACCAGGTTTTTTTTTCAATTCATTCACAGGGTAACAGCATCACCGATCCCTAATTGCCCAGAGAATATGAAGAATCAACCACATTGATGTGGGTCTGGAGTCACATGTAGGTCAGACCAGGTAAGGATGGCAGTTTCCTTCTCTATAGGACATTAGTGAACCAGGTGGGTTTTTCAGGCAATTGACACCGGTTTCATAGTCATCATGAGACTCATAATTCCAGATTTTTATTGAATTCAAATTCTACCATCTGCTGTGGTGGGATTTGAACCCAGCTCCCCAGAAAAATTACCTGGGTCTCTGGGTTAACAGTCCAGCAATAATACCACTGGGCCATCACCTCCCCGAGGTTAATAGCTCCAATCAGGGAACTCATATTCTCTGAGATCCACCTGTTTGACCTCATTACAATCACTATAGAATACTTTGCTCTAGAAAGGGGAAGACTGAAGTGGTGACTGACAGTAGTCTTTAAAGAAATGAAAGGATTTCACAGAGTAGAAATAGAGAAAACTCTTCCACTCATGGGAAGAGACCAGAATTGGAGACCATAGTTATGGGACAGTCAGGGAAAAAAAAAACACTTCTGCAATTTGGGAGTAAGCTCTTTACTCAGGAGAGTGGTTAGAATTTGGAACTCATTCCCACACAGAGTATTTGAGGTGAGTGGAATAGATGCATTTAAGAGGACGCTACATAAAAATGAGGGAGACAGGAATGGGAGGTTATGATGATCGATTTAGATTGACAGAAATTAGAGGAAGCTTGTGTGGGCCCATAAGACTGACATGAACCAAATGGCCTGATTCTTTGTTGGACATTTGTTGTAAGTTTAGATTGCAAATAATCTTTCCCTAAAAGACAGATTGCAGTACAGTCAAGTACTGTAAGAACAATAAAGAATATTTTTTCTTCTGGGGAGGGGCATGCCCTGACTTCTTCCCTTCCTTAGGACATAAATTATACTATCATGCAAGTCCAACACTAACAATCAAATAGTTTGCGTGTATACTTTAGGTTTTAATCTAGGAAAGCAAATGATAGGTTTAACCAATGCTTAATTTACAAGCCTATATTCTGTTTCAGTTTTAGTTTAGTTACTTGTTTGTGCATTCCATTGGCTCAGATGTACATTTTGAGTCCTCAATTTATTTGCAGTTTTTAACTTTTCCAGGCTGGTTTATCACAAGAGGTTAGAGTTACAAGTAGGTAGAGGCTTGCTGTCTTAGTCACTCGCTCCCTCTACAGAATGCTGGGTGTAGCAGCTGTCTCCATCTGGCCCATGTCTGGTTTCCTTCAGTCATGGTCCCAAATTGTGGAACTTCAAGTACTTATCTTGGAATGGTGCCCTTCTACTCAAGTCAATATAAGAGATGCGGTCTAATTTACTGAGGTCAGTGGCTCCTCACTGTCTTGCTGACCCAGTCTCTGGGAGTCCTGAGAGAATTAAGTCCATAATTGTTGGTGGTGTTGGTGGTTGTGGTGGTGGTGAGGGGGCTGGTGGTCACTTGAGCCTTCATCAATGACCCTGGAGAAAGGCAGGATGTGGCTTACGTGGCAGGGTTCCATTGTCTATTGTGCTGACTCAATGCCATGATCCTGACCTTGAGGCATTATCAATGAGGGAAGCTTAGGTTCAGATCATCTGCCTATTGGCACATGGCAGGCAGACAACAGTGGCCAGTTATCGTTAATAATAATGCCTATGGAAGTGCCATTCCTGTGCCATCTGGAATACCCAGTCTGTCAAGAAGCATGTGAGTAAGAGTGAAAATTGGGCAGCACAGTGGCTCAGTGGTTAACACTGCTGCCTCCCAGCACCAAGGACTGGAGTTCAATTCCAGCCTTGGGCAATTATCTGTTTAGAATTTGTACATTCTCCTTGTGTCTGTATAGGTATCTGCCAGATGCTCCAGTTTCCTCCCACAGTCCAAAGATGTGCAGGTTAGGTGGATTGGTCATGTTAAACTGCCCATAGTGTCCAGGGATGTGCAGGCTAGGTGGGTCAAACATGGGAATTGCAGGGTTACAGGGATAGGGCAGCAGTTGGGATACAGCAGCAACAACTGACCTTCCCCTAGAAGTGTTGCCTTGGCAGGATCATGTGGGGCAGCTGTGGCATTTTGAAACATCAAAGGAGACTGAGCCGAAGTTATCCCTTGCAGTCTCCTACTTTACATTACTGTTTCATCCATCTCTGCATCACCCATCTGCCTTCATACATCATATGTCCCTTCGCCGTCACCTCACCGTCCCTAATTGGATGGCCAGCCTGCTTTCTGTCTGCTTTTCAAATTTACTGAACACATATTTCACCAACTGCCATGTTAGGATTTGAACCCATAGCCAGAATATTTACCTGAAGTTTCCAATTGCTAATTCAGTGAAAATTACAAGGCCACCAATGCTTTTTGGTCTTTAAATTGATTAAATTGAACAATGTGGGTCACATCCTGTTTGAAAGTCCAGCCTGTTAACTTTGTTTCTGAGTTCATAGATGCTGCCAGAACTGCTGAATATTTCCAAAATTTCCTGTTTTGTTTCAAATTTGTAGCATCAGCAATGATCTGTCTCTGTAAAACATGTGCCTAAGTGGTTTTCGTAGTGATTTGAACAACATATTTTTTTAATCACAGTATTGACTCTACTGATTGTAATGTGGTCAGCCAGATTGACCTCAAAGAATATGAGTTCCCTGATTGGGGCTGTTAACCTGGACAAATCAGGGAGCCATGGCTGACCGATAATAAATAGGAGTGTCAGACATCCTATTCACTCTGAGAGCTGGCTCTGAGGGAGCTGGATCAGTGTCAAGGACTCTCCAAGTGTAAATAAAGGGTGACTCAATGACAGGATACTGGCCTCTGTGGAGTTACTTCAGACTGCATTGCGAAACATCAAGTAAATATCACTGATCAAGATAAACATCATGACTAACTAAAGATTCTGTCCAATTTATAACTTTGTACCATTCACAGAAAGTTGTTTTAAACAATGAATAAACCCAAGTTCAATTCACTTAATACCACACCCTACTGCAAAGTTCAAGATTGATTTGTTACTTGATACATGACAATGACAGCCTTGTAGATGAAACACTCGGTAAATCATGAACGAACAAACCCACTCTGGACAAAGTTATCTCCTTCTGGAGTTCGTCCTACTAACTGCAAATCTCCTTGAATGTAAACATACTTTCAGGTTTAAGGATTGGTGGTGCATGAACGGTCCCAAGAATGTTCAAGTTTCAACATTTGCAATACTTTTATTCTGCTGATGTTTTGTACAATATGAATAAATCACGGGGCAATTTGTTACATATTAGGAATATCAGAGTTCTTGAATTTTTAGTTAAAGCTTTGTTTTGCAAGTATAGTTTTCACTTTTGTAATTTTAGTTGTACATGTAAATCCAAGAATATTGTCGTGATATACTTCTGTGCAGTTATTTCAGTGGCGATGAGAATAAAGCACTCTCCTGATGAAATTCACATAGCAACAGTTGTCATTTTGAGCTGGGGTAAGCATTTCTGGCATTATGCCATTATTTGGGAAGCTTGACTCATTTGATCTTGCTGGTGAAGACAGGGTGCAGTATGTGGAAAGAATGCATCAGTTTTTCCAGGCAAATGACATTGAGGCAGATGAAAAGCAATTATCCTGACAGCTTGTGGACTTGCAGCTTTTTTGGTTATTAGAAGCCTTACTTTCCCTGAGGCACCAGATACTAAAACCTTTCAAGAGTTGATAGATTTAATTAAGGAATATTACTACCCCAAGCCTCCTCTAATTCTGAGATGCTATTAGTTTTACTTGGCAATTCGAGATCCAGGTGAATCTGTATCAGGATTTTTGACTAGATTAAGCCAACTAGCAGAGACGTGTGACTTTGGTTTAACCCTTAATGAGATGCTCAGAGACGGTTTGGTATGTGGGATTAATGATGTGACCATGCAAAAGTGCCTTCTAGCTGAAGCCCAACTGAATATCAAACAGGCACCACAACGGGCTTTGTAATTGGAAAATGGCAAGTGGACCATACGAGATGCAGGAATCTGATGCAAGTGAACACCCTTGCCAGTCCGAATGAGCCTAGCGAACACCATTTGAGTGAAGACAATCACATAGGCTCACTCAGGGCATATCCTCAACAGTGGAACTCGAGGTCAGCCCACAACAAAACTCCAAAAACAAAGCCAAGCTACGGCCAAATGGTTAAAATTTTCTGCAGGATCTGTACTGACAAGCCATTGGAGTTGCTGCCAGCATGCAGCCTCAAGACTGCAAGAGTCCCACTAGACCTAAATTGACTAAGAGAACGCATAGCCCAATAACCAGGAAAATGCACACCCTGGAAAATCCACCCATATCTGGTTTGGAACAGTTAAATTTCTGAGCAACTTCCAAATAAGAACCAATCAAAACAAATGTCTGGTTAAATGGTCACCTGGTTCTAATGGAGGTTGATACTGGTGTGGCCATTTCAATGTCCATTTCAAGAACCTGTCTTTAACAAAACTGGCTTTGGACAATAATCCTTAAATCTGTGCAAGGCCTCAGCCAGACTGAGAACCTATACCAGGGAAACTTTACAATTGGTTCAGTTACCATTGATTGCAGTAAAAGTCTTGGGCCCGAGCTTGATGGGTCGAAGGTGGTTGAGAAAGATTCACCTAGATTGGTTCAACATTTTTTGGTTAGAAAATGGCTACCTTAAGTCCTAATTAAACATCCGGAAGTCTTTCAGGAAAATCTAGGGACTAGCAAAGGAGTCAAGGCCCTGCACGTTGAGCATGAAGCAATTCCACAATTCTGAAGGCCCACCCAGTGCCATTTGCCTTACGGACAAAAGTAGAGGTAGAAATCAGAAAGCTGGGAAGTGAAAGAATCATCAAACCAGTACAGTTTACAGAACGGGCAGCACCGGTCATACTGATTGTGAAGACTGGTGGGTCAGTTTGCCTCAGTGGGGATTTTAATCAAACAGTAAAAAGCTTCCTTGGAGCTGGGTAAATACCCAATTCCTCACACTGAGGATTTATACACAAAATGGCAGGGGGTGGGGGGTGGAGGGGAGGAGGAGGGCTGTCCGTCACGAAGCCGGACATGAGCCACGTGTACTTGCGATTGCAATGAGATGGGAATTTCCAAAAGTATGCTACAACCTATAAGGGCTGTACCAATATGTCAGACTGCCAACTGGGGTATTGTCAGCCTGTGCAATCCTTCAGCGGACAATGAAGGACATTTTACAAGGTCTACCTCAGGTCACCAATTATCCAGATGACGTACTAGTAACAGGGAAGACCAATAAAGTACACCTTGGAGAACTCGGACACAGTCCTTAGACATTTCAGCCAGGCAGGCATACACCTTAGAAGGGGAAATTTTGTGTTCCAGGCACCCCAAGTGATCTACTTGGGCTACAGAGTCAACAAGACTGGGTTACACCTATTGGAAGATAAAGTGAGGGTGATCAATGGTGCTCTGACTCCAACATCCTGACCGGAGATTAGGTCTTTTTTTGGGCTGGCGAATTATTATGGAAAGTTCCTATGTAAACTGATCTCCATCCTGGCACCTTTACATCAACACCAAACGGTCAGCCTTGGAAATGGTTCCCTGGACAAGCCATAGCTTCCAGGGAAATGAAGAAACAGCTATCATCCTCCAAGGTGTTGGCACACTATGGTCCCAAATGAGATCTGGTATTGACATGCGATGCGTCCTGGTATGGCATCAGTAATACTAGCTCACAGGTGGCCCAATGGAGAGGAATGTCCAATAGCGTAAGCATCCAGGACTTTGGCAAATGCAGAGCGTAAATACCCCCAGATAGAGAAGGAAGGTTTGGCAATCATATCTGGTCATATATTCCACCAATACCTTTACAGACATAAATTTGTAATAGTAACAGCCAATAAATCTTTGAATTTTTTGATTTGATTTGACTCATCATTGTCACATGTACCTAGGTACAGTGAAAAGTTTTGTTTTGCATGTTGTACAGGCAGATCATATCATACAAAAGTGCATGAGAGTGATAGATCAGAGCAAGGAATACAATGTTACGGCTGCAGAGAAGGTGCACAAAGATAGAGACCAACATTAAATTTAAAATTTAAGACGTCTGTTCAGAAGTCTAATAACAGCGGGAAAGAAACTGTTCTTGAATCTGTTGGTATGTCGACGGGGTCTTTGTTTATGTTGGCTGCCTTCCTGAGGCAGAGAGAAGTGTAGGTGGACTCCGGCTGGGTCTACTTAAAGAGGGCAAAGCCATGTTGTCCATAGCTTCAGGCCGAGTTCAACGGTGGGCTCTATTTCTAAGTGTGTATAATTACAAGTTGGAACACTGTCCGGGAGGCCAAGTAGCAAATGCAGATACATTGAGCGGCCTACCGCTGGCAGATACACCACTGGTGGTACCACCATCAGAAGAGTATGCAATGGTTTTAAATTTTCTGGACACACTTCCAGTCGCAGCTGTCATTATGAGACTTTGGACGTACAAAGATCTGATCCTGGCAAAACTGAAACATCTAGTGGTGATGGGGTAAACCAAAGGACTGTCACTACCAGAACTTTTGAAGATTTATTGGATCGGGAGAGACCAGATCACAACAGAGGATGTCACATTATTATGGGGAGGAAAAGTGATCGTCCTGAGAAAAGGTCACCCACACCCACCACCACCCCCACCACACGCCCCACCACCCACCACCACCCCACACCACAGATAGTGGCTAAACTCTACCAAGGTCATCCAGGGGTTTCCTAAACGAAGCTGTTGGTGAGAAGTTATGTCTGGCGGTCGGGATTGGACGCAGACATAGCTGCATTGGTGAGGCAGTGCCCAGAGTGCCAACAAGGACAAACATTACTGCCAGCAGCTCCCCCACATTCATGGGAATGGCTGGATAAACCCTTGTCTTGGTTACACATCAACTATGCAGGTCCTTTCATGGGCTCAATGTTCTTAGTCATTGTGGATGTTTACTCAAGTGGCTGGATATGCATAGAGTTCATTCGTCAAACATGGGAGTGACAATAGAACAACTGTGTGCATATTTTGCAATATATGGACTCCTGGAAGTGTTGGCCACAGATAACAGGCCATTGTCTACCAGCAGGGAATTTCAGTACTTTCTAAAGTCAAATGGTATTCGACATATAGGACCGCTCTACCATCCATCGTCCAATGGTCTGGCAGAAAGAGCATCAGGAACACCAATACCAGACAAGATTCAGTTAAGCAAGAGAGACAGTTCACTTCAGGGGATGAAATTTGGTGTAGGAACCAAGGGAATAGACTTGCAATGTTAAGAGGCATGGTGAACTTAGGTCCAGTGACATATAAAGTTCAGATAGCTGCGATGGTCCTGAACAAGTACATGAAAGCTGCAGATCACAAATGGTACGCAAGCAAAACATGCCCGGTTCCTCGATAGCCTTTCCCACTGTTCCAGAACCCGTGGGTTCTTCCTCTCCATCAAGTGTTGAAGATACCGATACCTTGGAATCTGAGATGGGCAGGGTGTATGTCGCCATCTTGATGCCTTTCCTGCCGGAAGAAGCGAATGAATTTCTTCTGAGATGCTCCATGTGCAACATGCAACATATTGTGCGTTACGTGCCGCCCGTATCCGAGGTAGAGTCAGAGGAACCTGACCCGGTACTAAAACACACCAGGAGGAGCTACAAAAAAAAACTGACCGATGTCCTTGGACTCAGACAGGGAGAGATATAATGATTATAATGAAGTCAGACAGGTGGACCTCAAAAAATAGGAGTTCCTTGATTGGGCCTGTTAATCTGGTCCAATCAGGGAGCTCTGGCTGACAGATAAAAACAGGAGCATCAGACATCCTGTTCACTCTAAGAATTGGCTCTGAGGGAGCTGGATCAGTGTCAAGGACATGTAAATAAAGGGTGACTTGGTGATGGGATACCGGCCTCTGGAGTTACTTCAGACTGCACTGAGAAACATCAAGTAAGTATCACTGATCAAGATCAACATCATCTTTGACTAAAGATTCTGTCCAATTTATGACTTTGTACTATTCACAGAAATTTACAAAAATAATAAACAAACCCAAGGTGAATTCACTGACTACCACACCCTATTGCAAAGGTCAAGATTCATCTGTTACCTGATACGCTACATGGCGACCTTGTAGATGGAACGTCAGTAAATCATGAATGAACAAACCCACTCTGGATACAGTCACCTCCTGCTGGAGTTTGTCCTATTGACTGAAAATCTTCCTGACAGTAAATATCCTCCAAGATTTAAGGAGTTGGTACGGTATAAGTGGTCTCAAGAATGTTCAAGTTTCAACATTTGCAATACTTTTACTCCGCTGATGTTTTACATAATGTGAATAAATCACGTGGCAATTTTTTACATGTTAGGAATTTCAGAGTTTTAGTTAAAAACTTTGTTTTGTAAATATAGTCCTCAAATTGAATTTTTATATCACTGTAGTTGTAGTTGTATGTGCAAATCCAAGAATATTGTTGTGATTTGTACCTTTGGTATAGTCCAATGACCAAAAAAATGTTTTTCAAAGCAGGCTTTATAAACAAGAAACTATTATTTTTCACCTTTCTCATTAAGCAAGTTCTGGTCAGTTCATTAAAGCCTCCAAATTTGTAATTATCAAGACCATACTGAATTGCAAATTCTAAAAATAGAAATCAAGAAATTTATGCAACTTAAATTGCTGGTGTTGTATGCAATTTATTTTCCATTAAAATATGAGCTGTCTCTTTCCCAGTGCGCTCTATTTATATATGTCGGTTTCTGCCTTCTGGAAGCATGTTTTTCTAAGAGAGCAAAGCCAAAATAAATCTGTGACCCTTTAAGATGGAATCATCGTCAGGGGTTAGTTTTGTGTGTTATGTTGAGCTGTAACATCAGGTTTCATGGTTATAGAACCAGGATATTCCAGAAGTAAACTACTGTCAAAACGATCCATGTGTGATACTTAAAATCAACATTTGAACCGGATTTCAGAATAATACAAGATGAAAAAAAATTGTTAAAGTTCTGATACCTTTATATCCCAGGATGGCTACAGTAATGGTCAGCATGGCACACAGGACATACAGCAGCAGAATAGCAAATTTCAGTGCCCAGTTATTTCTACATCGATTACACTGAGGCCCTTCCTGGATTCCTGCAACAAAAATACAAGGCTTAACATTTTTTGGCAGATATGATACTAATCTCTAACATTTATGACACTTTGTATTAAACATGCGGTGGTACAGAACTTAAATATTTTTGGAAAGAGAGACAGTCTCTAAACTTTTCCATCATTCATTCATCAAGACAACCACATGAATGCAAAAGTGCTTCTGCCTTAAAAATACTCCAAGACTCTGCTTTCATTTTTCGAGGAACAGAGTTTTAAAGACTCAAGTACCCTCGCAAGAAAAATATCTCCTCGTTGTCTTAAACAGACAATCCCTCATTTATAAACAGTGACCCATTGTTCTATATTCTTCTATAAAATGAAATAACCTTTCCACCTCCATTCTATAAAGATCTCTTAATTTCTTGTATGTTTCAAACATGTTGCTTCTTACTCTAAACTTCAGTGGATGCAAGCTTAGCCCGTCCAGAATTTCCTCATAAGATAACGTGCCCATTCCAAGTTTTAATCAAGTAAAAACCAAAAGAACGGTAGATGTTGTAAAATCAGGAACAAAACCAAAGTTGCTGAAAATGCTCAGCAGGTCTGGCAGCATCCGTAAAGGGAAAAAACAGAGTTAATGTTTCGGGTCCGATGACCCTTCCTCAGCTTTAGTGCTTCCAACAAATTTATATTCTTCCTTAAATAAGGAGAACATTCCTGTATACAGAACTCTAGATGGAGTCTCATTAATGCCTGCGTAACTGAAACATAACCTTTCTACTTTTATATTCAACTCCCCGAGCAATGAACAATAGCATTCTATTAGCTTACCTCATTACTAGCTGTGCCTACATACCATTTTCTTTTGCGATTCATGCAGTACAAGATCCCTTGCGCCTCAGAGCTCTGCAATCTCTCACCATTCAAATCATACGCTTTTTTTTTTAAAATTGAAAGAACTGCAAATGCTATAAACCAGAAACAAAAACTGAAATTGCTGGAACAGCTCAGCAGGTCTGGCAGCATCTGTGGAGAGGAATAAGAGTTAGTGCTTTGGGTTGAGTGACCCTTCCTCAGAACTGCCATTACAGAGAGATGGCTGCTGGGTATCAGAAGATTGAACTCTGAATATTGAAGGGGATATGATATTTGGCGAAGAAAGGAAGCTAGAAAAATGTGGAGGAGTGGCTCCACTAATATTAGCACGATAATACAGTAAGTTCAGGAAAGTGAGCCATAAAAGCGGTTTGTGTAAAGATGAGTGGCTCTGAAGGCATAAAGTCACTTGGGAGAGTGGTGTACAGGTCCTTGAACAGTAGCCATATGTACAATGGACTGTGAAGAGAAAAGAAACGGTAGCGTGTCAGAAAGTTACTGGTATAATCATAGATTATTTTAATCTCCAAAAAGACTGGGAAAAGCAGGTGGGCATTGATAGCCTGGAGAAATTCATAGGATGTTTCAAAATCATTTCTTATAATAGAATATTCTAGAGATAACCAGAAGGCAAGCCATACTAAGCTTAGGTTTGGCCAACACGATAGGATTGTACTAATGTACTAATTTATTTCTAATTATGCTATCATTCCATCTGCTTTATTTTGAATGCCACGTTAATTCAGATATAAAACCTTCAGTTTTATTATTTTTAAATCTCTAGCCTTATCGGTTGATTTACTCTTAAATTTGTGCTCTGTAACCCTTCCTGTCGCAGTCTGTTCAGCATTTCCCATATCAATACTTTACTTTTCTTTGTTGCCTGGTTTCTACTCTTTGAATTACCACAGTTTCCCAAATTTGATTTGTTATCCACTGTTAATTTAGTTTAAAACCACTTCTATTTATCTAGTTGTGCAGTTCGCTGGAATGCAAGTCCCATCAAAGTTCAGGTGTAGACTGTCCTACTCTCCTCGGTACTTGTGTCAGTGTCTCACAAATCGATACCCACATCTACAATGCTGGTCTTCCTGTCAAGTCAGAAATCAAATGACACCAGGTTATAGTCCAACAGGTGATTTGAAAACTCAAACTTTCGGAGCCTCAGTCCTTCAGTATTAGACACAGAATTAATAAGTGAAAGATCAAAGGTTCACATCAGTGATGAGGATGTACTAAACAAACCCGAGATGCTGTTAGATCTTTAATCAGTTAGCAAGTTTTAATTGATTAATATTTATATCTAAATCCCCAAATTCCTTTCAAGTCACGGTCCTGAGAAAATTAAAGGTTTTATCAGTGTAAAGAAGTGACATTTTAGGTCAAACAATGTATATTAGGTGTGAGACTTTGTTTAGAATATGTTTGCATTTTAGTTTGGAGTCAGACTAGTTTTATTTGTAAAGTAGGAATTTAGAAAATATCATATTGACTATCTATGAATTGTGGGCTCTTTGAACAAATAAAATGTATCTACAAATACAAATTCACCCCATAGATTCACGTGTGTGTGTGTGTGTGTGTGCGCGCACGCACGCACGCGGATAGGGGCAGGAGAGTGCATGTGTGTGTGTGCATGTGCATGAGACAGTGTGTGTCTGTGTGTGACTGAAGAAGGACTGAGGCTCCAAAAGCTTATTTTTGTAAATAAACCTGTTGGACTATAACCTGGTGTCGTGTGGTTTCTGATCTTGTCCAAACCAGTCCAACACCGGCAACTCCACATCAGGTCTTTCAGCTCTCCATTAGTTTCCCAAACCTATTTTGGCCAGTGCAAATTTGTATTTGCATCAGGTAATAATGCAGAAGTCATTACCTGTGAGGTTCTGCTTCTTAATTTGGTGTTTAACTCCTCATTCTATCAAGAACCTTCTTCCTTGCTTCCCTTCCCACTGTACCCTCGTTTGCAGCTCTGAGCAGGTATCTCTAAGCCCTGGCGCTAGGCAGACACAGTGTTAATCCCCTTCACCATACCATTCCCGGGACATTACTCTTCATCCTCCTCATTAAGAAGCTGTTCTGTACCATAGTGTCATGATCAGTTAGTTTATCGATTCTACAGCCCTTGTTCTCATCCAAACAAATTGAGCAATCTCAAACTTGTCGGATAATTGCACAGATGGAGGCTCCTGATTCCTTCTTTATGCTTTCATGGCAAGATCAGCAATTGTTATCCATCCCCAACTGCTGTTTAACTGCATGGTTTATGAGGCCATTTCAGAGTCGACCATTAAACAGTGGTTCTGGAGTCACATGTAGGACAAAACAAGTGATTATGGCAGGTTTTCCTTCCCTAAGAGGCACTAGTGAACCAGATAGGTTTTTTTAAATGGCAATTACCAGCTTTTCTTTCCCCCTTTAATTCCAGATTTATTAATGGAATTCAAATTGTCCCATCTGCATGGTAGGTTTGGAACCCCAATTCCCAGGACCTGGGTCTCTGGAATACTAGACAATTCTACTATGCCATCCCATTTCCTCCTGGCCTCTGGGTCACCTTTCCTGCCTCAGCTGCAGCCACAGTCTCCTGTACCTGGCCATTGATCAAATCTGAAGACTCTATTCCAAACAGTGTGAATGCTTCCTGGTTCAAACTATTCAGGTAAGATTCCCTCTCCCTGACGTGTTGCAATGCCTGCAGCTCAGCCTCCAACTCATAACACTGGAGCAGAAGCTGCAGAATAGTGATGTATTTGGTATGATACAGATATCCGTTACACATAATGTTTAGCTTTCTAATATTTGATTTGTAATTAGCCACAACTCAGTGGATGCTTTAACTGGTTTGGTGGTGGCTCTAGTAACATGTTGCGTTGGCTCTAAACCTCAGAAGATAACCTATTGGCCCCACCGTGTGTACACAGCCTAACCTAGGTCTCTCTGTCGATCAGTCAGACTGGACTGGACAGCAAACTGTACAGATTTTAACACCCATCTCCCCCACCTCTCAGAAGAGCTTCTCAGATGGGTGAAAGGTGGAAAGTGGTGCTCTACAGGTAACTATGCAGGGACAACAGTCATTCACCATTTATGTCAAAATGTGCTCCTGGTAGCTACCATTTTGTCACTTTGTAAAAATAAGTGCAGCCAATTTGAAGGATGTTTCCTCTAAGCTGTTTGGCCACACCAAAAAATCCTGTGCAACCTGTTTTCAGATTGGTCTCTTTGAACTACTGCTGTTATGGACCAAACCACAGGCCCCAAAAATATATTCAGAAGACAGTCTAGACCCTAACTTTTTCTTCCCTATCAAAATGCCTTTTGAGCATATTCACTGAGATTTCTTTCTATCTGGCATTTGTATCAAATAATTCACCTCAGTTAATTTTCTTTTGATGTGATAAGGCTCTCCAAACCTTGCCTTTAAAGGTTTGCCAACTACTGGAAGTAAAACTAACACTATCTCCATGAGCAAAATTGCAAATTTTTGATCTCTTGTCTGCTTCTTGTTTCATCACATGTTGCGCTGCTTTCAAATGCTGTCTAGCCAACTCACCCACTGTATTTAATCTTTCCCTAAAATTTGACACAGTCTAAATGTGTCGTCTCTGAACTCTGACTCAAAAATTTCTCCTTCATTAACTTCAGTGGTGCTCTCAACCTTATGCGGAAAAACTAGTTCAAATGGAATGAATTTAGCTGATTCATTAGATGCATCTCTAATTGCAGAAGTACAAACGAAATTCCTTCGTCCCAATCATCTGGATAGTCTTGATTTTATAGCCCTCAACATGATCTTTAAAGTTTGATGCCACTGTTCTAATGCTCCCTGCGATTCTGGATGGTACACAGTGGATTTGAATTGTTTTATTCCTAAGCTATCCATAACTTACTTGAATAATTTTGATATAAAATTTAACCCTTGATCTGATTGTATTTCTGTGGATAGTCCACATCTAGTAAAAAATTTGAGTAACTCTTCTACAATTCTTTTAGCCATGATGGAATAGCCACTGGAAAACTGATAGATCCATTACAGTCAACAAGTGCTATTTCCCCTTTTCGTTTTAGGTAGGGGTCCTACACAACCAGGACCTTGTCCTCAAATGCAGGAATGGGTATTAAAGGTTTTGGTTTTAATCACTGCCTGAGGATTTCCAATTACCTGACACATATGACGTGTCTGGCAAAATTCAACCACATTCATATGCAGTCCAGGCCAATAAAAATGCTTTTGTATTTTGGCTTGCGTTTTCCTTACTGACAGATGGCCTCCTAATGGTAATTCATGTGCTACCTGCAACACCACCCTTCTATAACCCACCATCAGTACAACTTGATGAATACTGCCCATTTCTCATCTGCCTGAATATGTGATAGTCTTCACATCCACATCAAGACGTCATTTTTAAGATAGTAACATTCTGGGATACACTCGGGTGCTTCTTCTGTGTATGCCTTTTGATAAAACTGCTTTTAGTTTTTCCTCTTTCTGTTGTAATTCAGCTAATTTCTCTGAACTAAAAATATCCAATTTGTCCTCCACTTGTTCTTGTTTTCTCTCAATCATTTGATCAAACATAGTCTCTGACAATTGAATTTCAACTTCCTCATCTTTAGTCCTTGATTTCTCCTCCTGCCTCAACTTGTGGCTTTGTGACCTAGTTACCACAGAGTCAAGAAAAATCAGGGGCTATACTTCATGTAACACCTCAGTTGTCTGACTTTCCACTGGCTTTTCAACCACAGTGGGCATCACTCTCACCTGTGATCCAGCTATATAGTTACCAAGTATAAACTGTATTCCTAGAACTGAGGATTTCTTTATTACATCCACCACCACTTCACCACTTTTCACCAGGCTTTCCAACCTCACTTTATACAATGGAGCACTGCTTTTCTCACATGAATTCAACACTTCAACACTAAAGAGATCTGACACTTTCCTCTCCACCCAATCCTAATCAGGTTGTACATTCTTTTGCAGCTTTTTAAGCTTCTGCTGCGCTTTCCTTGACCACTTCAAAAAAACCCAGTTTGGTTTTCCCACATCTGTCTTCCCAGTGCTTTTTCTAAACCACCAACACTGCGACTTTACATGGCCTAATTTACTGCAGGGAAAGCACCTGAGCATTTTTACTTCTCTTCCTCCTAATGGGTTTCCTTTTAACTCTGTGTTAAACTCTTTACTGTCATCAATGAGATCTCCTTTACTCTTACCACCTGGAGATTTCTCTTTTCCTCAATTTCTATACTTCACAGATTGAAACTGATGTTTAAAGCCAAACTTTGATTTATGACCCAATTCATAATCATCTGTCATTTCTGCTGCTAATCTTGCAGTTTTGACAGACTGCTCTTCCACATGAGTTCAGGAAGTGAATTTCTGAACTCCTCCAAAATAACTGTCTTACTAAGAGTGTCGTATGTTTGATCTATTTTCAATGCCCTTATCCACCTATCAAAATTACTTTGCTTGATCCTTTCAAATTCAATGTATGTCTGAGCAGGGTCCCTCCTTAGATTCCTAAAACGTTGTCTGTAAGCTTCTGGTCCTGGCTCATGTGCACTTAAGATAACATTTTTCACCTCATTCTACTCTCCAGATACGTCCTCTGATAATGTTGCAAATACCTCATTAGCGCTACCTCCCAACTTTATTTGGATGAACAATACCTACATGGTCAATGGCCATTTCATTTGTTTAGCCACATTCTCAAATGAAGTGGAAAAAGGCTTCTACATCCTTCTTGTTGAAGTTAGGCAAAGCTCAGACATATTTAAACAGATTCCCTGCCAGATCTTTGGCTTTGATGTGATGGTTCTCCATCACTATCCTCGTCACTACTCCCATTTTTCACCTCTACCTCCGCCATTTTAAGTTGACTCTGACTTTTCAGTTCCAATCTCTGAAGTTCAAAAATTCTCTCTTTCTCCCTTTCTTTTGCTAGGGCCTCCCTTCCATTTCCTTTCTCCTCTGTTTTTAATTGTAATTCAAACTATTTCATTTCCTTTTCATGTTCAAGCTGTTTCATTTTTAATTGAATTTTAGCCATTTCCAAAGATTCCAATGGCTACACGACTGTCACACTTATCTCCCCTTTTGTCCAGATACAGACAACACCAACTTGAGCTTGTTTGCTAATTCCGAAAGCTTTGACTTGCTCACTTCTATACAACTCCTGAGGTGATTTCTTCCACACCCCACCCCCCCCAGAGAACTCCTAGTGACTGAAAGAGCCATTACTACAGAAGGAACACTTTGTTTAAATCAACCCAAATTCAACACCCAAATAAAAACCACTAACCCTCACCACTCACTGCCTTTGAGGCCAATGATCCGAAACCCAACCTAGAATTAGAGAGTTTCATTCTGACAAGAGCCCCTGATTTTTTATGGACCGGACTAAACACCCCACCCCACCAAATTATATTTATAAGATAGTCTAGACCCTAATTCGTCCTTATTTTAAGAGTAAGTGTAAGGTGTTGTGTTCCAGATACAATTCAATTGGTCAAACTACTTGATGTTAAGCAAAACCTACGCTATTCATACACTATAGTTAAAATACAACAAAAGAAAGATAACAAGGCGTAGAGCTGGATGAACACAGCAGGCCTAGCAGCATCATAGGAGCAGGAAAACTTGATGTTTCGGGCCTAGACCCTTCATCAGAAATGGGGGAGGGGAAGAGGGTTCTAAAATAAATAGGGAGGGGGGTGCGGATAGAGGATGGATAGAGGAGAGGATAGGTGGAGAGGAGGCAGACAAGTCGAAGAGGCGGGGATGGAGCCAGTAAAGGTGAGTGTAGGTAGGGGGGTAGGGAGGAGATAGGTCAGTCCAGGGAGGACGGACAGGTCAAGGGGGCGGGATGATGTTAGTAGATAGGAGATGGGGGTGCGGCTTGGGGTGAGAGGAAAAACCGGTTAGGGAGGTGGAGATGAGCTGGGCTGGTTTTGGGATGCGGTTGGGGGAGGGGAGATTTTGAAGCTTGTGAAATCCACATTGATGCCATTGGGCTGCAGGGTTCCCAGGCTGAATATGATTTGCTGTTCCTGCAGCCTTCGGGTGGCATCACTGTGGCATTGTAGGAGGCCAAGGATGGACATGTCATCTGAGGAATGGGAGGGGGAGTTGAAATGGTTCGCGACTGGGAGGTGCAGTTGTTTGTTGCGAACTGAGCGCAGGTGTTCTGCAAAGCGGTCCCCAAGCCTCCGCTTGGTTTCCCCGATGTAGAGGAAGCCACAACGGGTACAGCGGATGCAGTATACCACATTGGCAGATGTGCAGGTGAACCTCTGCCTGATGTGGAA
>JAHRHZ010000074.1:6037871-6116308 GCA_024137785.1 Ginglymostoma cirratum | reverse complement strand
TTTTCCAGCAACTTTGTTTTTGGACCTGGAACACTGAACCTGGTGAGAAGGCCACACAGGCACCCACCGGTGAGTTTTGATCTTTTGAAAAGTTCACCTGGAAGTCCAGAGCGCCTGGCATGATCTTGGGATGTAAGTATTACATCTGAAATACCTAACATGCAGAAATGCATGACGAAAATGCACTGAAGAATGGGTCTCAGACATGAAGAACTACTTTAAAAAATGATTAGTGTGGCCTGGAAGAGCACAAAATCATTGTTTAAAGGATAAGGCACTAACACATCATCCACGGAGAAATTGATTTTTGGTATTGGTGAGGAGGTAAAAATTGCAGTTGGAGACAAAGATAGAAAATACTGAAGAAATAGCCCCAAGTTGGGTAAAAATGACGGAAGAGCTGGAGAATCTTTTAATTCCATACCAGTTAAGCATGAGCCGATTTTAAACTTTGTCATATGTATAATCAGCTTCCAATTATTGAACAATATGTACATGCTTCAAAAATTATACTTCAAAACACTGGACATGACAATGAGCAAATGAAATAAAATGGAAAAGTAAGCAACAAAGTTTGGGAAAACTGCCATTATTGCCTGGGTCGATGCTGTAAGATGTAGCCCTGCTTTTCAACTAGGCTAAGGGCCTACAGGGGAGATTGGTGGAGTTGTGCATTGCTGAAGAGAATTGTTAGTTGAGGCAGTAGTTTCCACAATCAGAATCATGGCTTTCATACACACGGCAACCAGATAAGATAATGAAGTGCCTAATAGAAATCTCAGTGGGAAAGTGTAGAGGGGAAAATCTGATCCTGCCATAACCAAAATATTTTTTAGTAATTGCCATTATTATTTTAGAGTTTGGATTTTGAACCATGGGCATGTGGGTTTTGGTCTGTATGAGTAATCAAGAAAAAGACTACCAAGCTCTCAAGATCAGGAATTGGAAGGAATTGATAAATGTGGTAGAGAAGGAAACTGTCTCTGGTATTTGACTCCTCTAAAGTAATGTTGTTGTGATGGATGGAATTGTATTTTACCATGTGTTATGAAATCTTTCTAATTGTGTTATAGGTAAATAAGTGGAAGTAGCATTGTTTTTTAATTTTTAAAAAAAAAATTCTTAATATTTTTGTGTAATGAACAGGTAACCTCATGAAAGGACCTCATGGTTCAATTAAGCCACTCCTTACTCTTCCATCCTTTTAGCTGTAAATTGTCAAAATTATTAATATAGCCCATTTTATGGGGGACTGTAACAAAAATACAAATTGACAGTTAACAGTTGTTAGTAATTTATTTTAGAGTTTGGATTTTGAACAAGTGGCATGTGGTTTTGGTCTGAATGACTAATCAAGAAAAAGACAACCAAACTCTCAAGACCAAGAAGTGAAAGGAACAGTATAAGTAAAATGATAAACATGATAGAGAAAGGAAATCTCTCTTGTATTTAAGTTCTCTAAAGTGACAGTTTTGGGATAGATGAGATTATATTTTATCATGTATTTCAACATCTTTCAAACTGCATTATAGGTAAATAACTCAGTTTTTTAAACCATCTTTTTTCTAAATTTCTTTTTTTTTTCTGTAGTAAAGTTCTGTTTGTCATTCATACCAAATCTCTAAAATTGCATGCTTGGGTTTCAGTGACACACCGCCTTGTTAAATAAAAACATGGTAAACTATAATCTATTAAACCAGATTTCAACATGGAATCTGACTTGTCCAGTGATTGTTCTTCTGACAAACTGAAGTACACAGTCATACCCGTACTTGTCAAAACACTTCATAATGATGTATGCTCCTATGTATTCAATTCAAAAGTCGCCATGGTCCTACTGAACCACGGGACTGCTCTCTCATTAGGAAGAGATGACTGGTGGTAGCTTAACCTAAGGGTCAAAACACTTGGGGGTGGCAATGGCCCAGTATTATCGCTGGATTGTTAATCCAGAGACCCAGATAATGTTCTGGGGATCCAGGTTCAGCTCCCACCATGGAAGATGGTGAAATTTGAACTCAATAAAAATATCTGGAATTAAGAATCTAATGATGACCGTGAATCCATTGTTGACTGCCAGAAAAACTCATCTGATTCACCAATGTCCTTTAGAGAAGGAAACTGCCATCCTTACCTGATCTGGCCTACATGAGACTCCAGACCTACAGCAAAGTGGTTGACTCTTAACTGCCCTCTGGGCAATTAGGGACGAGCAATAAATGCTGCCTAGCCAGTGACGCCCTCATGCCGTGAATGAGTAAAGAAAAAAGAACTTCAGAGGTTGTGAAGGCAATCCTCAGCTGGTACAGAAATTGAACCCCTGCTGTTGGCATCATTCTGCTCTGCAAACCAGCCATCTAGCCAAATGAGCTAAATGACCCCTTCTTCCCAGTAAACAATAACATTCTATTAGCTCTCCTAATTACTTGCTATGTCTGTACATTAGTGTTCAGGCGTTTGTGCATTCGGACACCCAGAGTCCAACAACTCAAGTTCTCCACAATCTCACACCATTATATTTCTTTTGTATTCTTCCTGCTAAAATGAACAATTTACCTTTTTTTACCAAATTATACACCATTTGCTAGCTCTTTTCTCACAGTTATCCTAACACTGACTTAATCTCCTTGTTGCTTCATGTCCTCTTAGTAGCTTTTCCTACCTAACTTTGTGTCATCAGCAAATTTTACACCATACCTTTTGTCCCTTCATCCAAGTGCTTTATATGAAGTCTAAGTAGTTGAGGCACCAGAACTGATCCCTGAGGCATACTACTTGTTACTTTCATGAAACATGTTTACTCTGCCTGAGAATCCTATCAAAACCTCCATAATAACAGATTCAGGAATTTTTTCTATGGCAGATGCTAGGTAACTGGCCTGTACTTTTCTGCTTTCTGTGTCCCTGCTTTCTAGAAGAGCTATATTTCCTATTTGCCAATCTAATAGACCTTTCCTGAATATAGGAAATTTTGTAAAATATCGTGAAAAAGCCTTTCTCACGAGCACATAAGAAAACAACAATGAGTACTGAAGTACTTTTCATGAGTTTCCTCAATCCTATAAATTTCCATTGTTTTCCCGTGCAGTTTTATAAGATCATCACCAGTCAACTCAATATGCGTAAGTTTACAGAAGAATAGACAAGGGTGGAAAGTCGCAATATTATCCTGTCACAGAAATGAGATGTCTTATGAATTTGGGGTGTACTCTGAATTTAATCTGTGCTGTATATTTTCATAAAATGAATGTCAAAATGTTAAATTCCATAGAAATGATATATGACATCAACAAAATGAAGACATGTGGTTGCTAGGGAGTCGTTGTTTAATGCATAATTCTATTCAGCATACAAATGAAAGGAAAACAGATGTTAAAGTTTATATAATGAACATATTCTGTTTTTGTCATTCTTAAAACAAAAGTTGGCCTGTGGAAATCATCCATCTTATGTTGCGGATTTTGTCATTTCACTCTACCTTCATTTGTCTACAGATTCCCAATTCCAAATGTTGCCAACACATATATTGTTCTCTTAATTACCTGTCCCATGTGGAATGGAAGATAAAATGGTCTTAAGGCATTTGTTACACACATACATGAAGTAGATATGAAGGCAGTTAGAAAATGGTTCATTGAAGAAGAGATGCAACTGCTGTGCAACAAACTAAGTTTTATATTATTACAATAGTGATAAAAATTCACTATCAATTTTCAACTTCCATTTCCTGACTTTAGAACCTGGAACCATTCATGGACTAAAATAGGTTTTAAAAAGGAAAAACATCAACATAATGCAACCAAAGTGTCACCTTTCCAGATTGAGCCAAGCTCATGAAAACATTAATAAACTAAAATCAGTCTAAATTGAAGTTAACATTGTTATTAAAAAAGGGTGATGAAACTCAGATTTGTAACTCCTGTTTGATATACAGCTTTCTGGAATTTTCATATGTTGGGATAAAAATCACCTGCAGATTATCCAATTTGAAAAAAGAATCAAGCCAGATACAGGAATATACATGTGAGCTATATTTCAGACAACAACCTTTTTTTATTCATTAATGGGATGAGGGTGTTGCTGGCTAGACAGTATGTATTTCTAATCTCTAATTGCCCTGAGTCAATCACATTGCTGTGGTTCTGGAGTCACATGCAGGCCAGACCAAGTAAGGATGGTAGTTTCCTTCCCTAAAGGACATTAGTGAACCAGAGGGGCTTTTCCTGACAATTGACACACATTCATCATTAGATTCTTAATTCCAGATACTTTAATTGAATTCAAATTCTACCAGCTGCTATGGCAGGGATTTGAACCTGTGTCCCCAGAATGTTATCTGGGTTGCAGGATTAACAGTCCATCAATAACACCACTAGGCCATCGTCTCCCCCAGAGAGACAGAATGAATTGGTAACAGCAGCAGTAGAAGACTCTCTCTGATATTTTCCTTTGCCTCTCAACAAATAGTACCCAATGACAAAGTAAGTTAAAGAAACATCCATTTACCAATAATGAAAGGATATCTATAAATTTCACCACTGCTGAGGATAGAAGTCATCGACTAAACTACCATAGCTTAAGGTTAAAACTCTTTACACCTGTATATGTTTGATGTTACATTGCATTATTTTTCTTGGAGTTAATAAGTGATAAAATTCCCCCGACATTCGCTGAACAAAACTTTGAAATTAGCTGCTTAATTTTTATTAGTGCTATCTTTTAATTAAAGTGTAACATAGCTGTTTGTTAAAAAAAGAATTAACATTCTGTGATGCAGTCAACTGTGGGGGAGGTGGAGAAGGATGCTAAAAAGAGGGGAGACAATTCGCCCCTCCTTACCAACAATATCACAACGTTATTGACTTGTGGACTAAAAAAACTGGAACAGAAGATTCCACAAGAGACAGATGGACAAAATTAGAAACTACAAATTCTCTATGGAGTAACATTATTTTAAAAAATACCAGGCATCTGGACAACAGCTGCTATTTCTGATCTACAAATCATAAACAACGTTACAAAAATATTTTAGCAATTTCTACCACTGTGCTGAAATTAAAATTTGAAATTTCACCAACATGTTTATTTGTCTGAGTGTTTAATCATTTCCATCCTTACTGTGAGAGTACGTTTTACTTTATAAACGCTAGAAAGCCAGTCAGATCCACTAACAAAACTTCAGCCACTATTTCACAACAGTGATAATATAAAATATAACCCTGAAACTGTATAAGTTTGCCTTTTTTCCATTTTCCTAGCATTCCTGAATACCGATGTGACAAAAAGAACATTTGGAAAGAAGATTTTGGCCTTTCACAATTTGTAGCAAAATACTGATTGTAGGCATGAACAATCTGCAAGTCAGCCTTGTCTAACAGTAATGATTGCTCAGGGAATTTTTATAACAGATTGCAAAGTTGCTTCATGATATTTTTTGAAAGTAATCTGATTCTATCCGCAACGAAATATGTATTCTTTCTGTCATCTCTTTTCTCTTTTCCTTTTAAGATTTTCTTTTTGGCTAACTTTATATATAACAGCATGCATCATCCCTTGGGATATGTTGCAAAGAAATTGGTTACAGGGACTTGAACCTTCATCTAGACTGGATAAATGAAACTGTCAAAGGTAATCTGCAAGATAAATTTGCAGAATACTTTTGCAAGAGTTTTCGTTATTTGTTCAGGCAATGTGGGCATGCTGGTTAGGCCAGCATTTATTGCCCATCCTGATTTTCCTGGAGAAGGTGGGAGCAAGCTGCCTTCTTGAATCACTGCAGTCCATCAGATACAGAGACATCTGCAGTGCTACTGGAAGAGAGTTCCAGGATTTTGACCTAGTGACAAGAGGAGGAACGATGATATAATTGGAAGTTAATACAGCATGTGGCAGAGGGGAACTGCAGTTGGTGATGTTCTCATGCATCTGCCTACTTGTCATTCAGGTGACAGAGGTCATGAGTTTGATGGATTCCGCAGTGCATTTTGTAGATGGCATATAGTTTCAATGTTATGCATCAGTGACAAAGGGAGTGAATGTTGAAGGTAGTGGATGAGCTGCTTTGCCTTGAATGGTGTCAAGCCTGTTGAGTGTTGTTGGAGCTGCACACATCCAGGCAAGAGCAGAGTGTTCCATCACAATCATTACCTGTATCTTGTAAATGGTGGAGAGTCATTGGGAGTCAGGAGGTGAGTTACTTACAGCAGAGTTCCTAGCCTCTGACGTGCTGTTGTAGCCACAGCATTAATGTGGCCAGTTCGGTTCAGTTTTTCATCAATGACAACTTCCGGATAATGAGGGGATACAAAGCCATGGTAAAGTCACTGACATCAAAGGTGATGGTTAGATTCTTTCTTGGAGATGGTCATTGCCTGCATGTACAAAAGTTATATGCCTTTTATCAGTCCAATATACATGGTGTTCAGGTCTTTATGGACACAGACTGCTTCAGTGTCTGAACATTAATAAATGGCTTTGAACATTAGGGATGTTCACTGATGATTACACAATTTTGAATACATGATGCAGAGAAAAACATTGATGAAGCAGCTGAAGATGGTTGGACCTACAGTAGTACTCTCAAGAACTCCTGTAGAGATGTCCTGGAGTTGAGATGACTCAACTTCAACAACCATGGCCATCTTCCTTTGCGCTAGGTATGGTTCCAACTAAGGAAGTGCTTCACCCCCTGATTCACATTGATTCCAATGTCGCTTGAGCTCCTTAATGCTTTATTTGGTCACAAGGTGCCTTGATGTCAAGGGCACCACACTGCTGGAGTTCACCCCTTTCGTCCATGTTTGGACCAAAGGTGTAATAAACTCAAGAGCTGACTGACCCTGAAATAGAGCATCAGTCAGCAGGTTATTGATGAGCAAGTGCTGCTTGATGGCTCTATCAACAAGCTCTTCCATTGACTTGTTGATGATCGACAGTAAACTGATATGGCAATAATTGGCCAGGTTGGATGTCAACTTTTTTTGTGGACAGGAACATACTCAGGCGACTTTCCACGTTGCTGGGTAGATGGCAGTTATGTAGCTATAGGTTGACTACAGACATAGGAACTCAAATCTTCAGAACCATTGCCTGAATGCTGTCAGGGCCTGTGCCTTTTGCAGTTTCTCATATTTCTTTGACTATACCTTGTTATCATATGGAATGAATCAAATTATCTGAAGGCTGGCGATTGTGATGCTGGGTGTCTTGGGAGGAGGCTAAAATGGATTATCCACTCAGCAGCTCTAGCTAAGATGAGTTCTAACAACATTTGATGATGATTACATGGTGTCCATTTGTCTAGGTTTTAATTGCAGATTTTAGTGAATTCAAATTTCACCATAGTTTGTGGTGGGATGAAAATGCATGTCTCCAGGGCATCATCTTAGGACTCTGGATTAATACAGTTTCCTATATCAATTTGTGATGGAACTGATTAGGGATAAAAGTATCTGCGTTATGAGGCAGGTTTCGTTAGCTGTCTTAGGATAAAAGATTCTCTGGGGAAGAGTGTCGACATTACAAATGAATTCCATTGTAAGGCCAGAACTTTTGTGCTCAAGTCGGGAAAACTGCCAGCTTCACAAACCTGACTTGGGAGAAAGTCTGTTTCTTGTTAAAGGCGTGTGGGTGTTCACTGAGGTTGGGCCAACCTCCCCCAGAAAGAGCTCAGACGTAGCCACTAGGGAAGGTGAGGACTACATATGTATGAAACTGAAGCAAGAGAGCATTTTGGCCCTTGAGCTTGTTTCGCTTTTCAATATGATCATGGCTGGTTTCCTACCTAAGCACCGGTTTCTCACTCACTCTCTATAGCTGTTGATTTCCTGACAGACCAAAAAGTCCATCAATCTCAATTCTGAATGTACTCAACGTTGGAACGTCCACATGCCCCTGTGGAAACAAACCGATCAGTCACAACAGTGACCAGTAATCTCATAACTCCTTAGTTGGAAATGTCTAAAGAGAAACTTATTGTTACGTTGCTTCATAATAAAGCAAAATGGTAATACATGTATCATCATGGCAAATGAAAACTTCTGTCAGAAGCAAAATAATAGGCCTTTGAAGCTCAAAATTAGAGAAGTCCAGTGTTGGCAATATCCCAGTAGATCAAATTCCTTTTCATAAAACCAAGGGAAGCTTATACGGTTTTGTAAAACTAAACCTTGCAGGGTTTCAAACTTTCATCCAGTTTTGGCAAATTTACATGCAACCACTGAATCTAACATTCTCTTGATCGCTGATATACTAAGAGCAGCTGTTTGCATTCTGAAATAACAAAGGAAGTGCTGAAGAAACTCAGCAGGTCTGGCAGCATCAATGGAGCAAGAAACAGAAATATTTTGAATCCAATATGACTCTTCTGTAACATGAAGTTGTTGAACACATTGTTGACTCTGAAGGTTGTAAATAGCCTAAGTGGAAAAGAGTGCGCCCTTTAGGCTGTGCAAATGTCTGAGGGTCCACATACAGCGGTTAGTGTACCAATGCCATTCACAGCACAGACGTCTGGTGTCAGAAATTGTTGTCATGTGCAGAAATTGGACATCTGCTCAAAAGAAAAATAAATTCATGGGAACGCTTCTGGAAGACAGCATTAGACATGGGATAGAGATTTTAGCATGAGAGCAGGATGCTGTGCTGAACCAGCAAGTCACTGGAAAGTCAAGTTCATTCTGAGCAGAAATATTTCACAAAATGTCACAGCACGCCAAATGCAGTCCTCCACTTTGATTAGATCCTCTTGGATGTGGTTTACTCCCACAGTCCAAAGAAGTGCAGATTAGGTGAATTGGCCTTGCTGAAATTGTCTGTAGTGTCCAGTAATGTGCAGGCTAGGTGGGTTAGCCATGGTAAATGTGAGGTTATGGAGATAGGGTGGGGGTGCTGGGTCTGAGTGGGATGCTCTTCAGAGGGTTGGTGCAGGCTCGATGGGCTGAATGGCCTCTTTCCACCCTATAGGGGCTCTATGATTCTTTATTCCAGGGTCTTGTTTACATAGGTTTGCTCTCAGCAGAAATGATCCCTTCTTTATTATAAATACTTATCATTCATAAGAGTTAAAAATGTAGGACTGTTGAAGGGTAAACCAGAACAGCTTCAGAGTGGATGAAAGCAGGTGATGTTATGACCGGGTGTCTTTGGCAAGCGAGCATGCAGTTTCTACCGACACTTTTAATGACTTTAGAGAGGAGAAGGCACTGCAGAGGGTAGAGTGCTTTGTCTCCCCTTTCAACTCCATATTGATTTAGCTCTCTCCCCTTCTTGTTTAGTGGTTTGCATTGTCATTTACAGGCTTCATATGTAAGTTAATCAGTTAGAAAACATGGGTGATTTACAGGTGGTGGTTAACAGATGGAAAAAAAATGGGTGATTTGATCATGGCAAAAAAATACATTCAGATGCGTGTAAGACCGCTTATGTATATTAAAAAGAAGAGTTGGGGCCATAAGGAGGGGCTTTTGGCACAGTAATAGAGACCCCATCTCTGGACAAGGAGGCTCAGGTTCATGTCCCTCCTGTTCCAGACGTGTGCAATAACAACTCTGAACAGGTTGATTAGAAAAATATTGAGAGTTGGGGCCGTGGGGCTCTGGTGGTGCTGTGGGAGTAATCCCTGCCTCTGGACCAGGAGAAACAGGTTAATGCTCCACCTGTTCCACAAGGTAATAACATCTCTCAATAGGTAGATTTGAAATATCCAAGAGAGAGGCCGTCAATTAGAAAATACAAGTGATTTACTGGTGGTGGTTAATAGGCTAAGATTGCCACAGGTGGTGCGTTGTGGGGAAAATGGCATTCAGTTGTGTCTAATAGCACATCCATATATTAAAAATAATGGTTAACTATACCACAGGTGATTTGGTGACAGGAAATAAAAAAGTTCAGTTGCATGTAAGAGCAATTCTGGACATAAAAAGGAATTGGGCAGTACATGTGGAGTACAATACTCTCAATGCTTTTAAAGAAAGGTGGGGACCACATAGAGTGGAACATCTTATGAATGCTTTATTGCCCCTTCCAGCTCCATTTTGATTTAGCCCCTCCCTCCCTCTCTACTTCTCCTTCATGTTTGGTGGTCTTCTTTGTCCTTAACAGGCTTTGCACGTAAACTAATCAATTCTAAACACAACTGATTTAATGGTGGCGGATAATGGGTGAAAAGTACCACAGGCAATTTGGCGATGGGAAGAAATCCATTCAGTTGTGTGTAATAACACTTATAGATGTAAAAAGTAAGAGTTGTGACATGGAGTGCTCTTATGGCACAGCGGTAGTGTGCCAGGAGGCCTGGGTTCAAGTCCCACTTGTTCCAGAGATGTGTAACAGCATCTCCAAATGGGCTGATTAGAAAATATCTGAGTTGGAACAGTGCAGTGGATGTAACGCTCTGTTTTCCCCTATAATTCCACTTGAACTTATTCCCCTCCCTCTCTCCCCTACCACTCCTTACTTTTGATGTTGCTGCACTGCCCCTAGTATGCAGTGCTTGTAAATGTTTTTGTTTAATTGGAGGCAAGGATGGTTTGGTGGCAGAGAAAAAAAACTTTTAAAAAAAGGTAACATAGGTGAATACGGTGGTGATAAAAAGGCATTCAGCGACGTGCAAAAGCATCTCTGGATAGAAATAAATCAAAATGAAAAGAGAAAAAAAAACAAAAGAAGTAAATGAAAAAGCTGAACTCTGTGAAGCTGTTGTGGTACAGTGGTAGTGACCCTAGCTCTAAACCATAGAGGCCTGAGTCAAGTCACACTTGTTATGTAATAACATCTTGGAACATCTTCAAAAAGAACTGGTTTCTGGATTATCTTCATCTCCAACTCCATTTCAATTTCATACCCTCCCTCCCATCTTTCCCTTCCATATTTACATTATTGTAATTTGTAATTTGATTTATTTTATTAACTGGGTGATCTGGTGGTGAGTTTCTTTTTAAGTAAAACAGCTGGGTTCTGACTTGGTACCTCGATGGTGGTTTGTTAAACTAAAAAGAGCTGAGTTCTGTCTCAAGTCCCACCTGTTTTATAGATGTCTCTTTACATGCCTGAATGGGTTGATTAGAAAGAAAAGCGGGCTTCTTGGATGGGAGTCTTAACTCCCAGCTGCCTGCCTCTCTTCTACGGCTATGTCTGTGTCCAGGTGTCCTTAGAGAGGGAGCAAGCTTTGGCCATCAACATACTTGAGGTCTTCAGACAAAGTTGGACCTCACAGAGCAAACAGCGGGCTATCACCCCCTCTGCCACTATTTTGATTTGTTTCCTCCCTTGTTTTCTCCACCATTTTGATTTTGTTATTGTCACATTGCCTCTGGCGGACAGTGCTTGTAATTTTTGAACTTGGATTACTGGTTAATTTGGTGGTGGTCTCATAATAAAATAAACTGAGCTGGGCCCTGTGGAGGGGGTTATGATTCCTAGTTGCCTGCCTCTCGGAAACATCTGTGCCTGGTTTTCCTTGGAGAAGGAGCATGCAGTGTCCATCAACATCTTTAATGCTTATAGACACAGGCAGGGGCTGGGATGCATTATCTCTCCATCAACACTATTCTTACTTTGTCACTAACTAAGAAGGTAGGCTTTGCAAGCACACAGTTCAAGGAAGTGGCTCATAATAACCTCCTTAAGCGCAATCAGGGATGATTAATAAAAGCTAATCTTGCAATTGGCATCCACATCTAATGAATGAGCTAAAACAAAAACTGCGCACAACTCTGCGTCTGGAATGGGAAGAAAGAGAAAATGTAAATATGCTGTTTTGAGAATAAACTAAATCTAATAATTATTACAAGTAAACCATCTATTGAATAAGTACATGCATCTTCTATCAACATCAACTTGCAAGTAGAAATGACTCTATAGCATTTCATAATCATTACTTATCAAACCTTTTGGTTAAGGAACATTTTGGAACAGAAATTGACTACTTGTGTGAGGGAAGCTTTGAGTACATAAAAGATGATGCAATCAATGTGAATCATGATCAGTGTAGCAAGGCTTTGAAAATGAGTACATCTAGAGTATTTGGATAGATGTTTTCTAAATAACCTGTTCAGAGATGTTATTACTCACCTCCGGAGCTGATGGGATTTAAAAAAACTGGGCCTACTGGCTCAGAGATAGGTACACTACCTCTGTGTCACAAGAGCCCCTAAGGCTATGACAATAAATTTGTACAAACGTGAGAAATATGTTTGAATTCTGTTTTATTACATCTGTGATGCTTGGGATGCACATTTATTTGGCCATTGAGAATCCCAGGCGTAGAGCTCTGTGTTAAATAGGCAGTATTGTAGCTTATGATTTATTTTAAGCTCTTCCTGTCAAAGTACAAATGTAGTTATTTGAGGGAAATCTATTTCAAATATAGAACAGTGTGGTAACATAATTACCATGTTTCAATTATAATTTATGCTTTCGTATCCAAAGCTGAAATCCAGGCTGACTGGTTTAAATATAATTATTCACATTTCTAAGTTCCCATCTCCAATTGTATAAAGCATTGGTTAGGGCCCATTTCCAGGCACATAACTGGCAGCACATGTAGAAGAAGAATTCTAACAAAAGGTTAAATGTTCACCTGAAATTAGTTGATGGGTCTTCTTACATTAGTTTGGGAGATCTGCCAAACCCACCAAAACTTGTTCAATATTAGTTCCCAATTTTTGGCCACCCGCCTCATTGCCTTGGGCAAGAACCAGGGGGTAGAAAGGCGATAGAAAGAATCCAATCATGGCCAACATTTACGTCAGGCAAGCTTTTTTTGAGTATCCTTCTTGGTCCTCAGGCAAGTTTTGCTTAAGATTAGTTTGATTGAAGGAATCCTTGATATACATCGGCAACTGTAACCAGAAATAAAACAGTGCAAGCATGTGGATGCCCTAAAACCTGGTTAGCTTAAGCATGTCTGGTAGTGAACAGAAGCAATGGTTTACACATGTATGAAAAATGTCAGCTTTGTATCTACCAAGACTAAGCAGACTATCTAAGAGACTCTTCTTGGGCATAAACAAGAATTTGAACCAAAATTATTTTAATTAAGTACTAAAATTATTAACACACTACATATTGAATGAGAACATGAAGCTTAGACTATTGCAGAATCTAATCCTGACTTTCTATGACCATTCCCATGTAAAGAGAGTATTAATTTAAGTATACAGCAAAATTCTGGCAATCATATTAGATATTGTGGAATATGTACTTGTTTTCAATAAGAATACTTACAATTGGACCAAACATTGCTATTTTTGGATCTAAAAGCTGCCTCAAATTACCCTGAAAAAGCAAAGTATCTCAAAAACGCGAAGACCAGGTTAAGCAAGTTGTTCCGTGATACTACTGCAAGTGGTATTTTCCACTTAATAGGATGCTGCCATCAGTCTAAAAAGAGCATCTGCCAAATAACTGAGCAATGTCATGTATGAATTTCGATATCAGTGCATGATATAAAGTACATAAGTTGTGCCTCTGAACAACTGACTGATCGGATCGTACATATCTTCCTATGGTGGTTCGCAATAAGCAGAGTACATCCATGTGAGAAAGTATACCTACAGTGCTGTTAGGGAGTGAAGTCTAGGGCTTTTATCCAGGATTTAATTTTATTAAAAGAAATGGCAAGATAGTTTCAAGGTTATAACTTGCTACAATTTTAAAGAGAGTTAGTAGGAACTGCCAATGCTGGAGTCTGAGATAACAAGGTGCGGAGCTAGATGAACACAACAGGCCAGGCAGCATCACAGGAGCAGGAAAGCTGACGTTTTGGGTCTGGACCCTTCTTCAGAAATGGGGAAGGGGACTCTGAAATAAATAGAGAGAGGGGGAGGGAGTGATAGAAGGTGGATAGTGGAGCAGATAGGTGGAGAGAAGACAGACAGGTCAAGGAGGCGGGATGAAGCTAGTAAAGGTGAGTGTAGGTAGGGAGTTGGGATGGGGGTTGGTCAGTGAGGAGGGAGGGTCAGGTAGGTGGGAGGGAAGACGGACAGGTCAAGAAGGCGGGGATGAAGCTAGTAGAGGTGAGTGTAGGTAGGAAGTGGGGGTGGGGGTCGGTCAGTGAGGTGGGAGGAGCGGATAGGTGGGAGAAAAGACGGACAGGTCAAGGAGGCGGGGATGAGGAGGGTTGCTGGTCTTGGCATGAAGTCGGGGGTGGGGAGATTTTGAAGCTCATTAAGTCCACATTGAGACCATTGGGTTGTACGGTTCCAAGGTGGAATATGAGGTGCTGTTCCTCCAGTTTCCGGGTGGCATCGTTGTGACGCTGGAGGAGGCCCAGGATGGACATGTCGTCCAAGGAGTGGGAGGGGGAGTTGAACTGGTTCGCAACTAGGAGGTGTTGTTGTTTGTCGCAAACCGAGCGTAGGTGCTCCACAAAGCGGTCTCCAAGCCTCCACTTGGTCTCCCCGATGTAGAAAAGGCCACATTGGGAACAGCAGACACAATATATCGCATTAGCGGATGTGCAGGTGAACATCTGTTTAAAGTGGAAGGTTTTCTTGGGGCCTGGGATCGAGGTGAAGGGGGAGGTGTATGGGCAGGTATAGCACCTCCTGCGGTTGCAGGGAAAGGTGCCGGGGGTGGTGGGGCTAGTGGAGAGTGTGGAGCGGACGAGGGAGCCGCAGAGAGAGCAGTCCCTCCGGAAGGCAGATAAGGGTGGGGAGGGAAATATATCCTTCGTAGTGTGGTCAAATTGCAGGTGGCAGAAGTGGCGGAGAATTTTCAAGAGCCATGGTAAGACCTCCCCTGGAATTCTGTGTGCATTTTTGGTTGCCTTATTTAAGGAAAGATATATTTTCCATAAAGAAGCTCAATGAACATTCACCTGATTGAATCACTGGAATGCAGGGATTATCCTAAGAGGATAGATTAAGGAAACTGAGCCTATATTCTGTACAGCTTATAAGAAAGAGGGTGATCTAACTGAAGTATATAAAATTCTTTCAGGGTTCAACAGAACAAATGCAAGAAGGTTAATTCCCCTGGCTGGGGGGCCTGTAACCAGGGGCCACAATCTCAGAAAAATATTTTTGAGGAAGAATTTCTTCACTCGCAGGTGGTGAATCTTTGGGCCATCACAGAGGGATATGTAAGCTCATGCTTTGATTACGTTCAAGCCAGAGATCTAGAGATTTCTAGATGTCAAGGCATCAAGGAATACGGAGAGATGCTGGGAAAGTGGCACTGAGATGGAAAATCAGCCACTACGTAGTTGAATGGTGGAGCAAGTTCAAGAAGTTTATGTAAGGCAGTTTAGTGTGTGACTTGGAGAGGAACTTGCAGGTGGTGGTGTTTCAAAGTGCCTGCTGCCCTTGTTCTTTGGGTGGTACAAGTCGTGAGTTTTGAAATTGCAGTCTTGGGGCCTTGCCAAGTTTCTGAAGTGCAACTTCTAGATAATGCACACACCACCACCATGATGTGGATGTGTTCAAGGAAGTGAATGCTTAGGATGGTGGGTAGTTTCATACTGTAATGTTTAGTTTCTTGAATTCTGGTGGGAGTGAACTCATCCAAGCAAGTGACCTTTTCTACTCCTGACTTCTTGGCTTGCAGATCTTAGAAAAGCTTTAGGCAGTCAGGACCTGAGATACTCACTGGAGTATCCCAACATCTAAATTGCCTTTTTATTGACATTATTTATATGACTAGTTCAGTTTCTAATCAACAGTAACTCTCAGGATGTTAATAGTGGGAGTGATGTTGATAGTGATGCTGATATATTTCAACATCAATGGGGAGGTGGTTAAGTTCTCTCTTGTTGGAGATAGTCATTGCATGGCACTTGTGAACTGCAAATGTTACTTGTTACTTATGAGCCAAGGGAAAATATTGTATAGGTCTTGTTGCAGATGGAAACAGCTTCAGTTTCAGAGGACTTGTGAATGATGCTGAAAATTGTATAATCATCAGTAACCATTCCCATTTTTGATCTTAATGGAAGGAAGGTCATTGATGAAGCATCTGAAGATGGTTGGGCCTAGGGCGCTACCCTGAGGAACTCCTGCAGAGATGTTCTGGGACTGAGATAGTTGGTTTCCAGCCAGTGAAGAGCTTTCCTGCTTAGTCCCATTACCTTTTACTGGAGCTTGTTCGCGTCACACTTAATCAAATACTTTTTGATGTCAGGATCATCCAACCTCTAGAATTCAGGCCATTTTTAATGCTTAGCTAAAGCTATAATGAGATCATGACCAGAGTAGTTATGGCAGACCCTAACCTGCCCATTTTTGAGCAGGTATCACTGAGCCAGTGTCACTTAACTACCCTGTTTGTAAAACCTCCTGTCACTTTGGTAAGGATACAGAATTGAATATTGGGGCAGGTGTTGACTGGTTCTGATTTCTCCTACTGTTTTTGGTAGCACATACCAGAATAATTTGCCAAATTGTCAGGTAAACGTTGGTGGTGTAGGTATTTTGCAGAAGGTAAGAGCAAATAGCAACAATAGAAGCATCTTTAACAGAGATAAGAGATTGCAAAGGCAAGTCAGAAAGCATGGGCAAGACAAACTATGGAAAATGAAAGAAAGCAGCACCAGGATTGATGAAAAACAAAAGAAGCAGAGAAAAACAGACTGATGGCTTTGGAAGGGATTGCAATGGCGCAGAGCAGTCCTTCCATTCTCAAGGAAATAAGATCCTGTGAATGGGTGCCTTTCCAAAAAGAATTGGTAGCAGGCTACAACTGTAATCAAAAAAAGAAACATTTGAATTTATGTAGCACCTTTGATAACCTAAACGTAGTCGCTTTAGTAATGGAAGACACTAGGGAGTCACTTTGCCAATAATGTTCCTTAAACATTTTTGTTAGGTTACAAAGGGACATTGATAGGATGCAGAGCTGGGCTGAGAAGTGGCAGATGGAGTTTAACCCCGAAAAGTGTGAGGTGGTTCATTTTGGAAGGACAAATTTGAAAGCAGAATACAGGGTTAAAGCAAAGATTCTTGGCAGTGTGGAGGAGCAGAAGATCTTGGGGTTCATGTCCACAGTTCCCTGAAAGCTGCCACCCAGGTGGATAGAGTTGTTAAGAAGGCGTATGGTGTGTTAGCTTTCATTAATAGAGGGACTGAATTCAAGAGCCGTGAAGTTATGCTCCAGCTATACAAAAGGCTGTTTCGGCCACATCTGGAGTATTGTGTCCAGTTCTGGTCGCCTCATTACAGGAAAGATGTGGAAGCGTTGGAAAAGGTGTAGAGGACATTTGCCAGGATGTTTCCTGGAATGGAGGGAAGGTCTTATGAGGAAAGGTTGAGAGAACTAGGGCTTTTCTCTTTAGAACGACAAAGGATGAGAGGTGACTTGATAGAGGTGTACAAAATGATCAGAGGTATAGATACAGTGGACAGCCAGAGACTTTTTCCTAGGGTGGAGGTAGCTATTATGTGGGGGCATAGTTTTAAAGTGAGTGGAGGTAGATATAGGGGAGACGTCAGAGGTAGGTTCTTTACTCAGAGTGGTAGGGGCGTGGAATGCATTGCCAGAGCGGGTAGAGGAGTCGGCATCATTAGGGGCATTTAAGCAGCTATTAGATAGGCACATGGATGATAGTATAAGGTAGGGGTGGAGGTCAGATAGACCTTAGGTTTAGGGGAAATGTACACCACAACATCGAGGGCCGAAGGACCTGTACAGTTCTATATTCTATGTTCTAAACAGTGTGTGATAGTGATCACATTTCCAATAGTTGATAGTCAGTAAATACTGGCCAGAACATAGATGAGGACTCTCCAGCTGTTTTCTGAATAGGGCCAGTGCATTTTTTTTGTCTGTGTAAGAGATTTAACATCTCAGCACTTCTCACAGCTCATTGCTAGTACTGCACACAAGTGAAATGCTTTTCTGATGCACAGATTAATCTGATGAAATGCTTTTATAGCTTTCATTTTTGAGATGGTCCCTAATTCAAGCAAAATCATATCAAGATTTCCAGGAGGAAGGGTTTGATAATTGGATTTCCTGGCTATGACATCAGGCTTCTGGGAAAGCAGTCTCTGGTAGATTGTCAAGGAAATAGAAGTTAAACAGAAAGAATAAAAATGCCTGGTAAATCAGATTTCAGCCTGTGGTCAGGTTAGACCCAAAGGGCTGAACTTTTGTCTCTGTGCAGAGTCCCGTTTCAGTCTGCAAATGGCCACATGTAACTTTTCTCCATTTCTTAATTCTCATTCCTTTACATTTTTTTTTGGCATGCCTAGTGTGTACAACACCCTCCCACATCCCCACTCAGATCCAATCCTCCATTTCCAATGGTGCTGCAAACTGGATTTCTTTCTGCACATTGCCTTTGCTTGGTAGTTCAGAGTTTTCAAACCTTGTGAAAATCATATCAAATTTGGGAGTTCATGAAGAAAATGGAAAGACTGCTCGGTTGGGAACGTTCTGCAGGTTAAGTACACATCTTCAAATGTTACTATTATGTTTCGTACTGTAATGTAGATATGGATTTAAAAGAGCAATTCATGTCTTTTAAAGGTAAATTGATCCTGACATTAAGAAGCATTATGCAACTGTTCAAAAGCATTACAGTACAGTTCCAATTGACATAATATCATATAATTCAGTATAAATTCATGTTGTAAAATGTCCTATTAGCCTATGCTGCCTTCTACTGTGATTTAAATGAATCTGGCTAATAAAAAAATCTGATATCTTTCCTTACATTTGAGAAAATAAACCTTCATAGCTTTAAAAATCTAACCACCTGCATCTGTCCATTGATTGAAAGGTACTTGGCTTTGATACTGAAATTTGCACCTTCTCTATTTTTCATCTCAGAGAATATGCTACTGTTTGGAAAGCTGTGACCATTATGAATGCCCAGCTGCTTTCGTAGTGCTAATGGATTTTCAGCACAGGCACCTGAGAATTAATGACAGTTATACTACATATTTGTTCATTTGATGTGGTTTCTGATTTGTTGTCACAAACTGACAGGATTGCAACTTTACAATGATTATTTCACACGGCAAAATGCACATTAACTTCAGACTCAAAGTAAATCCATTTGATGGAGGCTTTAATTAGAAGATGAAAGTTTTATTTTTTCCCCCAAGTTAAAATATTTCCATTGCTAATGCATGCCCCCTGAGGAGGGGACATCTACTATAATACTATAGTAGATCTACATCTACTATAAACTTGGTGAGTCTCTGCATGGAAGGGATAGAGAGTGCATGCACTGGTGTCATTGAGAGGGAGAGAGGAAGGTAGAATTTTTAATCTGTGCAGTCATGGGTTGGCATAACAAAAGGTGGTGGGTTGAGCGATGAGGTGATAGGTGAGATTTAGGGAGCCTATAAACAAAGTTGGGGACTTGATTTTGAAATCAAAAGTGGGCCTTTCAACAAGCCTACTTCTGTAACTATACTCTTTGTACTCCACTGTGGCTCACACGGTGCACTTGCAAACCTGATTCCAGTAACAATAAGTAATGAAATGGACTGTGGAGTTACCTATAGTTCAATGACGAATGCTGGAGGGCTTGCCAGCAACAGTAGCAGTCATACCGAAAAATGAGGTGTCAACTTGGTAAAACAACAAAACAGGGTACTTGAGTGCCAGACAGCAGAAGCTGCAAGTGATAGAAAGGGCTAAGCAATTCCACAACCAATGGATCAGATCAAAGCTCTGCAATCCAGTCAGTACAAATAGTGGTGGACAATTAAACAACTTAAGGAACAGACTTCACAAATAGCACTATCCTCAATGATGGTTCAGCCTGGCACCTCAATGCAACAGATAAGTCTAAAGCACTGGCAACAATCTTCAGCCAGATGTGCCAAGTGGAGTATGCAATTTGAAAGCTGTGTGTAGTTCAGGTATTCCTAACCCAGATGAAAATTTTGCCCATGGGTTCTTAATATTCAGTACTTTTCAGCCAGTGGTCAGAAATGGATAGAGGTTCTGAAAAGCTATGTGAGCAGTCCATGCACGTTGAGGAGCTGGGGAGTTTTTACCAAGCTTACCATGTAATGGGGTTGTTATTGAGTGGTTAAATAAAAATGTATATGGGCAAGTTATGCTTTAGTACCTGTCATGACCTGAATGAAGGAAGTTCAAAAGGACTACACATGGATGGTGATAATCTTAGCCATGGAACTTGGCTAGAATAAAACAGTAAGTGGAGGCAACTTGAGGATCATATTCTGCATGACAAAGGTTGACTGAACTCTATCAGTGTTGTAGTTGTATTTGAACAGCAAGGACAGGGGTGTGCTAAGTTCTGGAGCATAGGTCTTCAGTACCATTGCTGAAATGTTGTCAGTATCCATTGCCTTTGCAGTATCCATGCCTCCAGTCGCTCCTTGATATCACATGGGGAGTAGACTGAATTGGTTGAAGGCTAGCACATACAACATCAGGCACCTCTGGAGAAGGCTGAGAGGAATCATCCACTTGGCACATCTAGCTGAAGTTTGTTACAAGTGCTTTACCTAATCTACCCCATCACTGAGGACATTTGTGAAGCCTCTTCCTCCATTAAATTGTCCAGCACCATTTATGGCTGGATGTGGCTGGATTGAAGAGCTTTGATCTGACCCATTGGTTGTGGAATTGCTT
Source organism: Ginglymostoma cirratum (assembly GCA_024137785.1). NCBI lineage: Eukaryota > Metazoa > Chordata > Chondrichthyes > Orectolobiformes > Ginglymostomatidae > Ginglymostoma > Ginglymostoma cirratum. The sequence goes on along the minus strand of JAHRHZ010000074.1, from coordinate 6,095,752 downwards.
AACTTTCTCTATCACTTGCTGCTTCTGCTGTTTGGCACTCAAGTACCCTTGTTTTGAAGTTTTACTGGGTTGACACCTCATTTTTCCGTATGACTGCTGCTGTTTCTGGTATGACGTCCTGCAATTTTCATTGAACCACTGAGATAAACTAGGCATTAATGAGCTGTCTAGTCTACAGTTTCTTCAAAGTCAAGATCTCTCCAATTCTGCCAATTACTTTCTACTCTTGCTATGTGTTTGTGTGCTTTTGATAACTAACTGTTTGCCTGGTTCAATATGGCATTTTGTGGCCACCCTGTACCAATTTCAAAAAAGAACTGGGTGTATTGTGGCACAAAGCCTGACCTTCAATAACATACTGCAGAGAGGGTGAAAATGTAAAACTCAAGGAGCTAATCATTGGTCACACTACCGCAAAATACTGGGACATTGAGAGAAGCTTTATTATCTTTTTGACGATGATGTGTGACGAAAATTACATTTAGATTACAAACATTGCAATTCCCAAGGAAGTAAATAGAAACTATAGATTTATCTTTTCAAATTTCAGCTCTTAAAGAAATGAGTCATATCCATTAACCGGGTACAAAATTAAGTAGAGAATCAATTGAAAATATGGATAGAGATTGGTTCCATTGGATCTTCACCTACTTCGGGATTTATTTAATTTTCTCTTGATTTTCAGGTACAGTTAAAGGATCAATCGATTTTGTAGTCACAATATTTAAATTAGGCCCATTATGTTATGTAAGGGGAGTTTGTTTGGTGTTGTGGGTCATGTCCCTACTTCTGAGCCAGAGGCTCCAGGTTCCAGTCCATTTCATGATTTGATGGCTCATGAAGTTGTATTCATAATATGGCCAAGCGTTTCAGCATCAGTTTGTAAATATGTCCAACACCACACTAATGGCTGGTGGTAAGCACAAGAAAGGTTCCTCGTAAGCCATAGGAAAATAAATTGGAGCCTCTACCATCAATTATCATAACTCCAGGCTACATGCAACATTCATGAAAACAATATGTTGCCACAGTAATTTGAGCTCTTTGGGAAGCCAGTTAACTCAACTGGTTGGACGGTGGTGTGAATTAGATAGGCACCAAGATTTCCAGAACCAAAGTGAAAGTGACTGACCTTGACATTAAGGCACATTTGACTGAGTGCCTCATCAAGGAGTCCCATCAAAACTGGAAACAATGTGAATCAGGGTGGTGGGGAGTGAGAGCTCTCTGCCAGGTGAAGTCATGCCTGGTACAAAGGAAGATGAACATGGTTGTTGCAGGTCAATCATCTCCAGGACATTTTTGCAGCAGTTCCTTGGCACCATTCATAACTCCTCAGATACCAAAGCAGTCCATGTCCAAAAGCAGCAAGGCCTGGACAATATCCAAGTTTAGACTGATAGGTAGCAAGTATCTTTCATGTCACCTAAGTGTCAGACAGTGACAATCTCCAACAAGGGAAAATATAACCATCGCCCTTCGATATTCAATGGCACTACCTTCACTGAATCCTCTCATTATCAACATAATGGGAACGACCATTGACTAGAAACTGAACTGGGCCAGCCATATACATATAGAGATTACATGAACCAGTTAGAAGCTTGGAATCCTATAGCCAGTAACTCACCTCCTAACTATCTAAAGTCTGTTCAGTGTGATGGAATGCTTCCCAAGCACTTGGATTAGTGCTGCTCCAAAAACCCTCAAGAAGGCTGACGTGATCCCATATCAAAGCGGCCCACTTTTCTGGTATCACATCCACAAATATTCACACCCTCCATCTCTAATGCTCACTAGCAGCAGTGTGTACAATCTACAAGATGCACTGCAGAAATTCACCAAAGATCCTCAGACTGCACCTTCCAAACACACAACCATTAGAGGATGGAGACGGGCACTGGATACATGGTAACACCATGAACCTGAAGTTTTCCCTTTAAGCCACTTACGATCCTTACTAAATACATTGCCATTCCTTCAATGTCACTGCGTCAAAATCTTGAAACTCCTTCCCCAATGGCATTGTGGGATAGTAGATACTCAGCAACAGTTCAAGAAGGCAGCTCACCACCACCTTCCCAAGAACAACTAGGGCCAGGCAATAAATGCTGGCTCAGCCAGCAATGTCCACATCCACTGAACAAACTTACAAAAACAGCAGCAATGCTATTCCTGCTCAGGGTAGGATTAAAATTACAACCTGACTACTTTGAAGAAACACTCTCTAATACCTCGAAGTCTGATCTGAGCATGTTGAAAATGAAGAAGGCTGAAGACATATGGAGCATTGGTGGATAATTTTAACTGCCTAATTTTAACTGGCAGCTTGCCCAGTTTCCAGTAGGTGGGTCGCATGGAAATCACCCATGCAATGTTTTAACGATGCAAGGAAAGAGAAAAATACAATAGGAAACCTAACGGGCTGGTTTATTTTGACTTAATGCCCTTCCCATATAAGAATTTCCTCTGAAAATAAAGATACACATGTCTGAATATTTGCGAACATTGAGCCATGACCTACAAATAAGGAATGATGTATAGAATTCCAAAATGTGGAATGTTAAATGTGTATCCATGCAGTACTGCTCCCTGTGTCCTTTATGGAAATGTAAAAAGAATGTTCATAAAACGTAGCAGCTGTCTTTAATAAATACACCAAGACATATCCTATCATATTTAATTATATTATTCAGGAAGTGCACAATGGCAGGACCACATAGAGGAATTTGCAGGAAGGCATTTTACAAATGTTGCCGTCAGGTAATACATCTAGATTTAATTGCTTTCTGCTTTCCATAGCCAGCTACTACATGCATTCAAAGCTCTATGAAATACTTGGATAATAATTTGTGGACTCAAACTAAAATGCACAGAAATGTAGCTGTTGGAAAAAGAACTGCAATTAGTTCTGCCCTGTCATCACTGGTCATTGGCAGTTATATTGTGGTGTTAATTCCTATCTGAAATACTCTAAAGGTACTGCACCAATCTGACATTATTATTTAATGTCAACCTTCAAATGTAATATTCTAATCTTTAGTACTTGAAAGCAGGAGGGCACCTAGTATAAATGTGTGGTCAGCTTAATGTTTTCCTGTCCACTTCCAAGCTATTCCCCATAGGACAGGGTGAGGGTAAGATGTTAGAAGGCCTGTCCAGCCCTAAGCATACTGAAGCCCTTAAGTTGTGGCTACTTAAGGATCTCATACTTTTGTCACTGCCACAATAAATTGGGCAGGGGAAAACAGATGAAAACTGGCCAGCTGACAGTCTCAATAGGTGAGGTAAACAGCAGAAAGGAAGTGGGGTGTTCCTCATTAAGGGTTCCCCTATGCCCATTGGGGGAACTTGCAAAATCATACCCCTATCTTTGTGCATCTGTAGTGATTGTAATGAGGTCAGCCAGGTAGACCTCAGAATATGAGTTCCCTGATTGGGGCTGATAATCTGGTCCAATCAGGATGACAGATAAGAACAGGAATGTCAGGCATCCTGTTCACTCTGAGATCGGGCTCTGAGGGAGCCGAATCAGTGTCAAGGACTCTCCGCGTGTAAATAAAGGGTGACTTGATGACAGGATACCGACCTCTGTGGAGTCATTTTTCTCTGCCATCTGGCCTCTGAAACTCATCCCCAATTACAATGTGAGCAAACATTGCCAGATGTACCTTGAAGTCAGTTATCCATCTTCCTTCTTCTTGGGACTCCTTGTAGACCCAGCAGCAGCTGCCAATTGGTTCTGGTTTGAGGGCCGGCAGTACTCAAGAGTGGGACCTCCTGTACCTGAGGGGTGGGTCACTTGCTCACCTTGTTAAGATCGCCTCCATTCTAACATCTAAAGTCAGCGAGGAGCTAAGTGGATTTTCGACTGGGAAGATAAGGAGGTGAATAACACACCCCTCCTTTAAAATTCCCCTAGGAAAGTTCATTTGAACCAGCACCACCATTATGGATTATTTAGTCCTTTATCTCATTGCTATTTGTGGGATCTTAATGTCTAGATATCGACTGTCACGTTTTCCTCCATTACAAAAGTAACTACATTCAAAAGTTCATCATTAACTACGAACAGCTCTGGAGCTACCCAAATGAATGGAAGTCCCTACATGAATACTTCCTTGGTTACTTAATTTGATTTGATTTTATTTATTATTGCTACATATAGCAAAATACAATGAAAAGTATTGTTTTGCATGCTAACTAGACAAATCATACCTTACATAAATGTATCAGGATAATAGAATAGAATGCAGAATATAGTGTTACAGCTACAGAGAAGGTGCAGTGAAAGATCAACTCAAATAAAGGAGAGATCCATTTATAAGCCTGGTTAACAACTATGTGACTTAACGGGGGAGAAATTCCAACTGTTGTTCGTCCTGTTTACACTGAAATTTTGGAGCCAGATGAATATTTTAAAAATCTGGCACTCATTAGTTGCTCAAACTGACTTTCAAGCTGGCCTTCAAATAGGTAGTGGCCAACCCTTTGGGCCTATCACAGGTGGAAGACTTATATCAACCTTTAAATAGATTCCAAGGTTAGTTATGGGGACCTAAGTCATTTTTTGCACATGTGGGACATGAAATGCTTCTGCCACTGCCTCAAACTACTTTCCCACCATTAATTTATTAATTTTGGCAATTCTTCAGGGGATCCACAGCTTTTTTCATCACCTGACTGAAGCTGCCTAACAGAATTACTTCAGGGTTAGCAACTTCTTGGCATTTTAGAAATGAGGCCTGTCAAAGAAAGTTACTCAAACCTTACATCAATTCCACTGGACAGGTGCCAGCCTCACGCTGCCCAGTCTCCACTATTAACTGCTCTCTCAAGCTGTCCTGCTACCTTCAATGACTTTTGCACATGGACACCCAGGGCCCTTCTCTCCTGCACTCCTGTAGAATTCTGTCTTTTATTTCGTGTCGTGCTTCCAAGTTCTTCCGATCAAATTGAACCACTTCATATTTCTCTGCATTAGATTTCCACTTGTCTGCCCATTCCAACCATTTGTCTATATTCTTTTGCAGTTCTACACTATCCTGCATACTGTTCAATGCTTTCAAGTTTCTTATCATCCACAAACTTTGACGTTTTGCTCTGTATGTCAAGTTCTAGGTCATTGATATACATCAAGAACAGTACCGGTCCCAACACCAAACCCTGGGATATCCATTACAAACCTTCCTCTGGCCTGAAAAACATTTATTAGCCACTACATCACTCAGTAATTTCACATCTATGTTGCTACTGTCCTCGTTATTTCATGAGATATAATCAACAAGATTATTAAGTAGCACTTTATCAAACACCTTCTGGAAGTCAATGTACGTTAAATTAATGATATCATTCTTATCAGCCTTCTCTATTACCTAATCAAAAAACTCCAGCTAAATAACTAAGCATGATTTGCCATTAACAAATCCATGGTAGATTTCCTTAATTAACCTGTATTTACTCTGTTATTTATTAATGTTGACCCAAATTATTGTTTTCAGAAGCTGTTCCACCGGTGAATTTAAAATGACTGACCTGTAGTTGCTGGGCTTAGCTTTGCACAGATTTTTGAATGGGGCTGTGACATCTGGCACCATCTAAGGAAGACTGGAAAATTATGGCCAAGGCCTTCACATCTTCCTTTCTCAATTTTCTCTTTATAGTTGGCTATATTCTATCTGGTCTTGGTGTCTTATTAACTCTTAGTACAGATTGCCTACACAACTCCACTTTCCTTATTTTAATTTTAAAGACATTTTAAACCGTTCTTGTTTGAATTATTTCCTCTTTCACTATGAGCTGTGCAGTAACTTGCTTGGTAAAGACAGATGCAAGGTATTTATGTAATGCTTCAACACTGGCTCTTGCTGTATTATGGTATAGATTCCATACATGGCACATCTGTACTTTTAAGATTGTTACATGACACCACGCTCTATGGCAGTCCAGCATAAAGGTACATGCCTTGTCGCCAGTCTTTCTCTTTCTCTCTCTGTGTCATTCAGTCAGTCTGCTACATGTGTGTAATACAATATGTAATGTAACTTCAGTAAGTATAGGACTCATATGTGTGTACGTCTATGATAGTGTAGCCTTGTAAACGGTGTTGTAAATAAACTTGAAGGTATCTGACTCAACAATAACCCAATTATCTTAGACGTATGATACACAGGCTAACATTTGGAATATCATAATTTGCATCAAGGCGTCATCAAGTAGGCACTTAACATTAGTCATATAGCTAGTTTGCGGCAATAAGTGCAGGCTAAAGGCTGAAAAGGTGATAGCAGATGAGTAGCTATGAAAATCTTTTTCCTAATACTCATACATCATCTATCATAGTTCAAACGTATAGCAGCAACTATAATCAAGACTACAGTGCAACAAATTTTAAAACTATAAAACCTACAGTGAAGCACAATGAGTATTCTATCTCTCTCTTTAAAAAGAAGGCATTCATAGGAGATTCAGGACAGCTTCAATGTTTTAAAAATAGCTATTTAAAAGGCACTGACAGAACTGTACTTAGCCACAAGACAGTGCTCTAACAATAAAAAAAATCACTGAAAACCAATTTTCTGCATTAAAGAAGATTAACTGCTCATAATTGTAGGTCGCCCCTTGAAAAACTGCATCTGCACCGACACTCCAAATGAGCATCATGACTTTGTATGCTGCCTTTTCTCCATACATTTGCACATTATTGCCATTTAAATTACCATCCAATAACCTCTTGAATGCCCCAATTGAACCTGCCTCCATCACACTTCCAGGCAGTGTCTTCCAGACCCAAATGACTCATTGTATCAAATAGTTTCCCCCCGCCTCACACTTGCTTTTTTTGCTAATCTATTTAAACCTGTGCCCTCTCATTCTTGATCATGGATGACGAGATAGTGTAAATGGTAGAGGACAGAAGGTCAGAGATGAACCGAGGCTGAAGGAGTTTCAGAGCGTTATTAAGTTAAAACGGAATTCTGATGAGGACGTGACATTCTGATATGCCTGTCAATGAGGAATCAGATAATGATACTACCCAAATATTATAAGGAGATATTGCAAACAGCACATGAAATTTCCATGGCAGGACATATAGGAATATGGAAAATTTAAGAGTTGATAAATTGGCATTTTACCTGGCCAAGATTTCATGAGGACTTGGTGCAGTTCCGTAAACCATGCCACACATGTCAGGTAATTGGAAAACCTCAACATGTCATCAAAATGGTGCCTTTAAAACCCTTATCAATCAAAAATACTCATATGCAATTAACTGCTCACAAGGAAACCTCACATAAAGATTAAACGTAGCAGAAAAATGCCTTCCAAACACATCCCATTGCAATGAACTGCAACTTGTGCATGCAACTTGGTTACACAGCAACAGCCACTGCACACTACAAGTAATTAACTGTGCGTATGTGTTCGGACCTGTCCTGATTATAAATGCCATTCATTTCTTATTTTGATACTCTTCTTATTCTATGGCTCCATTAATTATTGATAAAAATATTTAAGAAGGCTTTCAATGGCATAAAAGTAGTGTGCACTGCAGACACTGTACTTGCCCAGCAAGTCACCGTGCTGAATGACCCATATTCATAGCAGGGAGCAATAGGTTACATAATAAACAGCAATAGGAATGTTATTGGCTGGGTTTCATTTACTTGTAAGTGGCCCTAAAGACTCACAGAACAAAAAGTTGTGAATGGGATCAAATAACTTAACTGTAGGTTCTGTTTGTGCATCTCTGGGGAGGTTGTGAAGAAAATCTTTACATATTTTCTTAACTGTTCTAACATATGACAGTGGTTGGAGGACTGCTGCTTAGTTTTATTAAAAATTCAAGAGCTTTAAAAATTAATGGCTGTGACCTAAATTTTCTACCTATGGGGTGGCAGCAGGGAGCTTTACCACATATATTGTATACTAGAAAATCGTGTGTATATATTGAGATTTCCCACTTGAATCCTTTCATAATGGTGCTGTCGGTGTACTAACATCAAAAGGACTGCAGCAATTTAAGAAAGCAGCTCACCATCACCTTCTCAAACACAATCAAGGATGGGCAATAAATGCTGGCTCAGCTCGCAAAGCCCACATCTCCTCAATGAATACAACACCAAAAAATAGGCTGAGGTTCATAACACCATTTGACTTTCATTACTGCAAAACCATCCAGTGCAGCATATGCATTTACTTTACCAATTCACTCATTGTTGTGCTGTTCGGGAGTGAATTCGAGGAATTTGATATAACTACAATGAGTGAATGGTTACAGATTTCCAAGTAATTATGTACTGTGACATAAATGGGAACTTAGTTAGTGGTTGTGTTTCCATGTATCTCATGCGCTTGCTTTTCTAGGTAGTAGAGGTGATGTCAAAGGAACCTCTTTAAGTTGCTCCTGTATTTGCTATGTACCAGTGGTGGAGGGAATTCATATTTAACAGCATGGATGGGGCACACCAATCAAGACAGCTGCTTTGTCCTGAACAATGAAGAGCTTCTTAATCGTTTTTGGATCTGCACTCATCCATCACACTCCTGACCTGTGTCTTGGTAGATGGGGTAAATGCTTTGAAGTCAGGAGGTAAGTTACTCATTGCAGTATTCCAAGCATCCGACCTGCTCTTGTAGCTACAGTATTTTTGTGGCTAATCCAGTTGTATGTTTGTCAAAGGCAACTTTTGGAGAATTGGTGGTATTGGATATAGTGATAGTAATGCCACTGAATGCCAAGAGGAGTTGGTGCGCATTATCTGAGGCCAACATTACTTTCCATTTAAGAGTCCATTTAAGAATGTTGCTCAGATCTTTCTGCATCTGGTCTCCTCTTTGTTATCTGAAGAGTTTCAAATGGAACAGAACATTGTGCAATCATCAGTGAACATCCCACTCTTTGTGACGAAGTGAAGGTTCTTGTTGAAGCAGCTGAAGGTTATTGCATCTAGTCCCTGCTTTGAGGAACTCCTACAGCCTTGTCGTGGGACTGTTAGTCTTCAATATTCACAACAATCTTCTAATGTGCCTGTTATGACTTCAAATCCACTGGCTCAATTTTGTCTTGACGCTCACTTAGTCAAATGCTGCCTTGATGACAAGGGCAGTCAATCTCAGCTCACTTCTGGAATTTCAGCTCTTTTTCCCTATTTGCAATGAGGTCTGGAGCTAAGTGGTTTTGTCAGAATCCAAACTAAGAATTAGTTAACATTTTACTGATGAGTGAATAACTCCACTTCACAGCACTCTTCATAGCACACTTCAATACATTTCAATACCTTGTTAGTGACTGCTGCAGTTACATATGGATAAGCTTTCAGACAGGCCCAAATTTGAAAAATCTGGATGTCAAACGTTGTAGATATTGACAAATCCACCAGATTCCTACCCTCAAGGAAGTGTCTAGGCTCAGAGTGTATCCTAGAAGAAAGTTCCAAATCTGGGGACCACAGCTACCCATCAAACCCACACAATTATATTGCAGAAGGTGGGATCAGCAAACGATTCCTCAGGATTGCAAGGATGAGACAATTAGTTACTTGCACAAAGGAAAAGGACAAAATCAGATTGTGATAACCACAAAGAAATCCTGATTCTTGTGATAGCTCGTAAAATACCAGCAAATGTTCTACTTAATAGACTGATAAGTCACATAGCAAGACATGTGTTGCCAGAAAGTAAAAGTGACTTTCGGAAATACAGAAACATTTGCTACACAATCTTCACCCTTTGGCAAATTCAAAAGAAATGTCACAAACAACAGGTGGGACTCTGCCCTAACTTTTGTTGACCTGACAACTGCTGTTCACAGTGTAAACAAAGAGGCCTTGTGGAAAGTTTTAGGTAAACTTGGATGTCCTGGTAGAGCTGTAAATCTGACATAGTACTTTCATGATGGAATGATGACTAAAGTCACCGACTGAAGTGAATATGCAGACTTCTTTGGCGTAGCAGGTGCTGCAAAGCATGCTTGTGTCATGGCCTCTAAACTCTTCAGTATGCCCCTAGCTGTCATGCCTCTGGAGTAATTTATAGAAATGTTGATGAAATATACATTCAATTCAGAACAGATGACAATCTCTGCAATGTGAGATGAGTGAAATCTTCAACTAAGGTATCAGTGGTGGTAATATGGGTTTGCTGATGCCTGTAACCTCATGACACACTGTAACCATTTCTGGAAACTGTTTTTCAGTAGACTGATGTCTATTGTCTAACCAGCAGTTAAAGGAAAACAGAGATTCTTCATCAACCACCCTCAAATTTGGACTATATCCCACGTATAATATCTATCAATGACACAACCCTGAATACTGAAGTTAACTTCACCTACCGAGGAAGCACCATCTCCAGAAATGTCCACATCAACGGTGAGGTGAAAAACAAAACTACAAGAGCAAGCTCAGCATTAGGTAAAGTGGGCTGTACAGATAGATTATCAGCAAAGAAAGTAAACAAGCAGTGGCAGACATTTAAGAAAGTGATTCATGACTCTCAGCAAAACTACACACCAGTAAATAGGAAAATTCTAAGAGAGGGAGAAACCAACCAGGGCTAACCAAGGAAGTTATGGACAGCATTAAGTTGAAAGAGAAAGCATATAAAGAGGAAAAGGTCAGTGATAGCCTGACAAACTGAGATAAGTTCAGAATCTAGCAAAGGAGGACTAAAAAGATAATGAAGATAGAGAAAATAGACTACAAGACAAACTAGCAAAGTATGTAAAATTGACAATTAGAGCTTCTTTAAATACATAAAAAGAGAAAGATCAAATTGAACACTGGCCCCTTAGGAAATGAATCTGAAGAGAGGGCTTTGGGAACAAGGAAATGGCAGAGGAGTTAAACAGATACTTTGATGCGGTCTTTGCGGTGGAGGATACTGCAAACATCCAGTTAGTACTAAAGAATATGGGGGAGGAGTTAAGTATCATTACCAACACTAAGAAGTAGTATTAGACAAACAAATGGGAGCAAAGGCATATAAGTCCCCTGGTCTTGATGGCTTGCATTCTAGGATCTTCAAAGCAGCTGCTTTAGATGCATTGGTTGTAATTTTCTAAAAATCCTCGGATTCTGAAGAAGTACTGTTGGTTTGGAAAACTGCTAATGTGACATCCCCATTCAAAAAGGGAGAGGCAAAATGTGTGTAACTACCGGCCAATTAGCCTGAAATCATTTGTTAGAAAAGCATTGGAATCAATTATCAATGAAGTAACTGCAGAAGATTTCAAAATTATAATCTTATCAAGCAGAATCAGCATGGCTTCATGAAAGGAAAAACATGTCTGACTAAATTATTAGCGTTTTCCAAGGAAGTGTCAACCAGAGTGGATAGAGGGGAACTGGTAGATTTGTTATATTTGGAATTCCAGAAGGTGTTTGACATGGCACCTCATAAAAGGTTAAGTCAGAAGAACCCACAGTGTTAGGGGTAGTATACTGGCATAGATAAAGAATTTGCTAATGGGCAGGAAACAGCAAATGGAGATAAAGAGTTCTATTTCAGGTTGGCGATCTGTGGCCAATGGGGTTCCATAGTGATCATTGCTGGGACCGTCACTGTTTATAATATACATTGTGACTTGGAGAAAGAAAGCAACTGTACTGTAGCCAAATTTGTAGACAATACAAAAATAATTGGAGAGGCAAGTTGTGAGATTGATAAAGTTGACAGAGAGATATTGACAAGTGGGCAAGAAATTGGTAAATGGAGTATAATGTGGGAAAATGTGAAGTTGTTCATTTTGGACAGGTGAACAAGAAAAAGAAAGATATCATTTAAATGGAGAAAAACTTCAGACAGCTGCAACACAAAGGAACTTGTGAATGAACAGAGGGTGCTAATGAGAAGAAACTGAGGAGGATTCTGGGAGAAGTTGGCTCAGTCACCATGGTGAGAAGGGTATCACAGAGGAGCCAGTGCTCAACATCAGAAAGAGTATCCAAAGAGGGTGCTGGTTAAGAAGTGACTGAGGGTTCCAGGAGAGGTCAGTGCAGTCACCACAACTGCTAGTTTCGAGTAGCAGCGTTATGTTGATCAGCAGCCAAGAACCAGAATCAGACAGGCTAGAAGGAGCAAATACAGCGGGAGCATGTTAAAAACTTTAGCATAGGGCGTTTCGGGCCTAGTTTTGAGTAGCAGCCTTACCTTCATCCATTACACAGGGTATATTATGGGAGCTACACTTTGTGACATCATAAGTTCAAAACTGATGTCTTGAACAGAAGATATGCTGACTGGTAAGAAGCGGTCAGGTAGTTCCATTTTTAGTACCTTCAATTTCCATTAACCTTTTCAAACTATAAGTTTTAGAGGAATGGGATTTTGGATAATGTTAGAGTAGTACAGTGCTGGGATTCAGAGTTGTACCTAAACTGTCGTTTACAGAATAGTGTATTTAGTACTTTTAAGTGGTATTCTTATGCTAGGGGCAATCTAACACTAAATTAATTTTGAATCATAGTGTGGAAACAGACCACTTGGCCCAACAACTCCACACTGACCCTCAGAGCATCCCACCCAGACCCATCTGCCTATAACTTACCTAATCTACATATCCCTGAACACTACAGGCAACTTAGCTTGGCCAATCCACCTAGCCTGCACATCTTTGGACTGTGGGAAGAAACTGGAGCACCCAGAGGAAGCCCAAGCAGACACAAGGAGAATGTGCAAACTCCACACAGATAGTTACCCAAGGGTGGAATTGAACCTGGGTCCCTGGTGCTGTGAGGCAGTAGTGCTAACCACTGAGCCACTGTGCCACCCCATGTAATAGAAATGTATTTTTAATTAAATATTTGCTAGAGGGTAAAAGTGGTAGTCAGTGTGGTAGTGGAAACATCTTCTCAACTTTTACCTTTTCAAGCTGCTTCAGAATATTGTGTGCTTTAATAAGATCATCCCTCATTCTTCTAGACTCGAATGAGTAAAGGTGTAATCTGTTTGGCTAGTCTTGGAAAGTCAACCTCTTCATCCCAGGAATCAGCCTAGGGAATCCTGAATAACCTCCAATGTCAGAATATCGTTTCTTTAATGCTGGGACCAAAACTATACACAGTATTCTAGCTGGAGCCTCATGAACATATTGTACAATTACAAGACTTGCCCATATTTATATGCCAACTCCCTACCATAAAGACCAAAATTCCACTTATCCTTTTCCTTTGGGAGGTGATGGCCTAGTAGTATTATTGTTAGACTATAAATCCAGAAATCTAGCTAACATTCTGTAGGACCTTGGTTTGAATCCTGCCATGGCAGATAGTGGAATTTGAATTCAATTAAGAAAAAAATGTGGAATTAAGAATCTACTGATGACTGTGAAACCATTGTCAACTGTCAGAAAAATCCATCTGGCTGACTAATGTCCTTCTGCCATCCTTCCCCGGTTTGCCCTACACGTGACTCCAGACCCACAGCAGAATGGTTCTCAACTGCCCTCTGAAATGGCCTAATAAACCATTCAGTTCTATTAATCATTACAAAGAGAGCACACAGACTGCAGTGATTCAAGAAGGTAGCTCACCACTGCCTTCTCAAGGGTAACTACGGATGGGCAATAATTGCTGGCCAGCCAGTCTCACAATAAACTTTTTAAAATTACCTTCTGTACCTGCATGCTAACTTTTCATGCTTCACACACACAAGCACTCAGATCCCTCAGTGTTGCCCTTTAAATGGAGGACCTTCAAAAATAAATGTTGCCTTTTTTTTCCCATCAAAATGCACGCTCTCACACTTTCCTATGTTACACTCAATCTGCCAAGTTTTTGCTCACTTATTCAACCCAGCCTCTTGCAGTTCCTTATGTCCTCATCACGACATGCACTCCCACTTATTTTCGTAATATCAGCATATCTGGATAAATTACGCTTTGCCCTCTCCTCCAAGTCAATAATATAATTGAGACCCTAGAACTGATCCTTGTGGTACTCCACTAGTTATGATTTCCAACCTGAAAGATGTGTTAACCAACCCTCAATCCATTCTAATACATTACCCCTAATACCAAAAGTGCCTATCTTATGCAATAACCTTTTATATGATGCCTTCTGGAAATCCAAATACACAACATCTACCAGTTCTTCTCTGTCAACTCAGCTTATTATATCCACAAAGAATGCTAGCAAATTTGGGTCAAACATGATTTTCATTTCACAAAACCATGTTAACTCTGCTTCAATGTGTTAAGCTTTCTAAATATCCTGCTATTTCTTCCTTATTAAAGGACTCTGGCATTTTCCCAACATCAGATATTAGGCTAACAAGCCTACAGTTCTCTGGCTACATCCCATTTCTGAATAATAGTGGTTTTGCAATCTGTTAGAATCTTCCAGGAATCTGCTGAGTTCTGGTGTATTTTTACTAATGCCTCCTCTCTCTCTGTCGCCAATCCTCAAAACCCTTGGATGCAGGCCATCAGGTTCTGGTGACTTGTCTGCCTTTAGTCCCATTAATTTGTCAGATACTTTGTCCCTCATGATATGGACTGTTTCAAAAGCTTTCCTCCCATTAGCATTTTGCTTAAGATATTTACAGTGTCGTCCACTGTGAAATAGATGTAAAATATTGGTTTAAAATATCTGTCATTTCCACATTCCTCTTTATCAATTCCCTGGTAACTTTGTCCAAAGGTCCCACACTCATTTTAGCTACTTGCTTTTCCATATACCCATAGAAACGCTTGCCATATGACTTTATATTTCTTCTGTTTCCGCTTTTTTTATTAGCAGTTTGTTCATCTACTACTGTTTCCTAAAAAAAAAATCCCAATCCACTGACATACCATTAGTTTTTGCTGCTTTGTATGCCTTAGGTTTTGATTGGATACTATACTTGACCACTTTTGTTAACTATAGGGCTGGTTCATCATTCTCATTGAGACTTTCTTCCTGACTGGAATAAATTTTTCCTGAGTGTCATGAAATATCCACTTAAACATTTGCCACTGCTTATCTCCTGACTTTCCCCTATGTACATTTTCCCAATCTGCCTTATACAACTCTTTCTTCATACCTCCGTAAGTGCCTGTATTTAAGTTGACGATACAAGTTTGACACCTGAGGTGCTCTCCCTCAAACTGAATTTGAAATTCAACCATGTTGTGATCACTACCCCACAAAGGATCCTTAGCTCTGATGTTTCATATTAATCCTATCTCATCACATATTACACAAGCTAAAATTGCCAGTTCCTGGATAGATTGTGCAATGTACTGCTCCAGAAAACAATCCGTAATGCAGTCTTTGTATTCACCTTCCATGTTACCCTCACACAGATTTGTCCACAAAATGACAACTGCTGTGCCTTTCTGACATACCTCCAATATTTCCTGATGTATATTTTGTACAACAGTGAGGCAACTCTTTGGTGGCCTATAGGTAACCCCAACCCATTTTTTTTTTACCTTTCTCCTCCTTACTTCCACTTAAACTGATTCCACATCATGATGTCTGGCACCTATAACGTACACACCAATGCACTGATACCTTCCTTTACTAACAAAACAAAAACCTTTCCTTTCCTATTTAACTAATGTTACAGAATGTCAAACAAGCTTGAACATTGTATCCTCTGTCTTAGTCGCCTGCAACTATGTTGCTGTCATAGCTATCAAGTCGTATGAATTTATTCCTACGTATACTGTCATTGTGTTTCAAATGCTGAGTGCATTCAGATAAAGAGCCAAAAGATTTGATCTTTTTATCATTCTGAAGAAGGGTCTGAAGGAGGATCAATGGAACCAAAACACTAACTCTGCTCTCTCTTCACAGATGCTGCCGGACCTGCTGAGTTTTTAAAGCAATTTCTGATTTTGTTTTTATCATCATCATTTATTCTGTTTCTAATTTCTGCTGCACTCGTCTGCTTATACTTTCTGCCCCTTCCTGTCATACTTTGATTATTGGTAGCCTCGCACTGCCTGCACCTTTGCTTTCTTGTTTATATTTGATGTTTTAAACTTCCCTTGAGTCATACGCCCCTCTCACCGCACCACCTCCACTCCCTCCCAGCCACTACTTAGTTTAAAGCCCTATCTACAAACCTAGTTGTACAATTCACCTGCACACTGGTCCCGACATGGATGAAATGAAGCCCACCTTAAGAGAACTGTTCTCTTTTTGTTCACTAATGGTACCAATGCTACATAAATCAGAATACATTTGTCCCACACCAATCTTTGAGCCATATATTTGCCTCTATGATCGTATTCACCAATTTGCACCTGAAATTATGATGTTTATGATTCTACTTTTTTAATTTAACTCTGACCTGCTTGCAATCCCTTAGCTGAACCTCTTTCCTCGTACTACCTATGTGGACCATGATAACCGGATTCTTCCCCTCTCACTCTAAGTTCCTCTTTAGCCCAGAAGTGATGTTCACAACATCAGTACCAGGTAGGCAATATAGCCATGAGGACTCTGTTTTTGCTGCAGAGATTGTTATCTGTACCCTGATATTCCATCCTCTACTACTCCTGTTACATTTCTCTTTTCTCACCCTAACTTGAATGGCATACGGTACTATAATGCTTTGGTTAATTCGCTCATTTTCCCTGCCTTTGTTCACAGCAGGAGCAAAAACCTTGTACCTGTTAGTCAAAGTCACTGGAAAGACTCCTCCAAAGCTAAATTCTGGATCCCAATAACTACCTTACTCATAATCACACATCACTGTCATGGACAAAATTTGATGCAACTGTCTCCTCAAACACAATGTCCAATTAACTCTTCCCCTCCCTAATGTATCACAGTTTTTGCAGCATAAACCCCAGCTGACCAACTCTGAGTTGAAGTTCCTCAAGCAGCCAACACTCGCTGCAGTTGCAGTCACTGTGGATCAAAATGGCATCCACCAACATACTACAGCTGCAACACATCATCTGCCCTGCCATCTGTACTCTATTCAATTAATTAATTTGCCATAAATATTTTAAAAGTGAATTCCCTATTTGAACTTCTCAGCTGTAATATCATCTCCAGATTTTAAACCACTTGGCCAATTAAAAGAGGAAGTTAAGAAATATACACCAAATCTGTGAATGATTATTTCCTGTGATATGACACTTCAGCTCTGAAAGGCAGTAACAGGTTGAAGGGGCTCTGCTGCTGCCCTGCTCACACAGGTTCACCTTACTAGTGTTTTTCACAGTGATGCTGACTTGCTGCATACACCTCCCAGTTCAAAAGTCAAAGTCAATATGTATGCCAATGTGCTTTGCCTAAATCTAATAATTTATTTCTGTAGTTAATTCCACAACAGATAAATTATTCACACTACAGTGCATGTCAATCATTGTAGCAGCCACTTCATAAACTCCAATAAGTATTATATTAATGAATTTCTGCTAGTTTGTAATTATTTTATGTAATAATTTGCACAGTGCATTGCTATGAATTGTGCAATTGGTTGAATTGCCTTCACCTCTGTACATGTCATCCCTAATTGCTCTTGGGAAGTTTGCTTTGACCTAACTTACAGTTTCCAATAATTGTACTGTCCATCTGTGAAAAATGCTTTCATGTAAATATTGTAATTAGTTACAATTTTAAGTTGACCTCTTAATTAAAAACCTTCTAATATAAATGAGAAAGAACAAAATGTTCTGCATTCCAAAATATTTCCTAGTGGGTTTCATAACTCTATAGTAATTTGCTTCCATTTGAAAGCATTATTTCCAAGAGTATCACTTTGTCTGGCCACAAACACGACATTACTCAGAGTAGTTTCCTATCTATTTGATTCACCAAAAGGAATAATAGAATCTGCTCATACAAAGTACCAATTTAATCATGGAAGACATGGTGCAAAATGCCTGAGGGATATGAACTCCAGAAATGGTTCTATCATTTCCTACAGCACCAAAAACGCCATGTGAAAACAAAGAAGTAATTTTCCTTAAATCAAATTCCGTGCTAACTCAATTCCTTTTTGAGCATAAATTACTTTGTCTAAAATCTGTAAATAGTTGATTCGACAGCATAAGTGTATTAAATGGAAAAAGATCAAATATTATCAGAAAAACAGTTCTAAGCAATTAACAACCTAATGAGCAATGTAGAACACATAAACACATCACATGCCAGAAAAATTGAGCCAATCATGCTTGCTTGAGTGGAGACATGTGCATGGCAAGAACGTTTAAACAATTACTAAGGGCTCCTTGAGTGATTTTTTTTACGTGGAAATGTTCTGTAATAAACATAAAGAGGCAAGGAAATCAAAGCAACATCTAAAAGAACTACAAAGTTTAATATTTATTTATTTGAGGGCAAAAGTGTCCCATTCCATGATGAAAGACTGAATGTTCTGCTAGAAGTGGAGTAGTAGTACACAGTAGCATTCTTGAGCCAAAGGGGAACCCATGCAGCTTGCAATGGCCAGATCCAGCAAATAAAATGAATGTTTGCCACATGTATGTGTTGTGGAGATGGAAGAATTTTTGTAGTTCTGATGTGGAATATCATGGGTTGAATCATGTGCCAGGGAGCACACTGGAAAACAGGCGGGGACTTAAGTGAAAATCAAATGGGAGGGCAAAGGGTGGCTTGACTGTCACCTTCCTAACACCTCTTGTAATTTACCAATGATTGGGAAGGTGGCAGGCAGCCTGCCATCCTGTTTTGAGGTCTGTGTTCAGCCAATTATTGACCCCTTAAGGTCACTTTCCTACTGTTACTTGGATTTTACCAGGAGGAGAGAATCATGCTGTAAAGTGTGCACACCATCAGGTATAACTCAGTGTCCTCCCTAGATTGGGGTTGGGGGTTATTGCCTAGTTCACGGCAAGGGCCGCACCCAGTGGTAGATCGCACCACTCCTCTCTCTTGCTTCAAGATCCTTCCTGCCCTCACAATAGAACCACACCCCTCTGCCTCAGGGCCTGCCTGATAGGTCTTGGCAAAACACTATTTTACCTGCACTCCAATTCCGCCTCAGTAGCCAATGGTCATGAGCCTGCTGCAGTTCCAACAAGTGCCACCATTAAAGAACTGCCAGTTTTCCAAATGGTGGCTAACACTTGGGAATTGGATATCCACAGCAGCATAAGCCACACCTACCAGCAAGTAGCTGTCCAATCAAGGTAAAATCTGGTCAACTGAGGTAAAATTGTAATGTTGTCCAACTGTGCCCTGCTCAACTCATTGGTCTAGTGAAACCCTCATTCATTCCTTAGTTACCTCTAGCCTTAAGTATTAAACTGCACTTCTGGCTGGTCTCTTGCTTCCTGCCCTCTATAAATTTGAGGTCATTCAAAACTGTGCTGTCTATAAATCCCATTCCTTTATCATGCACGTGCCCATTAACCTACTAGCAACAAACTCTTTCCTCCTTAAAAGCCTCCTAATCACTGAACTGCCTCACAATTTCCATCCAGTCCAAACTGAAACTAGCCGTCATCCAGACAAACATTCTTTCCCATAATTTTTCCATGCCCATTTATATAATCTAATATTATGATCACGATTCATGAAATGCTCCCCCACTGAAACACATTCATCCCGTACTTCCTTCTTCCTTTGCTGTTTGTACTGTTATTATTTCAGTCTATATTGAAATAATTAAAATTAATAGTATAGCTACATTATGTATTTTGACTGTAATTGTACTCCTCTCACTCCTTCCCACTACTTGGTAGTGTGTATTATATACCCAGTTGTATCATAGCTGCTTTATAGTGGAGACATGCTTTGACCTCTCAATGCCACAGTCCCTTTCAATGTTATAATCATCTATTTAATGAATGCTGCAACACACCTCTACCATCTAGCATCCATCTTTCCTTCCCCATCCTGCCTGAATTAATTATAACCAGGAATATTAAGTTTCCTAACTTCCCTTTATAAGCCAGATCTCTGTTAATGCCACTATTTTGTTCTCCCAAATGGCAACGCCGACATGAGGTTCACTAATTTTACTGATTATGCTCTATGCATTTATTCATGTTCACTCCAAATTTATTTGAGACTGCAAGGCATTTGCCCCCAGTTAATTCCTTCCACTTCTGAACCATTCTTTATTACTATGGCATTTATATTTCACAGTCCTTCATACCTGCTTTTTCTTCTCAGATGTTTCACCCTGGGCCTTCTCAGAAATGGTTCAAGATGTGTTTACACCATTTGTAAATGGCTCACAGCCCATTTTTAAATTCTGCCTCATGAGAGTCAAGGATCTTTAAGTTTTTGTTTTGAAATGGATCATGGGATTGGCAGTGTAATCATGTTACTGCAGTACTTAAAAACCGATTTAATATCTCGGATGCAAAGCCGTCATCCCAATGGAAAATACCTTACTTAATACAATCTTAACTTGTTCAAGTGTCTTCCTCTCTATGATGTAGCAGACAACATTACAATGCTGATATTGGAGAAATTAATGTATACAGTTACATGCCATGAAATTGCATGGCACTAAACACTTAAAAATGGCACTATTTAAGAGTGCTATCCTGAAAGTAAAACAACACATTTTAACAACTTACTAATAATTTGAGGTTGGGGGTTGAGGGAAAAAGGAACAGCCATACAACTTTAACTTTGCAGATCAATACCAGTGGGCCTACAGTGGCCTGATTACTTATCTGTTATAATGAAACCTTGAGACCATCTGTTTGTGATCAGTGTTTACGTCACAGCATGCATCAGAATCCTTAGGTAATTGAAAACATATGTGCATTCTGCTGAAAATTTCAATATGCTGCAATTTACTACTCTTGATGACTTGAAGCAAGGAAAATACTTTCAGGACAAACTACCTCTACAACAAAGCAAAAGCACTCTTAGTAGTGTAAAAAGTTTGGACTTTCAATCATGCTATTAAGTTACTAATCCAGGAAGGAGTGCTTTACTAACCTCTAATTGATAATCATCTTTTATTAGGAAAATCGCCCCAGTCCTATGGATAAATCACTGATAATAATTCATTAGTCAGACTCTCATTTACATGATATTTAAATGAAGATCATATGAACAGAAGAAATAAGAGCAAATGTAAACCATTCAAGGGCATTAAGCATGCTCCACTATTCAATAAGTTCATACTGGTCTGATTATATTTAAACTCCATTTTTCTGTCCCCAATAACCCTTAAATCCCTTATTGATCAAAAGCCAGCCTAATACAGCCCTAATACATTAAATGTTCCAATCTCCACAGCTCTCTCCTGAAGAGAATTCCAAAGAATCATAGAATAGAATAGAATCCCTACAGTGTAGAAACAGGCCCTTCGGCCCAATAAGTCCATACCGACCCTCAGAGCACCCACCCAAACCCACCTCCCTTTAACCCACCTAATCTACACATCCCTGAACACTACGGGACAATTTAGCATGGCCAATCCACCTAGCCTGCACATCTTTGGACTGTGGGAGGAAACCAGAGCACCCGGAGGAAACCCACGCAGACACGGGGAGCATGTGCAAACTCCACACAGCCAGTCGCCCAAGGGTGGAATTGAACCCAGGTCCCTGGCGCTGTGAGGCAGAAAAGAATCCCGTGTCCATTTTAAACAGGGACCCTTTATTTGAAAACTGTGCCCTCTTCTTCTAGATTCCACAAGAGAAAATGTTCTCTCAACATCTACCAATGCTAAGTCAATAATGGATTGTGCTGCGCCACACTTAATGGCACCACATAACCTCCATGCCAACTCATCATGTATTTGTGCCTATTCACCCAGTATACACTGAACCAATGAACCCTGCAGCAAAAATGAAACGTATGAAACTGTTTTAATGAAAAAAAAGTTATTCAGTTAAAAAAAAACTGCTGTTCCTACAATCCTATAAAAACATCAATCAGACATGCCATTAAAGTTTAAGGAAAAGAAACCTTAAGCATCTTGTTGACTTAAATACTCAGGCACTGACAGAAGACATCTCAGAAAAATAACGTAATATAAGCATGGAAATATGACAACTAAGTAAACAATTCTTTCCAGCTATGTAAACGAGTTCTCATTCACATAATCCTTTCATGGGATTGGGCTCTCAGCCAAGCTTAGCTGTAACTTATCGTAGTGATGGTGAAGAGCGTAAGCTGACACTTAGTTGGCATGAGGTCTTAGAGGTGGCATGGGCAATCGTTTTGGGGTTTATGACGTTTGTGAAGTGAGAGTTTGAAGGCCTAAAATGGTACAAATAATTGCCCCAAAGCCCTAGAGATTCAGGATGGGCCTTTTAACTAGTGTTGTGGTCATCTCCAATCTGCTTCTGAGGATCTGATATGACTTTATCCAATCCATCCAATGAAAGAACTGACCTTTCAGCGGCCATCCTAACAGGGTGGATGCAACGAGTTAGAAAATATCCTCTAGAGTAGCAAAAGTTCTCCTCATAACATGCTTCCCCACCTAACTTTGTACCATGAGCAAACGTGGCTACAAAGCCACCCCTTCCTTTATCCAAATCTTTAACATAGATCTTAAATAGTTGGACACCTCAGAAATTATTCCTGCAGCAGTTCATTATTTACAACTTGCTGACCCGAAAATGACCCATTTCTCCCTCCTCTCTGTTTCTGGCAAGCTACCCAATCTCTATCACTGAATATCTCATTTTTAACATCAGGAGCCCTTTTCTTGAGCAGTATTTTTTTCCTGGCACCTTATCCAATGGCTTTTGGACATCCAAAAACATTTTGTCTGCAGACTTTTGTTTATCCCCTCTGTTTGTTACATTGTCAAATAAATTTGTCAAACACTATTTCCTTTCATAAACTATGCTGACTCAGCCTGGCATCCTAGGATTTTAAAGGAATTTGCTACAGAATTAATGAATGTACTGGTAATAATCTTGCAAGAATCCTGAGATTTTGGAAAAATCCCAGATGATTGGAAAACTGCCAATGAAACATCATTACTCAAAGAGTGAGGGTGATAAAATACAGGTAACTGCAAGCCAGTTAGCTTACCATCTGTTATTGGGAAAATTTTAGAGTTCGTTAATTGTAATAGTACAGCATTTAGAAATACAAAATCCAATCAGGCAGAGTCATTATCACTTCACATTAAGCAAATCTGACTTCATAGCCTCCCAATTGCCTTTATTTAAAGGTACTAGTTTCAGACTCAAATTACTCACACTCAAACTGAACGTGAAATTCTATTGTTGCAAAAATACATAATTTTCCAAATCACAGGTATAAGTTTTTTTTTCCCCATGACAACACCTTGACCAATCAGAGTCTACTTGGATTTTCTGAATTTAAAAAAAAATGCTTCAGAAAATTGTTGTTTCCCGGTGCATTCTCCATGCCAATGTTTCAACTAATCGGAGTTCATTTCTCAACCTATCCTCCAACTTTTTTTTGCAGCAGCAGCGGGAGCAGTGAGCGGGAGGACGAGGGGCCTGCCGGGAGGTAGGGTCTTCATTTCGACAGCGGAGCTGAGTGGGAGCGGTCAAATTGCCCTCTGGGAGGGTGAGTGAACTGATATATTTGGGCAGTGGCTAAACCCAAGACACTACACGTGTAGTATCTCCCACCCGCCCTCCTCCTCTGACCAAAAAAAAAGACTCTGTGGTATGTTGATAAGTTAAGTGTTTTTCTTTTTTTATTGTGTGCTGGTAAGTAGAGTGATTTGGTAAAATTTTTTTCATTTCATTTATCTAGTATTTGACATTATAGTAGGACTAAGTTAAGATTAAGTGTAAAAATGGCAGGAGATCCCAGACCTGTGTTATGCTCCTCTTGGTCAATGTGGGAGCTCAGGGACGCAGCTGATGTCCCTGACTCCTACACGTGGAAGAAGTGTATCCAGCTGCAGCTCTTGTTAGACCGCATGATGGCTCTGGAGCTGTGGATGGACTCACTTTGGAGCATCCGCAATGCTGAGGAAGTCGTGGATAGCACATTCAGCAAATTGGTCACACTGCAGATTAGGATTGCTGAGGGAGAAAGGGAATGGGTGACCAAAAGGTAGAAAAAAATGCAAGAAGGCAGTGCACGTGTCCCCTGCAGTCATCTCCCTCCAAAACAGGTATTCCATTTTGGATACTATTGGGGTAGATGGCTCACCAGGGGAAGGCAGCAGTAGCCAGGTTCATGGCACCGTGGCTGGCTCTGCTGTACAGAAAGGCAGGAAAAAGAGTGGAAGGGCTATAGTCATAGGGGATTCGATTGTAAGGGGAGTAGATAGGCGGTTCTGTGGTCAAAAACAAGACTGCCGCATGGTATGTTGCCTCCCAGGTGCATGGGTCAGGGATGTCTCAGATCAACTGCAGGACATTCTGAAGGGGGAGGGTGCTGCCAGCTGTCGTGGTGCATATAGGCACCAATGATATAGGTAAAAAATGGGATGAGGTCCTACAAGCAGAATTTAGGGAGTTAGGAGCCAAGTTAAAAAGTAGGACCTCAGAGGTAGTAATCTCAGGATTGCTAACAGTGCCACGTGCTAGTCAGAGTAGAAATGGAAGAATAGGCAGGATAAATGAGTGGCAATGAGAGATGGTGCAGGAGGGAGGGGTTCAGATTTTTGGGACATTGGGACCGGTTCTGGAGGAGGTGGGACTATTACAAATCGGACGGTCTACACCTGGGCAGGACTGGAACCAATGTCCTCGGGGGTGCTTTTGCTAACACTGTTGGGGAGGGTTTAAACTAATGTGGCAGGGGCATGGGAACCAAATGAGGAGGTTAGTGGACAGTAAGGAGGTGGTAAATAAAGCCCATAAGGAACTAGATAATGAAGTCAGTGTGACTAGGGGGAAGAGTAGGCAGAGAGCAGATGATGAACGCAAAGGGACAGGTGGTCTGAGGACCATTTGTTTTAATGCGAGAAATGTAGTAGGTAAGGCAGATGAACTTAGGGCTTGGATTAGTACCTGGAAGTATGATGTTATTGCTATTACTGAGACTTGGTTGAGGGAAGGGCAAGATTGGCAACTAAATATCCCAGGATATAGATGCTTCAGGCAGGATAGAGAGAGAGATAAAAGGGATGGAGGAGTTGCATTACTGGTCAAAGAGGATATCACAGCTGTGCTGAAGGAGGGCACAGTGGAGGACTCGAGCAGTGAGGCAATATGGGCAGAGCTCAGAAATAGGAAGGGTGCGGTAACAATGTTGGGGCTGTACTACAGGCCTCCCAACAGTGAGCATGAGATAGAGGTACAAATATGTAGACAGATTATGGGAGGATGTAGGAGCAACAGGGTGGTGCTGGTGGGAGATTTTAATTTTCCCAACATTGACTGGGATTCACTTAGTGTTAGGGGTTTAGATGGAACAGAATTTGTAAGGAGCAGCCAGGATGGTTTTCTAGAGCAGTATGTAAATAGTCCAACTCGGGAAGGGGCCGTACTGGACCTGGTGTTGGGGAATGAGCCCAGCCAGGTGGTTGAAGTTTCAGTCGGGGATTACTTTGGGAATAGTGACCACAATTCCGTAAGTTTTAGAATACTCATGGACAAAGATGACAGTGGTCCTAAAGGAAGAGTGCTGAATTGGGGGTAGGCCAACTATAGTAAAATTCGGCAGGTGCTGGGGAGTGTGGATTGGGAGCAGCTGTTTGAGGGTAAATCCACATTTGATATGTGGGGGGCTTTTAAAGAGAGGTTGATTAGAGCGCAGGACAGACATGTCCCTGTGAAAATGAGGGATAAAAAGGTCAAGTTTAGGGAACCATGGATGACAGATGAAATTGTGAGACTAGCAAAGAGGAAAAAGGAAGCATACATAAGGTCTAGGCGACTGAAAACAGACGAAGCTTTGGAAGAATATCGGGAAAGTAGAACCAATCTGAAACGCGGAATTAAGAGGGCTAAAAGGGGTCATGAAATATCTTTAGCAAACAGGGTTAAGAAAAATCCCAAAGCCTTTTATTCGTACATAAGCAGCAAGAGGGTAACTACAGAAAGGGTTGGCCCACTCAAGGACAAAGGAGGGAAATTATGTGAGGAGTCAGAGAAAATGAGTGAGATTCTTAATGAGTACTTTGTGTCGGTATTCACCGAGGAGAGGGACATGACGTAGGTTGAGGTTAGGGATAGATGTTTGATTACTCTAGGTCAATTCAGCATAAGGAGTGGGGGGAGTGTTGGGTATTCTAAAAGGCATAGGGTGGACAAGTCCCCAGGTCTGGATGGGATCTATCCCAGGTTACTGAGGGAAGCGAGAGAGGAAATACCTGGGGCCTTAACAGATATCTTTGCAGCATCCTTGAGCACTGGTGAGGTCCCGGAGGGCTGGAGAATTGCTAATGTTGTCCCCTTGTTTAAGAAGGGTAGCAAGGATAATCCAGGTAATTATAGACTGGTGAGCCTGACGTCAGTGGTGGGGAAGCTGCTGGAGAAGATACTGAGGGATACGATATATTTACATTTGGAAGAAAATGGGCTTATTAGTGATAGGCAGCATGGTTTTGTGCAGGGAAGGTCATGTCTTACCAACCTGATAGAATTCTTTGAGGAAGTGACAAAGTTGATAGATGAGGGAAGGGCTGTTGATGTCATATACATGGACTTCAGTAAGGCGTTTGATAAGGCTCCCCATGGTCGGCTGATGGAGAAAGTGAAGTCGCATGGGGTCCAGGGTGTATTAGCTACATGGATAGAGAACTGGCTGTGCAACAGGAGACAGATAGTTGTAGTGGAAGGGAGTTTCTCAAAATGGAGAACTGTGACCAGTGGTGTTCCACAGGGATCCGTGTTGGGATCACTGTTGTTTGTGATATAAATAAATGATCTGGAGGAAGGTATAGATGGTCTGATTAGCAGGTTTACAGATGACACTAAGATTGGTGGGGTAGCAGATAGTAAAGGGGACTGTCGGAGAATGCAGCAAAATAAAGATAGATTGGAGAGTTGGGCAGAGAAATGGCAGATGGAGTTCAATCCAGGCAAATGCAAGGTGATGCATTTTGGAAGATCCAATTCAAGAGCAAACTATACGGTAAATGGAAAAGACCTGGGGAAAATTAATGCACAGAGAGATCTGGGTGTTCAGGTCCATTGCACCCTGAAGGTGGCAACGCAGGTCGATAGAGTGGTCAAGAAGGCATTCGGCATGCTTCCATTCATTGGACGGGGTATTGAGAACAAGAGTCGGCAGGTCATGCTACAGTTGTATAGGACTTTGGTTCGACCACATTTGGAATACTGCATACAGTTCTGGTCGCCACATTACCAAAAGAATATGGATGCTTTGGAGAGGGTGCAGAAAGGTTCACCAGGATGTTGCCTGGTATGGAGGGTGCTAGCTATGAAGAGAGGTTGAGTAGATTAGGATTACTTACATTAAAAAGACAGAGGTTGAGGGGGGACCTGATTGAGGTCGACAAAATCATGAGAGGTATAGACAGGGTGGATAGCAAGAAGCTTTTTCCCCAGAGTGGGGGACTCAATTACTAGGGGTCATGATTTCAAGGTGAGAGGGGAAAAGTTTAAGGGAGATATGTGTGGAAAGTTCTTTACGCAGAGAGTCGTGGGTGCCTGGAACGCATTGCCAGTGGAGGTGGTAGAGGCGGGCACGATAGCGTCATTTAAGATGTATCTAGACAGATACATGAATGGGCAGGGAGCAGAGGGATCCTTGGAAAATAGGCGACAGGTTTAGATAGAGGATCTGGATCGGCGCAGGCTTGGAGGGCCGAAGGACCTGTTCCTGTGCTGTAGTTTTCTTTGTTCTTTGTTCTATCAGCACCTTTTTTTTATAATGGAATATAAGTTGTCTCATTCGAGATCTTAGATTCTTTCATCTCTCCTGAGTGTAAGATGAAAAGCTTCAAAAGCATGTTTCTTTTTACAGCAAAATATAGGTAGCTCAGGGCAATAGATGCTAAGCAAGTATTTTTAGAAAGCATGCTTGAGCTAGGAACTTCACTGTTGGTAGTGCACACTCATAAAACGATCTGCTAATGTAGTGACATGAACCAGGGTATGTGTATGCCAGGTGTAATGACATGTAAATAAGGTGGTGTGCTTGTCAGCAACTCACTGCCTATGAAATACAAGTTTAAATTCATTAAATTTGCTTTTATTAACTGTACACAGAGTGTAGCCTGTAATAACAATGCACACAGGTACAATAAGGACTGATCTACCTGATGGCCAGACCATACTGATAACTTGTTGTTCATATGTTTTGGTAAATTGCTTTTATTTTGATGCAGTTAACTTCGCACTCTATTTTAACTTGATAATACAATGAGTGATCAGACTATGTCCTGTATTGAAGATATGGTACAAGTTGAGCAGAACCTTGTTAAAGAAATGTGGTTTCAATTAGCACAAGAAATGAAGAACTGGCATGCATTCCTACACTAAAAAATTCCAGGCAACTCATAACCTCTGTCACCAGTCAATGTTTGCCGGCAAAAGCTCAGGTCGCATGATCTGACCCTTGAATTAGAACAAGAAACTGGGCTGGATTCTCTCCCTTTTCTGCTGCCATAACTTATACAGTTTAGGTTTCAGGCTCAGAACATCAGGTGATGAGACATTACACCGCTTGACCTCGTAAGATTTTCACCTGCTTGCAGCCAGTCAAGTTGCCTCTTTATGTGCATTTTGGGCTTGCAGCTGGCTAGAGAGATGTGAATGAGCCTTGCTGAAATTGAAACAACTGGGTCTCCCAGGTAAGATGTGGAGCAGATCCCACCAGCCTTCCGCTCCAGAGGTAAAGTTCACACTATAGTGACCATTGTTCCTTATATTGTGTGTCATATCAAAGGATATTCGGGCACCTATGGAGCCAGTACTGGATGCTGGCATGTGCCAAAACTGGTGCCACCAGCTAATACACTGCTTCCATTTTACTGGAGGTGCCATGGGCTAATGCCCACAAGTGACAGGTAGCCAATTGAACCTCTCAATGCCCATTTAAGGCCAGCTGCTAGAGATGACACCTCTCAGGCCGTTTTAGCAGCTTGGAGATAGTCTCCCAGGGGCACACCCAGGGGCCAGTGGTCCTGCCAGGTTTAGTGCCCACCCACCCCCCAACAATAGCAGTAGCCAAGCCACCATCTGGTGAGACATCCCACTCAGAATAGTGGCCAGGTTGCTAAATCTATTTTCACTTTAACTTTGGAAAGGTTGGAGAGTGAGTGCCTCCATTTGGGAGCATCAACTTCCTCACTTTCCTGCCATGAAATACTAATACTGCTTCAAGCCTGGTATGCCACCTTCAAGACCCTACCCTCTGTCCATGATTGGATAACAATTTTGCCCTTTAACCATCAAATTGACCAATCCAGGGGAAAAACAGTCAAGAACTGTTTCACACAAAGCCCAAGCTTCCAAATTTTATTGGAGCCTGACAGTGGGGCTGAAATGATTGCAGGTAAGTTGTGGCCTTTGTTTTGAGATATATCATGCACATAAGATAGTCTAGAGTGAGTAATTACCAACACAAGTTCTCTAGATCCATCAAGATAAGAGTAGTTTGTCCTTATATTCTTCTACCTATCTATCTTCTGTCATCCCTGTCAATTATTACCAATGTCAAAAAGCTCCTATTCCTGAGGAGTCGGTCTGATTTTTATCAGCATGGTTCAGTTGACGATATGTTCCGCTAGGTTCTGAAGAATGGATTCCTGTCCAAAATAATCTAAGGTAGCAATCAGTGCAATACAGATTGGCTTTACATTGTTGGAGGCAGTACTTTTGGAACTGATGTTAAATAGAGGAACAAAAACAAAGTTGCTGGAAAAGCTCAGCAGGTCTGGCAGCATCAGGAGGAGAAAACAGAGTTAACGTTTCGGGTCCAGTGACCCTTCCTCAGAACTGATGGTGGCTGGGAAAACGTCAGTTCATATGCAGAAAATAGGGAGGTGGGTGGGGTAGGGAATAAACGATAGGATAGAGCCCAAAGAGAGAGGAAGACAGTTGCACAGACAAAGGAGTTGCTAACAATCAGGCTGGGAGGGTGAATAGTTGTTAATGGGGACTGTTAGTGACTAACAGCAGGGGGTGTGTAATGGCAGGCTATGTGGTAACAAGGCCTGGTGTGTGGGATGGGGGGCTGGGACATGGGAGAGTTTAGGGCCTAAAATTACTGAACTTAAATAGAGGTCCTGTTTACTTGTGAATGTAAAGATTCCAAAAAGCCATTCAAAAAGCAGGGAGCACTCACTTGCTACCAGGTTTCCATTATACCCACGAATAAATTGTAAAGCAGGTTTATTTGTTGTAAAATACTTTGGGATGTTTTAAGGTCACGAAAGGTGCTATATAAAAAGAAGCAATTCTTTTGCTTTTAAATCTGGACACATTAATGCATACACAGTGCAAGTGAGGACTAATTTCAGTTCACAGACACAAAGAAAGTAACAAACTATACATTATAATATTCCAGCCTTTGATTCTGAACAGGTTTGAAAGACCACCTGATCTTCTGCTCTCATTTTCATAGGTTTCTACCTTTCCTTCATCGTCACTGGATCAAAACTTTGAAACTCCCTACTTAACAACAATTTCAGTCACCACTTTATTTAGTTTTTGTTGAAGTACACAGCCTTTTGGACTTTTTTCTGACACCATGCACATGCATTAATGTAAAGGGATTAATTTGTGTGCCTTTTGCAAGGAAACCTTTGGGCTGCAGGAGGATCACACAACCACACAGTTTATAGATGCCACTGCAGTCGGTTCTGCCAAAGTCTAGGCCACAGGAATTCAAAATGGCGGCTTATCACAACCTGCTCAATGACAATTAGGGACAGCAGATAAATACTGACCTTATCAGTGATGTCCATAATCCATCAATGAATAAAACAAAAATACCATGTCAGGAAATTGAATCAAAATGTAAACCAGTGCAAATACTAGAAGGAGCTTCACTTTGGAGATCTGTTTCACTTCATGGTGAGTCACCACCAATTCAATTTGTTTGGAGATCCTCAACATACTCATCAACTCCAGCCACAGGCTGTGAAATATGGTTTTGCCATACAATCACTGGGAATCAGTATCTTTTCAGATTCTGATTTGAAGGGTTCAGCCATTAAAGAAAGGAATTTTGAGTGCCATCCTGTATTCTGCCTTTGATAGTTTGTTTTCATACTATAGTATACTCAATTACTGGAACCTCTAGCTGATATAAGTTGATCACTTCAGTATTCACATTTTGGTGATCAGAGGTTCATCACAGGAAATTAAAAGGATGATGTGGCTTGTTAACAATTAGACATGGAACTGAAAACATTCAAGTAGTAAAGACACAGGACAAGTGGCTTAACACCTTAGAGTTCTGGAAGGAGTGCCACAGTCACAGAGTCATACAGCACGGAAACAGACTCTTTGGTCCAATTTGTTCATGCCGACCAAGTTTCCTGAACTAAACTAGTCCCATTTGCATGCGTTTGGCCCATAGCCCCCTAAATCCTTCCTATTCATGCACCTGTCCAAATGTCTTTTAGATGTTCTGCCTGGATGTTGTTCAACAGCTAGCAGAAGAGATTGAATAATAATAAAGTAATGTCAAACGGAAACCTGCCAGACATCATGTGACATGTCGTACTCAGAAAATCTGCACAGAGCAATTGTACCATTGAAGATAGCCTTACAAAGTGATGGTCAACCATCAAAAGATTGTGTGGATGTCGAGAGCTGAGATAGTACACTAGTGGTTTTAAATGGAATATTGAGAATGAACAGTAGAATTACTTATTTTTGCCAAGTTTCATGTGGGCATCCTGTCACAAATTCACTTTATCTGAGAAAGCTGAGCACTTTAAATACAACTTTAATAAAACTGAAAGAAAAATGTGGTGATTTTTGTGGAGAGTCTCCCACTCAATACATTGTACCTCCAGTAGAAAAGCAATGGAATATCATTCATTAAAGTTCTTCCCTTGATGTTATAGTGCATGAGCTGAACCCTCCACGGAAATACATTGTCACCATCTGGCTTTTTGCCGAGCATGCTTTTCTTTTGTTTCACTCGCAGAAAATGGAGTTGTCAAAATTCATAGCTTATAATGGCCTGCATCCTGCTGTTGCCTTTAACTAATTATTCGTCAAAGATGTGATGCATATATGCATCATAAAAGATAACCTCATCTTTTCAGCATGATAAATCATAGTTTGGCCTGTACTCAAGATACAGTCCACCCCTCTTTTCTGCGAAGAAATGTTGTACTCACATGAGAAGTCAGTCACAATTTTTTACCTGAGAAATTCAGGTTTTACGCAAGTTATTTTTTTACAGACTCGTGGATGTGCGCATCGTTGACTAGCCAGCATTTATTGCCCATCCCAGCTGCCCTTGTACTCAGTGGCTTGCTACACCATTTTGGAGGGCAGTTGAAAGTCAGCCACACTACGGCAGGTCTGGAGTAACGTGTAGGCCAGACTTGAGGGTGGTGGATTTCCTTCCCTGAAGGGCATTAGTGAGCCAGATGGGCAACAGTTTCACAGTGATCAGTAAATTCTTAATTCCAGATTTTTTTATATTAAGTTCAAATTCCACTATCGGCCATGGTAGAATTTTAGCTGAGTTTCTGGATTAATAGTCTAGGGATAATAGCTCCAGGTCATCGCCTCCACCTAGGAATGAGATCATGGATGATTTGAGACATGTTAAGAAGATGTTGCAAAAGAGCTTATGGCACACCCACACAAAATGGATTGCTCATGGCTAACCATGAAGAGAAATGGGTCCTCGAGCAAAACACATGAAATGTGAAGTTGAATTCAAGCTACAGATCACAATATTTGCTAAGGTTTCAAATTAATGAGCTGTAGCATAAATGAAAAACTTGTGCAAAAACAAAAGAAGTATTTGTTGAAGGAGATCCACGTGTCCAAATGCATCATGATAACAATAGTCTGATTATGAGAAGCATGTGTCAGAATGAGTCTTCAAAAAAATCATCAGAATGGTTATACAGTCAGATAAAATGCAATCTGTATATGTAGAAATATATATATTTCTTGTGACACTGTCTGCCATTCATCCGGACTTGTGGGGATTGTGTTGACTTGGGTGGTGACCTTGATTCGGACTACCAGGATCTGGTGTCATGTCCTCCTCTGCCTGTCCTCCATGAAAAGGTCCCCGTCAGATAATTATGACGCCATTCTCCTCTTCTCTGACATCTTCTGAATGACTGTCTGTCACTGCGCAGGGCCACTTCAGAGTGCCAATGCTCATTCAGATGCACAGCAGTCTATAAATATGGCTTCAGCACCGAGGATGTTGGTCTATTGGCAGATATCCAGTGAGTTGCGCGTTCCTCTGAGAACGGCATGTGGTAGGAAGGGGCTAGAATCGGACATTAGGGGTGCCACAGAGGTAGGATAGTAGTTGATGAGGCAAATTTTGTAAGATACAGCAAAAGATCTTGCAAGGCCTCATGATTAAAAAAAAAAGTTCTAAAGAACTCAACAAAATTGACACAGCCAAAAAAGAAGTAAGATTCAGGCCAAAATTTTTTCTGTTAAAGCAAAGATACATATATATTATACATATAGAGAGAGAGAGAGAGACAGAGAGAGATATTTAGAGAGCGAAGTCAAATCTTGAGTCCGGCAAACATTTCAGAGGAACAGTTGGTTCCCGTCCTGCTTTGTGGCATTAAAGGACAGAATCTTATAGAAGCCTGAATGATGTGGCCTATGGTGAGAAATATGGTAGAACTGCATAAGGTGTCCGGCAAGGTTTATCTCAACATGGTAAGCAACTCACCACATCCTCATCAAGGTGAGATTCTTGCTAGGCAGCAGCAAGGTGCCTGTTATGGAGAATTACTGTTTGTCAGTGACCATATTAGCTACACCGTCTTATCTCAATAACATGCAGCTTCCTATCCTACCACCTGCCAGGAGCAAACGAGATGCTGACATGGAAATCAGAGTGGATGCCTGGTGACTTCAGTTCATCACTGGTTTGAAAAGTCTCCATGTTTCCAATCACCCAACACCGTCTCAGGCATGACACATGGACACCAGCCCTCACCCAAGGACACTGGCATCTGATAAGTGCCAACCTTTCAGGATTTGCATGGTGGCTCTCTGATCCATTTGAAGGAATTAGGAAGCTCAGACCAACATTGCATTTTTGTCTCAGATTCTGCAGCTTGATGGGGGGATCCTAATTGGCAGTGAAGGCCTTTGACCATCAGTCGGGTGGCCTCGACGGGGCAGTTGAATCTGGACATCCCAGGCATGCTGAGGGTTTTCTTGCCAAATGCAAGAGGGCACTCCTTGGCTTCAACTTCCAAGGGTCGGGATGGGATAGTTCGGATGAAGATGGATGCCCCAGCCACCCGTGGAATATCCTGACTTCTGAGAGGTCTGTGTGTGGTTGATCCTCCAGCTGGCTGCTCCCTGTCTCCTGGTGAGGAAAGGACACCTGGAATTTTTGTTTTATTCATGACCTCAGGGTGTCATTGGCTAGGCCAGCAATTATTGCCCATTCCAAAGGGCAATTATAAGTCAACCATATTGCTGTGCATCTGGAGTCACAACTAGGCCTGACCAGGTAAGGATGGCAGGTTCCTTCTGTAAAGGACATTAGTGAACCAGATGGGTTGTTCCAACAATTGACAATGGTTTCAGGATCATCATTAGACTTTTAATTCCAGATTTTTGTTGAATTTAAATTCCACCATTTGCTGTGGCGCAAATTGAGCCCAGGTCCCCAGAACATTAAGTGGGTCTCTGGATTAACAGTCCAGCAATAATACCACTGGGCCATCACTTCTGCTTTGGCAATGGCAACTTACCCATCTTCACTGTTGTCATGCCTTCGGTCCTAGAGACTAATCGCTGGGTGATGAAGTGCAGGTTTGTGCATCTCTCCAGCAAATTTCAATGTTCTGGACCTGGCTCTCCATGGCAACACCCAGCCTGGGCATGGAGATAGCCCAATGATCACAGATGGGTCTCTGTAGCAAAGCTGCCCTCCTGCAATCACTGGGCAATGAGGGGCATCGCCACCTACATCCGTGTCTGTGTCGCTCCTGTGTGTGTGGATGAAGTCCCTGATTGCTCGCGCCAGAGGTGCCTGGTCTCTGGCAATCCTCCCAGTGCCAGAAGCCTCAGCCAGCTGCAGAGCTGCTATTAGGAGGTGCTCCCCAGCTTGTGCTCCCACACTTTCAAAACATGACATTTCCACTAAGTTCTGAGTATCTGAGTTGGTGGTGGTGTTGGTGGGGTGCAGCTTTGTCAATGCTTTCTCTGAGGCCTCTCACCCTTAGAGGTCAAGAAGGGACTCAGCAGCCTGTTTCTCTGCAGGGGCCGTGGAGATCCCACTGGTCCCTGTGAGACATGAGGGAGAAGGCATCATGAACAGTGGTTAGAAGGAGTGACACTGACAGCAGGGCTACTCTGAGAGTTTTTGCAGTGGAATGAAGAGCACTACTTACTTAGTTGCCGGTCTCAGCCTTCTGCAAGGAACAGACTTCTCATAGTGGGTGAGGAGCCTGATGTTGGGCACCCCTCCACCTGTCCAAGTCCTTTTTACCCTGTTGTGAGCTGTTCTCTTGGAATGAGAGAAAGGCAGCAATTATGTGCAGTGAAGGTGGGTGGCACAGCTATACCGCTGCTGTAGGTGGTCTAAAGGTGGTGAGGTGAGGGCGTAGGGAAGGTGGATGCCATGCAGCGTTAGTAGTCTGGACAGCTGGGGGAAACAACAGCAAGTGAGGGAAGATATTGAAGATAATAGTAAGTATGGCAAAGCAACAGCTTTGGTGGGAGGCGGATGCAGATTTATAGAGTGAGGTAGCAGAGAGAAGAGTGTGGTACTCACCCTGGAAAAGTAGAAAAGGTCTTTCTTGTGACACTGTCTGCCATTCATCCGGACTTGTGGAGATTGTGTTGACTTGGGTGGTGACCTTGGTTCGGACTACCAGGATCTGGTGTCATGTCCTCCTCTGCCTGTCCTCCGCGAAAAGGTCCCCGTCAGATAATTATGGCGCCATTCTCCTCTTCTCTGACATCTTCTGAATGACTGTGTCACTGAGCAGGGCCACTTGAGAGTGCCAATGCTCATTCAGATGCACAGCAGTCTATAAATATGGCTTCAGCACCGAGGATGTTGGTCTATTGGCAGATATCCAGTGAGTTGCGCGTTCCTCTGAGAACGGCATGCGGTAGGAAGGGGCTAGAATCGGACATTAGGGATGCCACAGAGGTAGGATAGTAGTTGACGAGGCAAATTTTGTAAGATACAGCAAAAGATCTTGCAAGGCCTCATGATTAAAAAAAAACCCTCTAAAGAACTCAACAAAATTGACACAGCCAAAAAAGAAGTAAGATTCAGGCCAAAATTTTTTCTGTTAAAGCAAAAGAGCAAGGTCATCCAGGAACTGTCAAATGGTCTCAATACCCAAATATTTTGCATTGGATGCCAAAGACAATTGAAGACATTTTTAAAAAATGTTTTGATTGTGATTATAATTAGATCTGATTGTAGAACTATTTCTTTCAGTAAAATGTATCCCATTGACCTAATTTGAGTTACTGATGTTATGTTTTTGCTCACATTTCAAAATAAGGATACCTACACTATCACTGGTAGTCCACCTTTACATCTCATTTTGGAAGGATTGTGTGAAATTTCAAAGATAGTGTAATAGGCTATAATCAACTCTATTAAATTGCAAACATTGTTCAACCTTCATTGTTACTGTACTTTGCTACAATATCTATGAATTAATTTACAGGAGCCGAACTTAGAAGCTGCTTTCTCATTCACACATTTCAACATAGTAAGATCATATGTAATTAATTCAAAAGGAAACTCTATTAATGCTATTACAGTTACAAATAAGTTAATATTGGTAGAGATGATAAGGGCTCTTCTGGTTGGTGAAAATGAGAGACCCTGTAAAATTGAGTGCTATTATCATGTTATCATTCTGGAGAAATTAGCACTATTTCTTAAATTGAATTGTCTTGTAGCAGTAGACGAAGCTCAGTCTAGACTGTAAGATCTAAAAAAAGGAGCCAGAGGAAGAACTACAATCACAGTTCATGAAATGTATCAATATGGTAGCTTAGGAAGAGCAATGGGTAGAGGCCAGAGGGGCATACGGTGTCACAGGGAGTATGAGGGGCGAACGAGGGTGGTGGAGGGCATCAAGTAGCATAGGGCTATGAGGGACCAGGAGGGGTGGGTTCTGGTTTTTAGGTAGTGTAGGTCGACATTTGTCTGTGTGTGGTGTGAGGGGGAGTGAGGGGGAGTGAGGGGGATGTGAAGAGTGAGGATGAAGGAATATTTTATATTTAACTCTTTTATTTTAAATTTCGCGCAAAGTGCTAGAGGCCCAAGGCAGGCTTTCTTTCCAGACTACCTTGGGAACTGTTGCATCTCTCAATCTTCTGTTCTATTACCCTGATTTACTTATGTGAGATATGATTTGTCTGGTTAGCACATACAACAATACTTTTCACTGTATCTCAGTACATGTGACAATAATAAGTCAACTCAAATCAAATCAAACACCGGACCTTAGATGGGAAGTGCAGGCAGCCATTTTAAAGATACAAAAACAGAAATTGCTCGAAAAATTCAGCAGGTCTGGGAGCATCTGTGGAGAGAAATCAGAATTAATGTTTCAGGTCCAATGAGTCTCCTTTTTAAAGGATGAATTCATGAAGCTGAAAATCCTCACACCTCTGTGCACCCAACTGGGGAACCAAAATCAGGATCTCAATATTACACTTCTTTACAGAATTAAATATCACAAGCATACTCCTCTTAATTCAACCACACCACAGATTCTGTAAGCAGGTTTGTGTGTCACAGGGATCTGTGATGGGTTCATTGTTATTCGTCATTTATATAAATGATTTGGATGAGAATTTAGATGGTATAGTTAGCAAATTTGTGGATGACACCAAGATTGGTGGAATAATGAACAGTGAAGAAGGTTATCTGGGAATGCAGTGAGATCTTATTCAACTGAGCAGTGAGCTGAGGAATGGCAGATAAGAGTTTGATATAAATAAATGCAAGGTGTTGCACTTTGGTGGGTCAAACCAGGGCAGGACTTACACAGTCAATGATCGAGCCCTGGCAAGTGTTATAGAACTGAGAGATCCAGGAGTACAGGTTCATAGCCCCTTGAAAGTCACAGGTAGACAAGGTGGTGAAGAAGGCTTTTGGTATTCTTGCCTTCATCGATCAGAGCACTGAGTTTAGGAGTTGGGACATCTTCTTGCAGCTGCACAATATATCGGTGAGGCTACATTTGGAGTACTGCATGTAGTTCTGCTCAGGCTGCTATAGAAAAACATTACTAAACTAGAAAGCGTGCAGAAAAGGTTTACTAGGATGTTACCTGGACTAGAAGGTTTGAGTTATAAGGAGAGGTTGAATAGGCTGGGACTTTTTTTCCCGGAGCATGGGAGACTGAGGTCTATAAAATCCTGAGAAGCATGGATAAGGTAAATAGCCAACAGCTTTTCCCCCTGGTAGCGAGCCTAAAACTAAAGGGTATAGGTTTAAGGTGAGTGGGGAGAGATACAAAATGGTCCAGAGGTGCAATTTTTTCACACAGGGGATAGTGAGTATCTGGAACAAGCTGCCAGAGTAGTGGTGGATGCGGGTACAATTTCTTCATATAAGAAATACTTAGACAGGTACATGGATGGACTAAGTGTGGAGGGATAGGGAGCAAATGCAAGCAAATGGGACAAGTTTAATTATGAAAACTGGGCAGCATGGGCCGTTGGGACGAAGGGCCCATTTCCATGCTATAGACCTCTATGACTCTATCTCAATGAGCTCTCTTGAAACTCCAGTTAATGCCTAATAACTTTGTATAATTAAACAAAATTAATATAAAATTAACACTAAAACAATTTCACAAAACATATTTTTTTCTAGAGCAATGTTTTATGGTTGCAGTTTCAAAGTTAAATCCCTATGCAAAGTAGCTGTTTAAATTATGGAAACAATTTACAAAATACTTCCCCTTTACCTCCTAGCATAATCTCAACAGTTCCATGAAGACAGTCTTCAGGGTTTTTGCTCTGAAACTCATAGATTGGCTTGAATTTGGAAATCTCTGAAATTCCTGCCAATGACTGTCAACTAATCCTGAGAGTTCTTTCCTAATATCACCATTTGGCATACTTCCTTTTCATAAAGACTTTTGGATAGTACCATCATGAATTCCATTACACGTAAATAATGATGAGCCACCTAGAAGCCAGTCATTCATATAAATTATATTTTGCTTCCAATGTTTCTTTCAGTTCTTCTTACAGTTCACTCATCATCATGTTCTTTTCTAGTTGAAAGCTTGGAAAAATCTGGGCTACAGACCACTTCATGATCACCAAGGGAGGCGTATTTTAGTGGGTGCTGTTTTTCTTGCTCATTAAAAAACTATGCCAGTGCATGACATCCAATAATTAAGTCCAGATATACAGGCGGTCACGATCAGGTCAGCACAGGAAATGCCAGTAAAGGCAAAAAATGTTTGCATTCTTCAGGTCACATATTCTACAAGTCTCCAGAGATACCTCCCATCACTCCCCAGTACCATCTGCTTCTGTTGCTTTCAGTTTCCTTCTTTTGACAATCTAGGCTATTTCTCTTCAGTAAATCTTGAAGACATTTTTCTGTTATCCAGCTGACTACTTGTCTGCATGCCTTCTTTCATGTAAATAAACAACATTTCTCTTAAGCTTCAACATGCCACTGAAGAATTTCAGGACAGGGACCTTCATGTTTGTGGTTTCTTTAGGCTTTCACCTTTCAACTTTACGTTTTTTCTCTTTGCTCTACGATGGTCTCCGGTCAGCAATATAGATAATTGTCGTACATTAGACAGGTGAAGCAATCTAACCTCTGAATCTCCCCAAAAACAATCATTAAGAATGCTCCAACAGGAGACATAGTTTAATGGAAGTTAAGATAAATTACATTAGATTTTTCCGTTCATTGGGGCCAAGTTTCACAATTTTTTGTAACTCTTAGAACTCATTTAACCAGTGAGAGTATTAGTACCCAGGTAACTCTGTATGCTTTATCTGTGAATAGTTGTACCATATGTCTGAACATCCTCATGACCAAATAATATGCTGACATGTACTGTTAACCTTCACACTAGCGAAACCATTATTCACCAGAGTAGATGGGAAGGAGACAAAATTGACTCTGATCTTTAGGCAATTGCTCACATATTTGAGTTAATCAACATGTAAATGCCATAGACTGAATTTAGGGTCAAACTAGAAACTGAATGGAATATGGTAAACAAGCAATGATTTTTTTTTCTTGGGATGTGGGCATCAGTGACTAGGCCAGCATTAACATCCCATCCCTAACTGTCCAGAGAGCAGTAATAGGTCATTTTGCTGCAGGACTAGCGTAACGTAAAAGGCCAGACCAGGTAAGGTTGGGAAGGTCCTCCCTAAAAGAAAAACCGAAAGAACTGCGAATGCTGTAAATCAGGAACAAAAACAGAAGTTGCTGGAAAAGCTCAGCAGGTCTGGCAGCATCTGTGAAGCAAAAAATCAGAGTTAATGTTTTGGTTCCTTCATCTTCTTCTTGTTCTGAGGGAAGGGTCACCGGACCCGAAATGTTAACTCTGATTTTTCCTTCACAGATGTTGCCAGACCTGCTGACCTTTCCCAGCAACTTCTGTTTTTGTCCCCCCAAAAGTACATTAGTGAACCTGTTGGGTATATACCATTATCCATACCAACACTCTCATGGAATTGGACAATGAATCCCAGAAACAATTTCTGTGAAACATATGTTTACTTCTACATTTTACACGCTGTATATATTTTATCCAAAAACATTGCAGTTCAGTACTCTGTTGTCAGGAGTGAATTTTATGAAATTGGGGTTTGAGACGATGAATATTAATGAGAATGAGTGGATACTGAATACCGTGGACTTTGCAGGCCTTCGGAATCGAATTGCTCATGTGCATTACAAGGTAATGTGATGGCAAGGTAGGTAGCATTTGGGATCCTGAGCCTATCTGCTTCATGCCAGCTGCATCCTTCTTTCTCTTTACTTTTCGTCTTCTTTCTTTTTCGTTTCCTTCATCTTCTTCTTGTCAGCGGCAGAGGACGTGTCATCACGGAGGATGGAGCTCGACTCATGGCAATGTCAATGAGGTGGTGGCTGCAGCTTTAGCTGCGTGGTGGGCCCGAATTGGGACTCATGGCAGTGTAGGCAAGGTGGCGACATCGGAGCCAGGGATTCCTGGGTATTGGCTGGACCCGGAACGAGGACACATTGTGACCTAGAAACCGGAACACATCACAGAAACCCGGAGACCTTAACAAACCTGGAGCTGTGATAATAAGAAAGACTGTAAAGATGAACATTATTTCTTATTTTTCTGCCTTTATATTTTCCTGTCAATTGAACAGAAGATGAAGCTCTATTTAAGTAATTTCTTTTTATTCATATTTTAATCCAAAATGACACTGGATCATGGCAACAAAACAGTTTTCACTGTATTTTCCCAAATACGTGGCAACAAAAGCCGTCATTCATTTATATTGCAAGATAGTCTGTGCCCTACTTGTAAAATGTATGTCACCCTGCTATGGAAAGAATATTATTAAATTGGAGAGGGTTCAGAAGAGACTCACCAGGATGTTGCCAGGATTGGAGGGTTTGTGTTATAAGGAGAGGCTGGATAGGCTAGGACCTTTTTCACTGGAGCAGAGGTGGTTGAGGGGTGACCTTACAGAGGTTTATAAAATCATAAGGGGCATAGATAAGGCAAATAGCAAAGGTCTTTTCCCTAAAACTAGGGGACATATTTTTAAGGTGAGAGTGGAAGGATTTAAAAGGGACCTGAGGGACAGCTTTTTCTCACACAGGGTGGTTCATGTTTGGAACAAACTGCCAGAGGAGGTGGTAGATGCAGGTACAGTTACAACATTTAAAAGACATTTGGGTAGGTACATTAACAGGAAAGGTTAGAGGGATATGGGCCAAACATGAGTAAATGGGACTAGTTTAGCTTGGGAAATTTGGTCAGCAAGGACAAATTGGACCTAAGGACCTGTTTTCGTGCTGCACAACTCTATGATTCTGTGTATTTATAATATATACCTTATTGTTTTTACTTATATTTACTTTTCTATAGAGACTAAAGAATCCTAAAGCAAAACAAGTGATAAATAATTCATATACCTGTTTGGTTTGAAATGCAGTGACATAAAAATGTCAGTCAAATCTGCAATTGTAATGTGACCTCTAAAATCAGGCACATACCCTATAGGTAGAGAACTTCGGCTTCACTTCAATAAGGCCCTCATGTTGAACACACTGCTACGTTGCACACTCAAAACATGGCTGTCAGAAATAGTCAGTGTCCAGAACTGGAATATTAAGATCACTGTGAAAAATCTGTTTAAGAGAAAATGGCTGCAGGTTTTCCCCTATCAGCTCCTGTTCAAATTACTGGCAAAAGAGGCAGAACCAGTCATTTGTCCACAAACAACGCCAGAATTATGAAATAGCTACAGACTTGTTGAGCAAACCAGAACATATCACTGCATTTTTATCTCCTCCCCAAGGGCAAGAGATATTTCAAAACATATTCCAACCTAAATCTCTAACTACAGCAGAAAAAAGGATTCAACAGGAATTTTAAAAGCACTGAAGGCGCACATTGAACCCCAAGTGCTAGGGATCAAAGTGAAAAAGAGAGCATTGATCAATACATTACTTAATTAACTCACCATGCAGAAATCTGTGAATTTTCATAATTAAAGGATCAGCAGATTAGAGGCAGGATTATATTAGGAATAAGAGATTCAAAAAGTAAAACATGCCAATTGAGAGAAGATAATTTACACTCTGGAGAGCAATTGACATGTGTAAAAGTGCAGAGGTCGTGAATCAACAGCTAGAAGATATTCACGAGAGAATAGGCCAGGTCTTCATTATTCTGACAGATCCTCCAGGCATACAGGCCAGATCGACAATTGGCAAAGAGCAAGATGCAAATACTCCAGAAGACACACAAAAGAAGATATGCCCAGCATAGAAAACCAACATTCCCACTTTAAAAAGGTGATTTATTTTGCTCGCATGTATGTAGGAAAAAATAGTACAACAAGCAGGTACAGATGGCCACTGAAGAGATAGTAGCTGAAGCTTTGAGAAGATCATGATACCGTATGATATGAGAGCAGCTGGAGGCCATTCAGCTCATCAAGTCTGCTCCACCATTCAATGAGATCATGGCTGATTTGATAATCCTCAATTCCACATTCCTGCCTTTTTCCCCCATTGTCTTATTGATTAAACATCTGTTTAACTTAGCCTTGATTTAACTTAAAGATCCAGCCTCGAGAACTCTCTGCTGTAAAGAATTCCACAAATTCACTACCCTCTGACGGAAGAATTGCTGTTCATATCAGTCTTAAATGTGCAATCCCTTATTTTGAGATTATGCACTCTGGTCCCAGAGTCTCCTACAAGGGGAGACAACCTCTCCCCACCTGCCCTAAGAATTTTGTTTGGATCAATTGCTTACATTTCCAGTAAAGCTGTGTGGGAAATATCACAAACTGAACAGGTCTTTGGTCATGTGAGCAGTCAGCATTCTCATCATTCCCAACTGACTACTCCATACAGTAGGGCATGGAGGATTCTAACAAGGAGGACCAAGGAATACGTAAAGGACCTTATTCTGAAGTATGCGTGAATATCTCCTCATGGGCCTTTGACATAAGGGATCTGATTCTGATGTATGTATATTTTGCCACTTATTCTTCTATATTCAAACATGTACAGGCCCAATCTATTCAATATCTCCTTCTAAGATATTCCCTCCATTCCCAGTATCAGCCTATTGGACCTTCTCTGCACTACCTCCAATGTCAGTATATCTTAGGGGTGGCACAGTGGCTCAGTGGTTAGCACTGCTGCCTCACAGCGCTGGGGACCTGGGTTTGATTCCACCACCACGTGACTGTCTTGAGGTGTTTGCACATTCTCCCCGTGTCAGCGTGGGTTTCCTCCGGGTGCTCCGGTTTCCTCCCACAGTCCAAAGATATGCAGGATACATGGATTGGCCATGTTAAATTGCTCCTTGTGTTCAGGGATGTGTAGAGTAGGTGTGTTACAGGGGGACAGGTCTGGGTGGGATGCTCTGAGGATCAGTGTGGACTTGTTGGGCTGAAGGGCCTGTTTCCACACTGAAGCGATTCTATGACATCTATGATTCTCTGACTATCTTTCCCTAGATAAGGGGTCAAAAACTGTTCACAGTATTCCAGCTGTAGTCTGACTAGTGCATTGTATAGTTTTAGCAAAGCCCCACATTTTTATACTTCAATCCCTTTGAAATGAAGGCCAACATTCCATTTGCTCACCCTATTATCTGATAAACTTGGACATAAGATTTTTGTGATTCAGGGGACTCTAAGATACAACTATTCTGTAGCTTTCTGGAGTCTTTCTTCATTTTCATATTTTATTTTATTCATTTACAGGATGCAGGTGTCGCAGGCTAGGCCAACACTTACTGCCCAGAGGACATTTAACAGTCAACCACATTTTTGTGGGTCTGGAGTCACATGCAGGCCAGACTAGATATGGATGGCAGGTTTTCATCCCTAAATATCACTCATAAGCCTGTTGGACTTTTACAAAAATCAACAGCACTTGCCCTTGGGCTAGCTTTTATCGCATTCC
Organism: Ginglymostoma cirratum; assembly: GCA_024137785.1. NCBI lineage: Eukaryota > Metazoa > Chordata > Chondrichthyes > Orectolobiformes > Ginglymostomatidae > Ginglymostoma > Ginglymostoma cirratum. The sequence continues at coordinate 6,051,167 of JAHRHZ010000074.1, read as the reverse complement.
AGTTTTTTTTATTGAATTCAAATTGCATCTTTTGCCACGGTGGAATTTGAACCTATGCCTCAGAACATTAACCTGGGGTTCCAGATTACTAGTGTAGTGATATCACCAATACACAACCGCCTCTCCAGGCAGACTCTATTCTTCTTTCCAAAGTACATAACCTCATATTATATTGCATCTGCTAAACTTTTACCCTCTTCATTAACCTGTCTATATCTCTCTGCAGACTCTTTTGTGTCATCCATCCCACTTGCCTTCCCACGTACTTTTGTGTCCACAGAAATGCTCCTCATCCAAGTTATAAATATGTATTGTAAATAATTGTGGGCCCAGCAGTGATCCCTGTGTCACACCTCTAGTTACAGGTTACCATCCTGAAAATGTACCCCTTATCCCAAACTCGCTGTCTTCTAATAGTTAGCCACCTTCCATCCATGCTAATATACTACCTCCAACCCAATGGGCTTTGATCTTATTAAGTAGACTAATTTGTAATACCTAATCAAACACCCACTGAAAAGCCAAATATATTACCGTTTTTCCTTTATCTATTCTGCTTGTTGCCTCCACAACGAATTCTAGTAGATTTGTCAGCCCTGCTTTCCCCTTCATGAAACCATGTTGACCCTGCTTGATCATATTACATATTTCTAAATGTTCTGCTTTATAATAAACCCAAACATTTTCCCAATAACAGACATTGAGCTAACTGGCTTACAGTTGCCTGATTTTTGTCCCTTTCCTTTTTCAAATGTAGGTGTTACATTGGTAATTTTCCAATCTTCTGGAACTGTTCCAGATTCTAAGGATTCCTGGAAGATTATTGCCAGAGCATCCACTATCTCTGCACCTACTGCCTCTATATCCTAGGCTGCATCCCATCACTTCCAAAGGATTTGTTGATCTTTAGTACCATGTTTCCCTAGCAATTTTCTCTCAAAATAGTTACAGTATTTATTTACTCTTTTTGCCAGTTGATTATTTATTAATTTTGGAATGCTTTTTTAGGGTCTTCTACTGTGAAGACTGATGCAAAGTATTTATTCAACTCCTCTCCCATTTCCTAGTTCCCCATTATTATTTCCTCAGCCTTGTTCTCTCAGGGGCCTTTGTTCACTCTGGCTTCTTTCTTTCATTTTATATGTTTAAAGAAGCTCCTGATGTCCATCTTGCTATTCTTTGCAAGTTTACCCTCAAAATTTATCTTCTCCTTTTCCATTAGTTTTCGGCCATCTTTTATTAGTTTTTCAAATATACCTGATCCTCTGGTGCACCACTAATCTTTGCCATATTGCACATTTTTCTTTCAATTTGATATCCTTAATTTCTCCCTTTAACCATTGTTGGATTATCCCATTCCTAGAATCCATTTTCCTCACAAGAATATATCTTTGCTGTGAGCCATGAAGTATTTTCTTAAATGTTTGCCAATGTTCCTGAACCATCTTTAGTGCTAAACTCTTTTCCTAGTCCACTGCAATGGCTGTGCCATTATTCTTTTGTAATTACTTTTATTTAAGCTTAGTACAGTGGTTTGTGACCCAAGTTTCTCCCTCTCAAACTGAATGCTAAATTCTATCATGGGAAAGGGAATCTTCTACTCTGATATCATTTATTAAACCTACCTCATTACACATTACCAGATTCAAAACAACCTGACCTCTTCCGGGATACACAACATATTCTTCAAGGAAAACATCCCAAATACACTCTATGAATTAAGCTCAGCAGGTCTGGGAACATCTGTGAAGAAAACATCAGAGTTAATGTTTCGGGTCTGGTGACCCTTCCTCAGGACAGTTCTGCTGAGCTTTTCCAGCAACTTTGCTTTTGTTCCTGATTTACAGCATCCACAGTTCTTTCAGTTTTTACAACCTATGAATTCTTTCTCATTGTTTCCTCTGCCAATGTAATTATACAAATCTATATGAAAGTCACCCATGATTAACGTACTGCATTTGTTACGTGCCCTTATTATCTCCTGACTTATTCCGTGTCCACCATACAGTTACTGTTAAGGAGTCTATAGGCTGCTCTTTCCAGTGTCCCCCTCCCCTTTTTAATACTTACCTTCACCATATGGAATCTAAGTCTTCTAATCCAAGGTCAACTGTTGATTAGATTGACAAGATTATTCCATCTTGTACCGAATGCGATCCTAGTACCCTTTCCTTCCTGCCTGAGCTTTTGAAAAGTCACGAACCCCTGACTGTTTAGTTCTCAGCTTTGATCTTGTAATCAAGTCTATGTAATGGCTATAAGATCAAATCTACTAACCTGTATTGCGTCGTTAATTCATTTATTTTGATCTGAATACTACATGCATTCAATTAAAGATGCATTAATTTTGCCATTTTACCATTTCCCCCCATTAGACCCTACTCACTAAAGATTTTCTATGTTTCCACACTCCGTCTCTTCCTGTCTCACTCTGGATAATTCCATATAGCTGCCCTGCAATGCTGTCATATCCTCTTGCTTTGTAAGACTATGCTTTCCCTTTCCCAAATCCTCCTCCTTCTAATGAGCTTAAAGCCCTGTTAACAGCCCTTGTTATTCAAGTCACCAGGATGTCGGTCCCAGCAGAGTTCAAGTCCAACCCACCAAAACAGCTCCCTTCTAACTCATACTAGAGTCAGTGCCCCATGAACTGAAACCCATTCCATCCAAAACAATGTCTGAGCCATGCATTTAACTTCTTGACTTTATTTACCCAATGCCAGTTTGCCAGTGGCTCAGTTTGTAATCCACAGATTATTTACCTTGGAGGTTCTGCTTTCTAATTTGGCTCCTAGCTGTTCAAAATCTTCTTTCTAGTCCTACCGATGTCATTGTTCCCAATGTGGACAATGACTACTGGATCCTTCCCTTTCCATCTGCAAGTGGTTTTCCAGCCCTGAGGGTATTTCCTTAACCCTGGCACTGGGCAGACAACACAGCCTTCAGAACTCCTGCTATCAACTACAGAGGACAGTAACTATTTCTCTAATTATACCGTCTCCGGTCACTAATGCGTTCCAATTTCGTCTTCCCATATGACACCATAAAACAGGTTGGTTAGTCATTAGGGGTGACACAGTTTATGCTTGTCGGAATGAGCACCGCAGAAGGAAAACGTCAGTAAAACTTCAAATGTCAGATAGACAATTGTGTATCACGACCTTCACAGATCTGTGCAATGTCAGCCGGCATAGTGATCCAAAATGATGCCCTTCAAAGTAAGGTTAAGAGCAGATGATGGCACCACACACCCATGATGAGAGGACAGCTTACTCTGTAACCCCATTGCAATAGGATAGATGAGGATCTATAGTTCCTCAATGTGCCAAAAGAAATTCGCAACATGTTGCAGCACCCTAAAACACTAACTGTGGAACTTAGCCAAAATGAATACAAGGATATGTTCACAAAGTTAGGATAACTTCCAGGAGAATATCATCCAGAATTAGATGAGAATGCAAGATGCATTCAGCCTTTACTGAGGGAAGTTCCAGCTTTCCTTAAGTCAGCCTGAAAGTCAAGATAGATGAGCTGGAAAACAAGGGAGTCATCAAAAAGTGACAGCTCCCATTGACTGGTTTAGCAGCATGTTAGCAGTGAAACAACCTGGAAACCCGAGGGTGTGTACTAACACAAAGAATGTAAATAAAGCCCAGAAGAGATCTGAGATAATAGGTACTGCAGATGCTGGAGAATCCAAGATAACAAGGTGTGGAGCTGGATGAACACAGGAAAGCTTGATGTTTCGGGCCTAGACCCTTCATCAGAAAGGGTCTAGGCCCGAAACGTCAAGCTTTCCTGCTCCTATGATGCTGCTTGGCCTGCTGTGTTCATCCAGCTCCACACCTTGTTATCCCAGAAGTGATCTCACTGCCTGTGTCAATCATCAAAGATAATTTGACATAATTTGCATTGGCAAAAATCTTCACCCATCCTGGATGTGAAGGATGCTTACTTATAAATAAAGCTAGATGAAAGCAGCAGTTTTCTCATTACATTCTGGACATCCTTCAGGAAATACAGATGATTAGAAATGCTGTTTGGCATTTCCACTGCTCCAAAAAAAACACGGCCAATATGAGATAGTAAGTGATCTTCCTGGAGTAGAAGCTATAGTAGTGGAAGAATGGACTCCAAAACTATTTGGCAAAATTCTTGCTCAGTTTGTCATTGGAATGTGAATCATTGCACTAACTCACAGCCATGGACATGCAGTTGTATTGGGGCAGGGATTATGAAGCAGCATTTACTAAACTGAAATAAGTAGTGCTGTAATGTCACAGCTAGAATTATACAATGTTAAGTGATGAGGTCACCCTGCAGTGTGATACCAGTCAGACAAGACTTGCAGAATCCCTAACATAGCAAGGTCAATCCAGAACACTAACACAAACATTACATTCAGATTGAGAAAGAGTGTCTAGCCATGGTCTTTTTTGCAGACATTTTCATCAATACCCACTTAGGAGAGACCAACTGACACATGAGTTTAACCATAAGCCACTTCAAAATGTTTTCCTCAAGCTACTAGCTTCTCCAAAGAATGTTACTGAGATACCATCTACATGTGACATACAAGCAAGGGAAGAGAATGCAGATTACAGATCTGCAGCCAAGAGCAGCACTCTTGATGAAGACAGCAGAGGATGCTGTAACGGTATGCAAAACCTTCCAGATGCAACTTGAAACAATAACTCATCATGTTCTGGAAGTCATCAACCCAGAGAGAGTGAATATAAAACACCATGCTTGAATAAAGCAAACTAATCAACAAGATGCAAATCGCCAATTGTAGCAAGAATAGAGACAAAAGCATAGACAGAGAACATCACAGATACACCTATTGCTATAAGAATTAGACACATAGAGGTGAAACTGACAGCTCAAGGTGGCATATTGTACAAAGAGGAAAAAGGAATTAACCTGAGAGAGTTGAGAGAAGAGATGCTAAAGAGCATCCATGCAAGCCACTAAGGAATTACATCAAGACAGACAAGAGATGTGCTCTACTGGTCCAACATAAGCAACAAAACTAAGGACCACATCAGTAGTGCTTGTAATTCACATCACTCCACCTTTTAAGAAGGGTGAAAGAGGAAAACCATGGAATTACACACCAGTTAGCCCAACATCTGTGATGGTTAAATTGTTGGAATCCATAATCAAGGATGCGGTAACTGAACAGCTTGAAAATGTTCAGTTAATGAGGGAGAGCCAGCATGGATTCATGACAGGCAGGTCATGCCTGACAAACCTCACTGAATTTTTTGAAAGGAATAAGGTAGTGGATAGGGAACTGTCTATGGGTGTTATTATATGCACTTCCAGAAGGCATTTGATAATATTTCACAGGAGACTTTAACTAAGGTAGATGCCCATGAAATTGAGAGCAAATTACTAACAAGGCTGGGAAATTAGTTACTGGCAAGTGTCAGAAAACAGGGATAATGGGTAGGTACTCAAACTGGCAGAATGTAACCAGTCCTTATTAGTGACTTGGATAAAGGCATAGAAATTCATGTATCCAAATTTGCTGATGACACAAAGTTAGGTGGCATTATAGACAACGTAGACACGTTGTGAAGTTGGGCAGTGTACCTACGGATTGGGAGGCAAGAAGTTAGAATTTGGTGTTTGTAAAATGCTAGCGGGGGGAAGCATTGCTGGTCACTTTAAAAGATCATGTGTTTTTCTGTATTTAGAGATTTAAAATGGATACCTGTGAGCAGCTTGTAAGTTTGAAAATACACAGGGAGCACTTAAATTGAAACATTTGTATTGAAAGGCCAGCAGGCCAAGCAGCAGTTCTTTTTTACCAAGACAACAGGCTTTTGAATTTGAGCAATCAATTTGAACCAGGCACTTGGATACCAAACCCAATTAATTTTAAACCTGATGGTTTTGATACCATGGGCCCAATCCTATTGTAAGAAATACTGATATGTCATCAAGGGTATAAAAGAAGGGGGCAGTTGGACAAAGCCCCAGAGCTAACTGCCATCCACCAGAGCTAAAGGCTTGTATTTATTTGGGAATAGTTAATAGTTAAAAGGGATTTATTCAGTTTTCAGTAGTTTAGTTAATATGTTCACTGTTAGAGTTAGATACTAAATTTGTTACTTGTTGATTGTAAAATGAATGTCAGGAACTTATTTTATTTAACAACTAGAAGTTACTGAAAGGGACCAGTTATCACACTCCTTTTACAGATTATGGGGTGAGGCGCTCCTCTTTGGGTGGTTTGGTGTTAGTTTTCAGAGGTGGGTCAACCTTTGCTTGTAACAGATTGCGGGCATTGCAGGATTTGGACAGATTTGAACAGATTTAGGGCAAGAAAGATCCCAGTAGATTTAAACAGACTTGGGGACTAGTGTCCTAGATCTTTAAATAAAACTTAAGTGAGAATCGGAAAATCTGTTTAGTTTTGGTTGCCTGTTGGTTAAATCAAAAGTGGGGTAATGGTTCTTTCAGTCACTAAGGGTTTTCTGGAGATGGAAGAAATGACTTTGAGGGTTTTACAAACAATGAGCAAGGCAAAGCTGCCGGAATTGGCAGACAAGCCTGAGTTGGAATTGCCTTTGTGAGAAAAGGAAAATAATTACAGCAATAACACGACATTCAAATTTGCTGGATATGCCATCAGAAATGGCTAGAATTCAATTGCAGATGAAGCAGCTTGAACATGAAAGGGAACTGAAACAGTTTGAATTACAGTTAAAAGCAGAAGAAAAAGAAAAGAATTGCCCTGGTAGATGAGAGGGAAAGGTGAGGAGGGCCCAAGCAGAAGAAAGGGAAAAACAGAGAGTAGAAAGGGGGAAAGACAGAGAGTTTGAACTTCAGATGTTGGCAATTAGACAGGAAGTCAACTTAAAAGGATTGAGATGAAGATAGAAGGTAGGCTCAGAGAGGAGGATAGTGATGATGAGCAAACTCATTGTAGCCAAAGGCCTGGTGTGGATATACACAAATATGTCCAAACATTACCACAATTTGATGAAAAAGATGTAGAAGTCTTTTTCATTTTCTTTGCGTAATTAGCTAAACAGATAAACTGGCCAGAGACTGCGTGGGTAATGTTAATTCAAACCAAGTTGGCAGGCAGGGCTAGTGACGTGTTTGCAGCGCTTTCAGAGGAGGTGTCAGGAGAATATGAAGAAGTAAAACAGCAGAAATGGAAGAAAGAAACCAGTCAGACTTATATCGAGTTTGAAAGAATTAAACAGAGCAACTTCCAGAAGTGATAAGAACTCATGTTGAGGAACAAAACGTTAAAACAGCAAGAACAGCTGCAGAAATGGCGGATGAATATGCATTAGCACATACATCGAAATCCAGGTTCTGACAGCAATTTAGTTCCATGAGGGGTAGAAATTGGGAAAGAGGGAAATCCTTCAAAGAAAAACAAAAGGTAGATCACACTTTACCAGTTTACCACATGTGAAAAGAGAAACCCAAGAGGGTGAAAAAGGGGTGGAAGACCTCAGGTGTCTTCCCTGCAATAAGGTGGGACACACAAAGTCACAGTGCTGGTGGTTTAAGAAAGGCACTGGGAATAAGGACGTGGTAAAAGAGGCTAAACCGGTGGGATTATTTAAGGCAGTGAAGGAAATTCCAAGAGAAGTTGAGGAGCTGCAGGAGAGTGCACTGCCTATTCATGGGCTGGACAGTGAGATAGCACCCAATCTTTTCAAAGGCGTCACCTGAACAGGTAAGATTTACTCAGGTAGAACAGGAGGAATAGGTAAAGAAGTTAAAATATTGAGAGGTACAAGAGCTAGTCAGTCTTTAATAGTAAGAGATGAAAATATTTGCACTCCTTCTGAAATATTGCCCAAGAGGATGGTAATCTATGGAATAAACAGAGGCAGGACTGGTATTCCCCTGTGTAAGATGATGGGATAGTGTAGGGGGATGGGCTTAGATTAGTTCACAGGGCGGCGCAACATCGAGGGCCGAAGGGCCTGTTCTGCGCTGTATTGTTCTATGTTCTATGTTCTATAAGACAAGGTTAGAAAGTCTAATCAAGTCTGGGGAAGTGATAGTTGGAACTGAGTGAAAAATTGGCTATTCTAGAAATACAGTTTATTCTGGATCAAAGGTGGGAGTCTTGCCCACTGAAGTGGAAAAGTCAAAAGAAAACGAGGGAACTGGGGAATTAAAAGAAAAATCCCCTGGAATTTTTCCAGACTGTATAGTGACCGGATCCCACAGCCATAAGTTAAAACAAGAAGGGAAAACAAAAGAGAAAGATGAAGGAGTTGAGGTCCAGTTAGCTGACGCTCTGTTTGATGAGATGGTAAAGGAAAAACCTAAGCAGGTAAAGGATCGGGCAGAAGTGTTCAGTTCTGAAAGATTAATGGAGTTACAACAAAAAGATGAGACAATAAAGGATTTATATCATAAAACCTAATTGGAAAAGGAATCGGAGTGTATTCCAGAATGCAATAACCTCAAGGTTAGTGCAGATGAGAAATGGGTGGAAGCTCACCAGATTGTGTTGCCTGTAGAATAGACAGCAAGTATTCTGGGTAGCACATGAATTACCTGTAGGAGGTCATGTAGGAGTGAGGAAGACTCAGGCTCAGATACAGAAGCATTTTTTATTGGCCTGGATTACATAAAGATGTGGTTGAATTTTGCCGTGTCAGATGGTAGGAAAACCATACGCAGTAATAAAACCAACACCTTTGATGCCAATCCCACATTTGAAGAACCTTCACATGGGTTATAACTGATTGTGTAGGTCCCCTCCCTAAAACCAAAATTGGGAACCAGTATTTGCTAACCATAATGGATGTGCCTACGAGATTTCCGGAGGCAATTCCATTATGGAATGTCAAGGCAAAAATGGTTGTGGAGGAGTTGCTTACTTTATTTACCCATTGTGGATTACCAGGGAGATTCAGTCAGACCAAGGGTCCAATTTTACTGCCAAATTATTTAAGAAAGTCATGGATATTTTAGGCATCAAGCACGTTAAATCAAGTGCTAACCATCTTGAATCCATGGAGCACTGGAACTGTGGCATCAGACCCTAACGACAATGTTGAGGGCTTATTGTCAGGATGACCTAAATGATCAGGATTAAGGTATTCCATTTATATTACTTGCTATTAGAGATGCTCCAAATGAATCAACTCAGTTTACTCCATTTGAATTGATATTTGGAGATGAATTAAGACGGCCTTTAACATTAATTAAGGAAATGTTGATAGGTCCAAAGTCAGAAATCTCACAGTTGGATTATGTATCTGAGGAGAAAGAAAGATTAAATAGAATAGATGAATTAGCTAGACAATATTTGAAATGAAGCAAGAAGCAGAATCATTGAATCATAGAATCTCTACAGTGTGGAAACAGGCCCTTCGGCCCAACAAGTCCACACCAACCCTCAGAGCATCCCACCCAGACCCATCCCCCTATAACCCACCTAATCTACACATCCCTGAACACTAAAGGCAATTTAGCATGGCCAATCCACCTAGCCTGCACATCTGTGGACTGTGGGAGGAAACCCACGCAGACACGGGGAGGATGTGCAAACTCCACAGAGACCCGAGGATGGAATCAAACCTGGGTCCCTGGTGCTGTGAGTCAGCAGTGATAAGAATTCTATAATTTGTACATTTGCCTGTGGGGATAAAGTATTGGTGCTGTTACCAATGGAAGGAAATCCCTTCAAAGCAAGGTTTAGAGGTCCCTATCAGATTGAGAAACAGTCAAGTCAGGTGAATTATTTGGTAAAGATGCCAGATATGAAAAAAAAATTATCGGGTTTGTCATTGAACATGCTGAAACATTGCTATGACAGGGAAAGGGAACTGAAGAAACAGGTGTTAGTTACTGCCCCTCAGGGTAAGGAATCAGATCCAGTAGAGTTGGACTTTGATATGCCTGAAAATAAACTGAATAATGAGGAAGTCCTTAAGCAATGGGAAAGGGTAGTGAGCTATCTGTCCTACGAACAGAAAACTGAATTGTTACAGAGAACTGACGTGTTACAGTGCTATGAGGACCTTTGTAGAAATAGAATGGGGAGGACTAACGCTATAGTATATAAGGTTTTTGTAGTGAATACTGTTCCAATAAAACAACACCCCTACAGGCTTAATCTTCTCAAAGCAGCACAGGTTTCTACAGAAGTAGAAGTGATGCTCCAAGAAGACATCATTGAGATGAGTCAAAGCGAGTGGAGTTTGCCAATCATGTTGGTTCCCAAACCTGATGGGACTCAACAACTCTGAGTAAATTATCGGAAGGTTAATGCTGTGACTAAATATGACTTGTACCTAATGCCAAGGCCAGAGCATTGTGTGGAAAATGTAGGATGAGCCACTTACATCACAAAGTTGGACTTTCTTCATGGTTACTGGCAAGTACCTTTGTGGGAAAGCGCAAAAGAAGCTTTTTGCTTTTGTAACCCCAAATGGGCTGTATCAAATTAAAGTAAAACCATTTGGAATGAAGAACACACCAGCCAGTTTTCAAAGGCTTATACACAGAGTTGTTGCAGGATTGACTAATTGTGCTGTCTACGTAGATGACTTAGTGATCTTTAGCCATTCATGGAAAGATCACATGGAGAATTTCGCAGAGCTCTGAGAGACAACGGAAAGCAAAGTTGGTCATAACATGGCAAAAACAGATTTTATGAAGATGGAAGTGACATTCTTGGGGCACAACATCGGATACAGATGGATGACACCGAGGAACGTGAAGACAAAGGCCATCAAGGAATTACCAAGACCATCCTCGAAGAAGGAAGTGATACAATTTTTAGGATTGAGTGGATTCTACAGGAAATCTGCACCAAAATTTAGAATTTGAAATTTTGATGGACAGAACAATGCCAGGAAGCATTTGAGAATTTAAAAGCAGTATTAACCACCGCACCCAGTGTTAGCCATGCCAAATTTTTTGAAACCCTTCAAAGTTGCCATCACTGCAAATGATGTAGGTGTTGGAGCTGTATTGTTACAGAAGGATATTATGGAACTGAAAGGCCAACCAGTTATTTTTCAAAATAACTCAATATCCACCAGAGAAAATACTCAACCACTGAAAAAGAGTTATTGAGTTTGGTAACTGTCTTACAAACATTTTAATGTGTACGTTGCAAACAATGCATCAGAGACAACTGTATATACCAATCACAATCCTTTGACATTTCTGGAAAGATTTAAGGACAAACACACCAGATTATTTCATTGGAGTCTCATATTACAAGCATTTAATTTACAGATTGTACATGTTTTGGGTCATGAAAACATTATCCTGGCTGTTTATTGTGAGTTTAAAAGAAAAATGTTTATAAAAGATAGAAATGGTAGTGTTTAATGTTTTATATATATATTTAGTACTAGTATAAAATGTGTAACTCTAGATGAATGAGCTATGGATCTTGTAATATAATGGGATTAAAGTTTTAAAAGATAAAAAAATGCCATCTTTTCACATTGATGGTTCATTTTATTGTTGCCAAGTTGGGCAGAGTACATGTGGATTGGGAGCAAGAAGTTAGAATTTGGTGTTTGTAAAATGCTAGGGGGTAAAGCAATGCTGGTCACTTTAAAAGATCATTTGCTTTTTCTGTACTTAGAGATTTAACATGGATACCTGCAAGCAGCAGCTTGAAACTTTGAAAGGACATCGAGAGCACCCAAATTGAAACATTTGTATTGAAAGGCGATACAGTTAGCAGGCCAATCAGCAGTTTTTTTTTTACCAAGACAACAGGCTTTTGAATTTAGCTAATCAATTTGAAACAGGCACTTTGATACCAAAACCAATTAAATTTAAATCTGATGGTTATGACACCACAGGACCAATCCTATTGTAAGAAATATTGATATGTCATCTAGGGTATAAAAGAAGGGGACAGTTGGACAAAGCCCAGAACTAGCTACCATCCACCAGAGCTAAAGACCCTCAGCTCTCAAAACAGAATTGTTGGCTCCCACAGCATCCTCTATGTCTTAGGGAAAGCACCACCTAAATACCAACAGTACCAACGGCACAACTCGTTAACACTCCTGACAGAAGAATCGACAGAAAAGGCACAGAACATTCCAGAAGACACGTAACCTGGCTCTAATTTCGAGAGACTAAATTCATTCTTTTTATATAAGTGGGACGTGTATTTATTAGATCAGCATACCTTTAGAATCTTGCTTTATTCAGGAATAATTAGTAGTTAGAAGGGATTTATTCAGTTTGTTAATAATTTAGTTAATTTGTTCACTGTTAGAGTTACATAAATAAATTGTTACTTGTTGATTGTAAAGTGAGTGTCAGGGATTTATTTTATTTAGCCACTAGAACTTGTTGAAAGGCATGTTACACCAGTTTTCACACTCCTTTTGCAGATTATGGGGTGAGGTTCTCCTCTTTGGGTGTTTCGGCGTTAGTTCCCAGAGGGATTAACCTCCACTTTATAACAAGATGACAGCATAAAATTACACAGGAATACTAATCATCTAAGTGAATGAGCAAAACTGTAGCACGTGGAGCTGAATGTAAGCAAGTATGATGCTCTCCATTTTGCGCCATAGAAGTAGAGATCAGGGTGCTTTCTACATGATGTGAAATTAAAAACAGTGGATGTGGAAAGAGAGATAAAAGGTACTGCAGATGCTGGAGAATCCAAGATAACAAGCATGGGGCTGGATGAACACAGCAGGTCAAGCAGCATCATAGGAGCAGGAAAACTCGACATTTCGGGCCTAAACCCTTCATCAGAAATGGGGGAGGGGAAGAGGGTTCTGAAATAAATAGGGAGAGAGGGGGAGGCGGATAGAAGATGGATAGAGGAGAGGATAGGTGGAGAGGAGGCAGACAAGTCGAAGAGGCGGGGATGGAGCCAGTAAAGGTGAGTGCAGGTAGGGGGGTAGGGAGGAGATAGGTCAGTCCAGGGAGGACGGACAGGTCAAGGGGGCAGGATGATGTTAGTAGATAGAAGATGGGGGTGTGGCTTGGGGTGAGAGGAAAAATCGGTTAGGGAGGTGGAGATGAGCTGGGCTGGTTTTGGGATGCGGTTGGGGGAGGGGAGATTTTGAAGCTTGTGAAATCCACATTGATGCCATTGGGCTGCAGGGTTCCCAGGCTGAATATGATTTGCTGTTCCTGCAGCCTTCGGGTGGCATCACTGTGGCATTGCAGGAGGCCCAGGATGGACATTTCGTCTGAGGAATGGGAGGGGGAGTTGAAATGGTTCGCGACTGGGAGGTGCAGTTGTTTGTTGCGAACTGAGCGCAGGTGTTCTGCAAAGCGGTCCCCAAGCCTCCGCTTGGTTTCCCC
>JAHRHZ010000074.1:6015711-6027871 GCA_024137785.1 Ginglymostoma cirratum | reverse complement strand
GGACAGGACTGAAAAAGGCCTTTCAGCCTGTTGAGCCTATGCTGGTCAAAAACAATCACCTAAATATTCTAATCTCCCTTTTCCAGCACTTGGCCGTTGGCCTCCTATGCCTTGGCATTTCAAGTCCACATTTAAATACTTCTTGAATGTAATGAGGGTTTCTGTCTCCACCACCCTTATGGGCAGTGAGTTCCAGATTCCCACCACCCTTAGGATGTAAAAGGTTTCCCTCACATACCCTCTAAACCGCCAGCCCCTTACCTTAATTTATGTCCCTTGCTTGTTGATCCCTTCATCTGGGGCAAGAGTTTCTTCTTGTCTACTCGATCTATGCCCCTCATAATTTTCTACATCTCAATCAAGGTTTCAATTTCCTCTGCTCTAAGGAAAACAACCCATCTGTCAAATTTCTCTTCATAACTGAAACTTTCCAGTCCAGGCAACATCCTGATAAATCTCCTTGACATCCTCTCCAGGGCTATCACATCCTTCTGATAGTATGGATTCTGCCACGGCAGGTGGTGAAATTTGAATTCAATAAAGTATCTGAGATTAAAGATCTAATGATGACCATCAATCCATTGTTGGAAAAACCCATCTGGTTCACTAATGTCCTTTAGGGAAGGAAACTGCCATCCTTACCTGGTCTGGCACACATGTGACTCCAGACCCATAGCAATGTGGTTGACTAAGAACTGCCCTCTGGGCAATTCGGGATGGGCAATAAATGCTGCCTGGCCAGCAGTGCCCTCACCCTGTTAATGAATAAAGAAAAAAAAAACACAATAGTCTAGCTGTTGCCTAACCAATGTTTTAAGTTAAGTGAAGCTTTTTTCTAAAGGGTCCGAATGAACCTATAGTGGACCGAAGTACAACCTGATAAATGCAAGTTTTCTGGAGATCATTTTGTACCTGATTCTTCTCCACTGCGAATAGTTATTTATGCACACATATGTACACAATGGGATCAATATAGCTGGATGCAGCTATCACAGGAAATAATAACTGTTCTGAATTATTTAGCTGCAAATCTATTTACTGCCTTGTATCTAAAAACCAAAAATATCCTCCTGAAGAACAGTTGGTTTCTGAGGCTTTTGGAAAAGGTGTAGTGCCACAATAGAAACCTATTTCTCTCTCACATCTTTCATCAACGAATTCAACTCTGATTAATTATCCAAAGCTGATTTACCTGTTGCTTGGGTAATAATCCACAGGTCATTACATTTATGATTTTGCTTGTTAATTTAGTCCCTTGCTGTTATTCCTCAGCAGAGCCTCTTTCTTTATCCTCTCTATGCTGTCGGTATATATATCGACCATGACAACTGTATCCTTCCTCTCCCACTCCAAGTTCCTCTCCAGCCAAGCAGCTGACAGACAATTCTGCCTCTGGGACTCATGCTTTCAGCTGCAGAGAACAATATAGCCCCCTAATCATACTGCCACCTAATATTACGACATTCCTTTTTAAGGCCACAACTTGAACAATTCGCCATACCATGGTGGTGTGGTAACTTGCCTCATCCTCCTTACAGTCTCTGATTTCGTCCCTGTAAGACTATAAAACATGGGAGCAGAAGTAGGCCATTCAGTCCATCAAGTCTGATTTGTTACTCAATGAGATCATGACTAATCTAATTGTTCTCAAATCTACTTTCCTACTTTATCCCCATAATCCTTGATTCCCTTAATGATTAAAAATCTGTCCATCTCAGCCTTAAATGTTCTTAACTGAGCTTAACAAGGCGTGGGGCTGATGAACACAGCAGGCCAAGCAGCATCATAGGAGCAGGAAAACTTGACGTTTCGGGCCGAGACCCTTCATCAGAAACTGAGCTTAATGGCTGCAAAATCCTCATGCACTTGGGCTGAGACTCCTCCGGTACTGCCTTCTGAATCCCAATTTCACTTGTAGACACTTCCTGTCCCTGAGGTATTTAACCTTATGAGCACCTCCACCTCCTGAAACAAACAGTCATGATTTCCCCAGAAATGTGTACTAAGTCATTGATTGAGCTGCTAAGTGGACATGTCAAAACCATAAACCAAATATTTGGTCAAAAACATTGTCCTCCTTGTCTTCCTAACAAGTAATCTTTCATAAAATCCATTCAGTTTTTATTAATTCAATTTAGACAATGAATACGTGCCCTTTTGAATAAAGCCATTAATAACTGTGCTCCTGAACCTGTTTTTCTGACGAGTACTCTGAATATATTGCTTTCATCCGTAGGAAGTTATGCGTTGACATTATCTTCCCATGGGTAAATTATATTTCACAAACATGTTTGATATCAAACCTCCTTAAGCTCTGACTTGTTATTGTAAGCCAACAGTTGATACTGATGACTAACAGATGTCTTTCTTGTGATAAGAATTTTTAAAATTTGCTGAATAAGTTACTAAACTAAAATGAAAAGCTTTCTCTGCTTTGTTTTGCAATTTGTAATCTTCTGCAGTTAATTTTCCAAATACGGGTATAACAGTTATTTTTTAAACATTCTTGGCATTGTGGAGACACCATGATGCCTCTTCTTCAAGTGGTAAAGGCTTCGAGGCAGCAAGATACGCCGTGTACATCTCAGACACCGAGGTTTCTTCGATGCTAGACAGAGAGGGAGAACCCAAGGATTCCAGCAGCCTTTCCAGCTGCTCTAAGGGGCCAGCTATATTTGCTCTTGGCCCGTTTGCAAGGTTGCAGCTTTCATGTGGTCCACGTGCTTGTTCAGGAGCACCTCACCTACTTGGACTATACACTTCACGGGACCTGACCTCAAGTTGACCACGCCCCGTACCCATGCAGGGCGATTTCATAAACAACGATAGCTGCTTCCCGAAACAGACCATTTCCAAGGCTGACCCTAATTCAATAGCAGATGCAAGGGAGGCCAGGTTATGTATGAACCTTCCGTAATAATTCACCAATCCAAGGAAGGACTTAAGTTCTAGTACAGACATAGAAGCCAGGACAACTTCGAATGCTCTCACTTTATCTTCCAACGGGTGTAACACAGTCTTGTCGACTTTCTAGCCCAGGTAGGTCACTTGCGGTGCCTGGAATACACGTTCTTCCCTTCTAAGGCATATGCCTAGCTTGGCGAAACATTTAAGGATTATGTCCAAGTTCTCTAAGTGCTCTATTGAAAATGGCACAGGGTGATGATACCCCAAATGGCAGTCTCGTATACTGGTACAAACCCTTATCGGTATTAATAGTAGCATACTTCTGGGAATTCTCATCTAACCGCAATGCTCATGTCCAGCTTCATGAAGGACAGCCCCACTGCCAGCTTTGAGAATAAATCCTCTATGCAGGGGATTGGGTATTTATCCAGTTGTGAGAAACAGTTTACTGTTTGTTTAAAAGCCCTACAATGGCAAACCAATCCATCAGGTATCACGATCGGCATGATTTATTCTACCCATTCTGCAAACTGTACTGGTTTTGTGATTCCTTCACTTTCCAGCCTCCTAATTGCTGGCTCTACTTTTGCCCGTAAGGCAAATGACACAGGGTGGACCTTGCAGAATCATGGAATTGCTTCCTGCTCAACATGCACGGTGGTTTTAGCTCCTCTGATAGTCCCTAGACCTTCCTGAAAAACCTCCGGGTATTTAATTCGGACTTCACTCAGGTAGCCAATTTCTAATAGAATAATGTTGAACCAAAGTGAATCTTTCTCAACCAATTTCATCCCATCATGCTTGGCCCGAGCCTTTTACTACAACCAGTAGTAACTAAAACAGTTGCTTCTCATAAGAGACTGGAACCAAAGTTGTACCTTTAATCTGTAAAGGTTCCTCTGTATAGGTTCTCAGTGTAGCGAGATCTTACGCAAACTATAGTGTTGGAGTCCAAAGTGAATTTTGTTAAAGACTGGTTCTCTAATCACTGGTACAGCTGCACTGGTATCAATCTCCACTAGAGCTGGGTGACCATTTAACCAGATGTTTATTGTGATTGATTCTGATTTAGATTAGAAATAGCTTTCATTGACGGATATACTCAATGAGGTTCCTAATAACCAAAAATGCTGCAGGTCCACAAACCATCAAGAGAATTACTCATTGTTTTTCATCTGCCTCAATGTCATTTTCTTGGGGTCAAAAAACATTTTTTCCACATACTGGGCCCAATCTTCGACAGGATCGAATGAGCCAAGCTTCCCAAATAACGGCGTGATGCCAGAAACGCTTACCCCAACTCAAAGACGACTGTTGCTGGCAAATTTCTTCAAGAGTATATTTGTTTTTTTCCTTGTGGGCACTAAAATAACTCCCGAGAGGCTAGTATTCTGTTACCAAGTCATCCTCTATTTACACATGCATAATATTTGACACTGCTCTGGCTTCCTCAGGGCCTGCTCTGCAGGTCTACAGAATCTCTGACACTCCTGTTTGTATCTGTCAGCCAGGGCTCCCTGATTGGACCAGGGTAACAGCCCCAATCAGGGAACACATATTCTATTCTGTCTATCTGGCTGACCTCATTACAATCACTACAGCCATTGTGATTGCAGCTTCAAGATTGCTGTAAAAAAATTGATTCTTAACATTTTCTATTGTATTTTATGCTATGGTCAAAGACCACTCACTAAAGAAATGCATCTTACTATACCATCTAACATGACTATTAGAAAAGTCTGAGTCTGAGATTTCATACTTTTGATTTTGGCTTTGCATAGATTAATCTTCAAATTTAAAATTATATGATAGATTTGTGTCAATTTTGTATTATCATAGGACCAGTGTGCTAATAATTTAAGAATTTTCTGACGTTGCACATAATATTAAGGCACCAGCTGACATGGTACATTAAAGAATGACTGCTTGATCTATAATCCAGGTCTAGATTTAATAAAAAGTATTTAAAAGCCCCACTCTCAATTTGGTGCTAATTACCTGGACTATGGTATTAGCCAGAAGTTAAAAGCAAACAGCTGTCTATAATTTGATAATAATTCACCAATTCCTTTTCGACTCTTCACCTGAATACAAGAAAGGATACCTCTGCAGAGATTCAAGTTTTTGGATGACTTAAAGTTTATACATACCAAATTCTGAGAACAAAATCAATTTGGTCAGGTTTTCATGCTTCATCAAGCTCAAACACATTTATTTTCCTTCCAGTCAGTTTGTCACATCTTAAATTATTTTAATTGGAAGAATTTGGAGACTGGCCAGAAAGAAATTCAGGAATTGGGCAGCATTATGAAGCATGAGTAGAGTTAATTCACAATATGAATTATCTCACTGGCTACAATAAGTCGAGCCATAGACTAGTTAAATTCAGCCTGCTAAAGCTCTGTGACAGGACAAAGGGCAGGACAGGTTCAATAACAAAAGGTTTCATGGTGCAAGCCCAAAGAGAATGGGACTCGGACAAGTAAAGAAACACAAGTTGTGTCAAGGAGAAATATGAAAAGCAGAAATGTACTTGTTCAAAGAGCAAGATTAAAAAAGAAGAAAAACAATAATCAAGCAAAATTGACAAACATTGAATCCGAAAGGCTGTAAGCTACCTGGTCAAAAAAAGATGCTGTTTCTTAAGCTTTCATTGAATTTCACTGGAATGCTACAGCAGAGCAAGGACAGAATGATCAAAGTGTGAATATGGTACAGAATTTAAATGACAAGGGACAGGAAGCTCACACCATCCATGTGTATTAAACATTGTTCCATAAAAAGCAGTCACTCAGTCTATGGCTGATCTACCTAATGTGGAGGAGACCACAGTGCAAACAGTGAACAGATGAACTACATTGAAATACATTCTGAAAGGCTTTACTGCAAATAGGACAGGGTGCCACAGACAATTAAATACTAGGCAAGTTGCTAGCTCAGGGTATCCCTCCCCACTCCCCTTCCCCGGTATTCTCTATCTCTGATGTGCACTCGATTTAACAGGAGTCCAGAATAATTTTTATTTGGTTGTGCTGGGTGAAAATTTAGTGACTACTACTTTGTCCTGTCACCTAATGAACAGAAGCTTCTGAAGGCAGTTTCAAAGAAAGTAGTAGAACATCTTGGTGTGATCCTGGCACACAGTCCAAGTCTCTCACCCATACAGTAGAGTGAGTAGAACTATTCCTATTGAAAGTAGACCACTCCAATTCATTCCCAGATTATGTTCAAAGACTGCCAAACGTTACACTTCCTTAGGCAACTCTTGTCTCATCGACAATAGAGCAAAGACCGAGGCCTTAAACTCAAGATAAGGCTTTTCTAGGTTGGTTTGGAATGTTACTTATCTTCAGGTTGATTGTCAGGCCAAAGTTGTTAGAGGATTTAGAACTAGTTCATGCTACATTGCATTTGCGATCGTTATTCATTCATGGGATGTCTCTGCGGCAGTATTTATTGCCCATTCTGTTGTTGACCTTGAAATGGTGGTGAGCTGCTTTCTTGGATTGCAGTCCATTTTGTGTAGGCAGAGGAGGGTGGGGGTTTCAGAAATTTGACTCAGTGACATTGAAGGAACAATGGTATATTTCTAAGTCAGGATAGTGAGTACAAGTACTAGTTCGTGGTATTCCCATATACCTGCTGTTCGCTCCAGATGGTAATGGTTGTGGATTTGGAAGGAGCCTTGGTAAATTTTTGCAGTGCATCTCCTAAATGGTACACACTGTTGCTATTGAGCATTGATGTGAAGGGATTGGCTGTATGTGGATGTGGTTGCAATCAAGTGGGTTGCTTTATCCTGGACAGTGGCAAGCTTTCTAAGTGTTGTTACAGCTCTTCTCCTCCAGGAAGGGAGGGCTGTGTTCTTTCACATTTCTGGCATGTGCCTTGGAGAAGATGGACAGGTTTCGGAAAGCCAGGAGATGAGTTACTCGGCGCAGGATTCCTAGCTTCTGGCATCCTCTTGTAGCCACAGTATTCATATGGCGAATCCAGTTCAGTTTCTGGTCAACAATAATACACAGGACATTGATCGTAGAGGACTGAGTAATGGTAATGTCATTGAATGTCAAGGGACAATGGCTAGATTCTCTCTTGTTGAAGATGGCCATTCCCTGGCAATTGTGAGGGAACTGTGGAGGGGGTGCAGAGGAGATTCACTCGGTTGATTCCACAGTTGAGAGGGTTGGATTATGAGGACAGACTGAGTAGACTGGGCTTATACTCGTTGGAATTCAGAAGAATGAAGGGAGATCTTATAGAAACATATAAGATTATGAAGGGAATAGATAAGGTGGAGGCAGGGAGGTTGTTTCCGCTAGCAGGTGAAACTAGGACTAGAGGGCATCGCCTAACAATAAAAGGAAGCAGATGTAGGACTGAGGTCCGGAGGAATTTCTTCACCCAAAGGGTTGTGAATCTGTGGAATTCCCTGCCCAGTGAAGTGGTTGAAGCTACCTTACTGAATGTTTTTAAGGCAAGGCTAGATAAATTTTACACCAGTAAAGAAATTAAGGGTTATGGTGAGTGGGCAGGTAAGTGGAGCTGAGTCTCAAAGATCAGCCATGATCTTATTAAATGGCGGGGCAGACTCGATGGGCCAGATGGCCTACTCCTGCTCTTAGTTCTTACGTTCTTATGTTCTTAACTCACAAATCATTTGTCAATTTTTAGCCCAAAACCTGAATACTGACCTGATCTTTCTGCTTTTGGACATGGACTGCTTCAGTATTCAAGGATCTGGGAACAGTGCTCAAAATTGTGCCCATCCCCACTTCTGACTTCATTGATGAAGGCAAGGTCACTGTTGAAGCAGCTGACGATGGTTGTGCTGAGAACATTTCCCTGAGGAACTCCTTCAGAGATGTTCTAGAACTGAGATGACTGATCTCCAATAGCTACAACCACCTTCCTTCCTGCCAGGTTTAACTCCAACCAGCAGAGAGATTTCCCTCTGATTTCAATCTATTCCAGTTTTGTTCGGGCTCCTTGACACCATATTCTGTCAAAAGTGGGCTTGATGTCAAGGTCAGTCACTCTCTCCTGACCTCTGGAATCCAGCTTCTTTGTCCATGTTTGAGCCAGGCTGTAATGAGGTCAGAAGCTGAATCGTTATGACAGAACACAAATTAGGCAGATTACTGCAAAATAAGAGCTCCTTGACAACACTGTTAGTGACACCTTCCATCACTTTACTGATGACTTAAGAGTAGATCGATGCATCGGTAATTGGCTAGGTTGGACTTGTCCTGCGTTTTATGTAGAGGACATATCTGGGGAATTTTCCGCATTATTGGATACATGCATGAGTTCTAGTTGTACTTGAACAGCTTGGCTAGAGGGACATCAAGTTCTAGAGAACATGTCTTCAATATTCTTGCCAGAATGTTGTTAATGCTTACAGCCTTTGCAGTATCCAGTGCCTCCAACTGTTTCTTGATATCATGTGGAGTGAATCGAACTGGCTGAGGACTGGTATCAGTGATGCTGGAAACCTTTGGAGGAGGCCAAGATGGACCATCTGTTGACGACTTCTGTCTGGAGATTGTTGTAAATGCTTCAGCCTTAACTTTGCTCTGATGAACTGGTCTCCCTCACCATTGAGGATGTTGATCCTCTTCATCTAATAAGTCATTCCATTGTCCACTACTATTCATGATTGAATGCAATTAGGCCTACAGAGCATTGACTTGATCCATTGGTTGTGGAATCATTTAGCTCTGTCTATCGATTTCTGCTTTTGCTGTTTGGCATGCAAGTAGTCCTGTTTTGTAGCTTCACAAGTAGACAACTCAGTTTTAGGTATACCTGGCGCTGCTCCTGGCATGTCCTCCTGCATGCTTCATTGAACCATGGATGATCCCAAGCTTGATGGTAATGGTAGAGTGGGGGATGTGCCGGGCCATTAGATTACGGATTGTGCTGGAGTACGATTCTGCTGCTGATGGCCCATAGTGCCTCATGCATGCTCAGCCTTGCACTGCTAGATCTGTATGAAGTCTGCCCCATTTTGCACAGTGATAGCATCACACAACTTGATGGAAGGCATTATCAACTTGAAGATGGGACTTGGTCTGCACAATAACTATATGCGGTCACTGTTATGGATAATGTTATTGAATGTTGCTCTACAGAAGGCAGATTTGTGAGGATGTGGTCAAGCATGATTTTCCCTCTTGTTGTTCCCCTCACCACCTGCTGCAGACCCAGTCTAGCAACTGTGTCCTTTAGACCCAACCAGCTCGATCAGTGGTACTGCTGCCCGGCCACTCTTGGTGGTAGACATTGAAGTCTTCCATACAGTGTACGTTCTGCCCTCTTGCCACCCTTAATTTTTTTTTCCCCTTTATTCATTTACGGGATGAGGGCATCACTGGCTAGGCAGTATTTATTATCCCTAATTGCTCAGAGGGCAGTTAAGAGTCAACCACATTGCTGCGCGTCTGGAATCACATTTTAGGCCAGACCAGGTGAGGATGGCAGTTTCCTTCCCTAAAGGGTATTAGTGAAACAGATGGGTTTTTCCAACAATCGACAATGGATTCACAGTCATCATTAGACTGTCAATTCCAGATATTTGTTGAATTCAAATCCACCATCTGCCTTGGTGGGATTCGAACCATTACAATATTCGAGTAGGACAAGGATCACAATACAAGGAGCAGTGAAGGTGACTTTGGTGGTGAACATTTATGTATTATTGGTTCCTTCCAGGATGGAGTTGAAATAATTTGCAAACTCACAGTTTGTCATCTACTCAAGGGACGGTCTCAATTCAATCGAGCTAACCACATTTTATTTGCTTGTCACAAGCAAACTGGTGAAATAATTACGTGGCTTCACTAAGATCACAGGCTTGGGGTACTGGATGCCACTGACTGAACTTACATTGCTTTGCAGATGCACTGTATCAACAATGCCCCATGTTACCATTAAGGAGATTGTATTTCCTTAGCATGCAGAACTATTGTATAGAGTCTTGTAGGTTAAATCTTAATATCTTGAAAATACTTGGTATCCTGCCTTTCTTTTGCTTCATTTCAGTCTGAAACCTCCATCTGACTCACAATCCAAATGGACAATGGTTACGGGCCCACAAGTGGTATCAGTTAACCACTATCTGGTCAGTGACTCCAATTTATGACTGATGCACTTGTGCACTGCATGGACATTCAAAAACCAGGCCGCCATAGGAAATGTCTCTTTACAATTGAAGGTCATTTTGCTTATTAGGTAAACCTAATGTACACTTAGAGAAAAGCAAGCAAACTGCAGAAGTTGCTGGAAGCTAGAGCTCTAAGCATGGAACAGCACTTTAAAGCACTGCAAAAAAACATTGATAAATGTAAGCCAGTACAGCAAAACCAGAGTTTGTGGCATAGATTGATTAGGGATGTGAAACTATTGTTCAGAAAATAACTCAAGGCACTGAGACTATTTCAATTGAAGCAAGAATGATGAAGAGATCTAATGGATGTTTTCAAAATGATAGCAGAGTGAACAAAGTCAACTTTCTCTTCAGGGATAAGAAAGGGAGGCAATGATGATGAGAGTACAAGCTAGGTATTACACGCCAACTACTGGTAAATAAAGGTCATAAATATAGTAGGTAATCTTCCCACCACCTTCTTCCATCCCTCAGAACCATTTCCCATCTGCCCTGTGGCCTTTGAAGGTCTTTAATGTCCAATTCATTGTCATATAAGGGCCTCATTCTGCTCCTTACACTATTTTACACGCGGCAAGGAAAGACAGGCAACAGAATACTGTTGGATATGAAGTATGGGGTATCTCCTTTGTGGAATCATCTCTGTCCATTGGAGGCACCCACATCATGACTATACTTAAACCCCTGCCCTCAGCTTCTAAAGCCAAGGTTCCCGTGCTTTTCCACTGGCCCAATTCCTCACTCATTGGGATCTGCCATTCAAACTCCCAGGCATACTTAGGCCAGGCTCCATCTATCTTCTTTTGTGTGATTTCCTGCAGTCCCAGCAGTGATGACTTATGCGACTGTGATGACAGAACTGCCAGCCTGCAGCTCCTTGGACTGGGACTTTCTCCCAGACTGGGCTGGAGTCTTACTATTCCCAGCACAACAACCTAGAGTTTTGGTGAGCAGGCTGGCAACTGGCTTTTTAGTCAGGAGGGCAGAGGCTTGGAGAATCCGGCTTCCCATGAAAACCAGCTCAAAATGCTGGTCTAAATACTGCAGACTTTAAACTTCTTTTTCAAATATTTGGTTCCTGGAAGGCATCTGAATATTTATGACTTATATAACATACACGATTCTAGGGGTACTCAATGGGGTAGATGTGCAAAGATGTTCCCACTAGTGGGACAATCTGGAATAGGGTACATAGTTACACAATAAGGTGGCATGCATTTAGTGAATGCCTGGGATTCTCTACTCCAGAGTTGTGGGGGGGTTGATCACTGAAAGTGCTTTAACAGGAGGTACATAACATTTTCTTGAAATATTGAGGCATTCAGGGCTGTGACAAACTCGCACAATAGAGGAGATGAGACATGAGGCGGATCAGCCGACATTGTACAGAATGATAAGTTAGGCTTGAGACAGTGAATAGCATTCTCCTGCCCCTACTTCTAATGCTGTTATGCTCTTATACGAACAGACAAAACTGATGAGCCAGCAAGGACCTACAGACCCTGAAACTTGCCAATATCAGGCTAAGCATCATGACTAAGCACTACTCTCACTCTTTCTTCATCTATGTAATATCCTATTCAAAGCAAAACAAAAAATGCAGAGACAAAATCCAGGGACCATAAGGGAAAAAAAAACTCTCCAAAATAGCCCTTCAATTGCCTCAGCCAATTGAAACCAGTCTAGGTAATCACATGGGCCTATCATTACCCACAAACACACTTACCTTCAATGTAACGCAATCTCTGTCCCAGTTGATTAATAATTTAAAAGCTTTTTTCTGTGCTCCTTTACACCCAAGCACAGGAAACCCAAGAAATAGTCTCTGACATGCTGAAACAGCTGTAACAAGAAATGGGAGCAATATCATTTTTACCTAAATCTACGAGATATAAAGTTACAAGTCAGCAGTATTAACAAAAGCAGGAAACAGATAAACATATCAGAGATAAAAGGTAATGCAGATGCTGGAGAATCCAAGATAACAAGCGTGGGGCTGGATGAACACAGCAGGTCAAGCAGCATTATAGGAGCAGGAAAACTTGACGTTTCGGGCCTAGACCCTTCATCAGATTTCTGATGAAG
>JAHRHZ010000074.1:5988302-6015311 GCA_024137785.1 Ginglymostoma cirratum | reverse complement strand
TTTCTGATGAAGGGTTTCGGCCCGAAACGTCAAGTTTTCCTGCTCCTATGATGCTGCTTGACTATTATGGATGACTTTGTTTCAACTGCATTCAAGAAAACTCTTCACAGTTTGGACTCTATCTATAACCATTGAAACTTCTTTGAAATTCCTCTTGCTCCACCAAAGTAACTTTAATGGAAAAGTGTATTTGTGTAAATATGTTTTCAGCTAAACTTTGGGCGAAGCTGCAGTATTGGAACATGAAGGAAACTTCCAGGAAACTTCTCCAAAGAAACTTCCAGCCAAACTCTTGACAGATGAGAGGCAGCTGAATTGAAAAATGGGATCAGATATCAACATGCCTGGCGTGGGCTTTCTGGCAGGTTGGGATGTGTTGTGTCTGGAACTGGCCGGGATTATGGATGCTGTTCTGTAAAATGTCCAAAAGTACAGCAGTCATACAATAAATGGATGGTCAGATATGTATTGTGTCACCATCAGTAGCAAGCTGTTTCTCAAGTAACTGTCCTGCAGCAATCAAAATGAGAACCAAAATGCTATGGCAATTGAAATTAATGCGAACAAACTGTGTAGGCCTCC
This sequence comes from Ginglymostoma cirratum, assembly GCA_024137785.1. Taxonomy (NCBI): domain Eukaryota; kingdom Metazoa; phylum Chordata; class Chondrichthyes; order Orectolobiformes; family Ginglymostomatidae; genus Ginglymostoma; species Ginglymostoma cirratum. The sequence continues at coordinate 6,014,729 of JAHRHZ010000074.1, read as the reverse complement.
ACATTAGAGAGAAACACAAACGATGCATTATTGTAAAAGGCAGATTTCTAAAATTCAAACAAAAAAAACGTGGACAATTCTGAGAGAAGACCTTCCTATCTAGGGAAGTTCATGAAGCCAAGTTGATCTTCTGAAGGACCTTTCCATTCACTAGGTTAGCCTGAGGTGACTAATGCCTGCATGTTTACTATGTGCCTAGAAAACTAAATCTGATGAAAATATCACACTATTCAGCTAATAAAGAAAATACTTGTATCAAAAGGACTAGCACAACAGGTTGCGCATTCAACTTGTAAATCCTTTTGACATATTCCAATTGTGGGAGGTAACTGCAGGAGAGATTTCTAGTCAGCCATGTGATATACAGAAATTGGAGCCCCCTACCATAACAATCCATACAACTTGCATACAAATGTGTACATTGCCATAACATCGTCATGGCGCCAGTTAGCTTTGTTGATTAGTGCTGGACAGATCAATGCCATAAACATGATTCCTTTCCAGGAGGGGTGGATTTGTGCCCAGCCTCCTTTGCCCTACTGCTCTACATTTCGATGAGATCATAGCTGATCTAATTCTCTTCAACTCCGTTTTCCTGCATTTTCCATAACCCTTGATTCCCTTACTAACTATCTGTCTATCTCAGCTTTGAATATACAACCTTAAAAGCTCTCTGCATTAAAGAATTCCACGGATTCACCACCCTCAGATGGAAGAAATTCCTTCTTCTCCCTGTCTTTAATGGTCAACTCCTTACTTTGAAATTACACCCTCTGGTCCTGGACTCTCCCACAAGGGGAGACAACTCTATCAAGCCTCCTAAGATGTAAGTTTCAAAAAGGTCTGCTCTCATTCTTCTAAATTCCAATGAGTATAGTCCAACCTAATTAATCCCTTCTCATTAAGGAATCACTCCATACCCAGGATCAATCTAGAACCTTCTCTGGACTGCCTCCAATGCCAATATAATTTTCCCTAGATTAGGGGATCAGACCTGTTCACAGTATTCTAGCTGTGGTGTGACCAATTTCTTGGATAGTTTTAGCAAGATTTCCACATTGTTATACTCTATTCCTTTCAAAATAAAGGGAAATCTTCCATTTGGCTTCTCTTTAACCCATTGAATTTGGATGGTAGCTTTTTTTGGTGATTTATGCAATAAAACTTCCCAATTCCCTCTGTACTACAGCTGTCTGCAGTCTTTCTCCATTTAACTAATATTTAGCTCTTCTATTCTTCCTGCCAAAGTGCATAACATCACATTTTCCCACATAATATTCCTTCTACCAATATTTTGCGCATTCACTTAACCTGCCCATATGGCTCTGTAGACTGTTCTCCCCTCTGCTGCAAGTCTCTGTTTTGTGCATTTGGTTTTTGGCCTTAACTTGCTTCCTGTTGGTATTGCTTCCAAGTTGCCAAGTCACATAGACCAATGTTTTCTAATATCTAAGAAAGTTACAATTTATCCCTTTACAATTGATGCAAATACTCAGAAGTCCTTTTCAGACAATTTTAAAAACAAATACAGATTCCGCAAAAGTTTTAAAGGTATTACAAATTTTCCTTACTGTACTCCTTTCACGTCAAAAGTTGCCACAAGAAAGAGAATTGAATTCAGAATGTAAAATCTTAGCTTCCAGACAATCCACTTTTGTGAGGTGTACTGAACTGTGAAACATAATTGGACTGAAAGTATTTGCTTTTAAATAGAATATTTTTATAAACTTGAACAGTTTCACAGAATTCATTCAGAATTAAACGTGTCATGCAGCGATACCCCCTAAATCACTTGTATCTTAATTTCTACCTTCTCCGGATATATCTGACATAACAGGAAAATTTTACTGGATTTATTCCAATGAAGATTTCTTTCCTCACCTCAAAATATCTGTTCTGGTACAGATTCTGTTATAAGTTCGATGATGTTCCTTTATATGGAATTATGAAACCTTTAGCAAAAGGTTCTTTTACGTTTTTAAAACCTTATTGGTAGTTGGTACTCACCAAACCTCTTGTAACCCATAGAATGTACTTCCTCTTCTTCACTGTAGTCGTCTATTAGAACAAATAGTTTAATTAGGGCAACAAATTGGAGCATGGAATTAACAAATATTAACAGAAGAAATCAAAGACTTGATTCCTATATTCTGCATCAAATTATTAACTATAGCTATTGTCAACTGGTTCAAATTGTGTACATCTTTATTAGGAAAAGTCATAAAACATCCACATTCCCTCACATCTGAATTTAATAGATGTTGACTTTTCTGTCACAATGTATTTTGCATAAAAAATACCAGTCTTCTTCACCTATTGTCCTGGCTTATTTTGAAATAGTGTTTCCAGATTTGCCTTTTCTACACAGTTTATAGTGTCATAAATGCTTTTTACGAGATCATATTTCAATTGCTCCTTTCAAGGTTGAAAAGCTTAAGTTCCTTTTGTCCTTTCTCATAACTCGATCTTTTATACCAGGATGGCCTTATCGGATTGCTCTCTGAAATACCTCCATATTTTTACCTTCTGCCTTGTGCCTTAGTGACAAGACCTTCACACAATATGTATTCCTTGTATTCTGTTTCAATAACAACTTGAATTTATAAGCTATATGTAATATAGCACCAGATGCCACTACAGCCTTGAATGAAACAAGGACAAAAGAACTGAATTCAAAAGGTTAGGTGAGGCTGAACGCCCTCGACATCAAGACTGCATCAAAAAGCCTGACCAAAACTGCAGTCAATGGGAATCAGGGAGACAGCTCACCACTGCTTGGAATAATTTAGGCAGGAAAACAGAAAGGAAGATAACTGTTGTAGGATATAATCATCTCAGCCCCTTGGACATTACTGCAGCAGCTCCTCAGGGTACTGTCCTGGACCCAACCATTTTCAGCCACTGCATCACTAACCATACCTCCATTATAAGGTTAGGTGTTGGAAGGTTCACTTATATTGCAGAATTCAGTACTATTTGCAACTCCTCAAATACTGAAACCTTGTCCACATGCACTTGAACAATGTTCATGCTTGGATTGGTAAGACCCAAATGGCATACATCTGCCAGTCAATGACTGTACCTAATAAGAGAAATCCAAACCACCATCTCTTGTCGTTCAACAGTATCACCATCACTGAATTCCTATTCATTAACATCCTGACATTGATCACTGACCAGAAAGATAACTGGACCACCCGTATGAATAATGCATCGATACAGTGGGTCAGAAGTTTGGAATTCTTCAATGAATAACTTACCTTCTGACCGTTTGACCCCTGACCAGCAGGACTGTGACGGAATACTCTTCACTTTCCTGTATGAATGCAGTTCTAAAAACACTCAAAAAGCTCAACAGCAACCTGACAAAGCAACTTCCATGATCAACAATCCATCCACCATCCTAAAAATTACCTTTACAACGAGTGTGTTGCAGCAGCAGAGTGCCAAATACAAAATGCACTGCAGGAACTCACCAAGGGTCCTTTTGACAGCGCCAGCTAAAAGCATAACCTCTACCAATTAAAAAAATGAGTGCAGCGGCCTTATAGAAAACAAGAACCTCCAAATTCCCCTGAATGCCATATGCTATCCAGACTTAGAAATCCTGTACATTTACTGTTCCTCATATAAATCCTGTATATCACTGTCACTGGATCAAAATCCTGGAACTGATTTCCTAATAGGACTGTAGGTGTACCTATACCAGACAGACTGGTAGGTTAACTCACCATCACCTTGATTGATTGATTTTATGGTCACATGTACCGAAATACACTGAAAAGCTTTGTTTACGAGCAGCACAAGCAGATCACAGCAAGCAAAGGATGTACAGATCAAAAAGACTTAGAGGCGTACATGTTACATTGCAGGTTACATTATTTGAGGCTAGAGTCCATTCAACTGTCTGATAACGGCCAGAAAGAAACTGTTCCTGAACCTGGTCATGCGAGTATTCAAGCTTCCGAATGTTCTACCTGACCAAAGAGGTTGTAGGAGGTCATTGCCAGGGTGCGATGGGTCTTTGATGATGTTGGCCACCTTTCTACAGCAGCGAGCCATGTAAATAGAGCCCATGGATGGAAGATTGGTTTCTGTGATGGTGTGGGCTGTGCACACCACCTTCTGTAGTTTCTTATGGTCCTTGGCAGAACAGTTGCCATACCAGGCCATGATGCACCTGGACAGTATGCTTTCAATGGTGCTTCTGCAGAAGTTGGTGAGGGACCTTATGGACATGCCACATTTCCTGAGCCGCCTGAGGAAGAAGAAGCATTGTGGGAAGTCCAGGATAGGTCATAGGTTATCGTCACTCCGAGGAACTTGATGCTCTTCACTCTCTCAACCTCAGTTCCGTTGATGTAGATGGGGCGTGTTCTCCTCCTTTCTTTCTAAAGTCAATGATCAGTTCTTTAGTTTTGCCAACGTTGAGAGACAGATTGTTTTCATTACACCATGTCACCAAGCCCTCTATCTCCCTTCTGCATTTTGACTTGTCATTGTTAGATATCTGTCCCACTATGGTGGTGTCATCAGCGGACTTGTAGATGGCATTCGTTTGGAATTTGACAACACACCGTAGGTGTACAGGCAGTACAGTAGAGGGCTGAGGATGCATCCTTGGGGGCTCCAGTGTTGAGTGTTATTGTGGAGGAGGTGCAGTTACCTATCCTCACTGATTGCGGCCTATGGGTCAGAAAGCTGAGGATACAATTGCAGAGGGCGGAGCCGAGGCCAAGGTCCCACAGTTTTGAAATCAGTCTGAAGGGGATAACGGTGTTGAAGGTAAAGCTGTAGTTAACAAGCAGGAGTCTGACGTAGGTTCTTTGTTGTCCAGATGTTCCAGGAATGAGGACAAGGCATCCTCTGTGGACGTGTTAAGTCGGTAGGCAAACTGTAGGGGATCGAGGCAGGTTAGGAGACTGAAGTTGATATGGGCCATGACCAGGCTCCCAAAGCACTTTATGATTATTAAAGTCAGAGCTACTGGGTGTTTCTCAAGGGCAGTTAGAGCTGGGCAACAAATAATATCTTTGTCAGCTATGCTCACATCCCACGAACAAATAACAAAGAATTCTCAAGATCCAGGATGTAATCAACACCAAGCCAAAGGAGGTGACATTAGGAATGATTACTAAAAGCCTGGTCAAAGAGATGAGTTTTAAGAGAGGTTTTAAAGGAGGATAAGAAAATTAGGATCTAGCAAGAGGTTGGAGTTAGAGGGAAGGAACTTCAGGCATTAGTGCCTGGAAAACTGAAGCACATTCACAACAGTGGAACAAAGGATTTACAGATGCCTCAGTCTGAGCAACAAATAGTCCTCAGAAGATTTTATGACTGAACAGGGTTACAGAGATATGGAGCGATGGTGCAACTGAGAAATATATCTTAAATTATAGTTGTGAGAAATAATGTAAGCTAGTAAGCAGAGGGGTGATACATGAATGGACAATAGCATAGAATCAGCCAAGCACTGGATGACCTGAAATTTGTGAGGGATACAGAATGGGCATGTTGTAAAGTGGGAGGAATAACTTAGTCTAGCCACTTGAGGTATTTTTTCGCTGGTCTCCTTTACTCAAGCATATGCAAGAGGATCCAGAGGACAGAACAACATCTCTCCAGTGACACAGAAGAACATTTACAGTGTATTTTATAGTATCAAAGTTTAACAGATATCAGTGTTCACATGATCCACCAGCTGCACAAGTGGTTACATCAAAGTTTGTACAATATGATTGATAGAATATTTGTTTCTTATTCAGAGTCCGCCCACATCTTGTTCTTGGCTGCTTGCTCACCCTGTTGGTCATGATTCATTCTCTCCCTGTCATGCTCAGGCATGCTTGTGCTGTGCTAAGCCTTGTTGGTCAGTGTTTGCTTACTCCCTACGCTTGCCCAGACACATTTGTGCTGGATTAACCCTTTCAGTAGGTCAAAAGGAACAGCAGAATAATCATTTCTGGTGGCGAGAAAGATATGGATGAGAGTTTCAACAACAGTAGGGTGAGGACGGGCAGAGACGACCAATGTGATGGAAGTCAAAACGGGATGTCTTTGTGAAAAAAAAAGCTAGTGGGCTGTAAACTTAATGCTGGGTCAAAAAGGTTAGCAAGTGTGCAGCCTGATACAATGGATAGAAAAAGGGATTTAATCAATAACAATATTCAGAGAAGTAGTGAGCTTCAAAAATATTGATCTTATCTATGTTCAACTGGAGAGTTTTGCAACTGATCCAGAATTGGATGAGATAGGGTAGGTGGTGAAGAGGTAAAGCGGCATGTCATTGGTGGAGCCTGTCACCAGATTATGCTGCCAGAGGTGGGGGCAGTATTCAGATAAGGAACAATAAGGATAGATCCTCAAAGAAATGTAGAGGTTAATGAGGGCTGCATTGTTGGAGACACTCAGGCCCACTGGATGAGCATGAAATCAAGCAAGATTAGTACAACTCTACAAGAGAAAAGAAACAAAAACAGAAGTTTCTGGACAAGTTCAGCAGGTCGGGCAGCATCTGTGAAGAGAAATCAGAGTTAACCTTTCGGGTCCGGTGATCTTCCCTCAGAACTCGGACCTGAAATGTTAACTCTGATTTCACAGATGCTGCCAGATCTGCTGAGCTTTTCCAGCAACTTCTGTTTTTGTTTCTGATTTAGAGTTCACAGTTCTTTTGGTTTTTAAGAGAAAAAAGGCATTTGAGGAAGATGGTGTGGTTATCCACAACTAAAATTGGAGTGAAGTCAGGAAGGATGAGGAGTGAAAGTGTACCACCATCTGTTAGGGGATGTCATTTGCGATTTCCATTAGAAGTATTACTGGCAGAAGCCTGATCAGAGAGATTCAAGGATTAGGGAAGATGTGGGAAAAATGAGCATTGGTTACAATGGTGACAGCATATTCACAGACTTTGAACAGTAAATGAAGTTTGAAAATGGTGTTGACTCATGCAAGCATTTGAGAGGTTAAGGGTTTCTTTCTCAGGGATTGATACTAACAGTTTTCAAAGAAATGTGGAGAATACCTGAGAAAGGGAATATTGGAATAACGAAAGGAAACAGAGAAATTAGTTATAAGGTGTAGAGCTGGATGAACACAGCAGGCCAAGCTGCATCATAGGAGCAGGAAATCTTGACGTTTCGGGCCTAGACCCTTCATCAGAAATGGGGGAGGGGAAGAGGGTTCTGAAATAAATAGGGAGAGAGAGGGAGGTGGATAGAAGATGGATAGAGGAGAAGATAGGTGGAGAGGAGACAGACAAGTCAAAGAGGCGGGGATGGAGCCAGTAAAGGTGAGTGTAGGTGAGGAGGTAGGGAGGAGATAGGTCAGTTCAGGGAGGATGGACAGGTCAAGAGGGTGGGATGAGGTGAGCAGGTAGGAGATGGGGGTGCGGCCATCGTTGTGGCACTGCAGGAGGCCCAGGACGGACATGTCGTCTGAGGAATGGGAGGTCCTCACGTACCACCCCACCAACCTCCGGATCCGACTCATCATCCTCCGACACTTCCGTCACCTACAAGCCGACCCCAATGACATCTTTCCCTCCCCACTTTTGTCTGCTTTCCGGAGGGACCACTCTCTCAGTGACTCCCTTGTCCGCTCCACACTCCCCTCCAGCCCCACCACACCCGGCACTTTTCCCTGTAACCACAGGAAGTGCTATACCTGCCCCCACACCTCCTCCCTCACCACCATCCTAGGCCCCAAGAAAACCTTCCACATCAAGCAGATGTTCACCTGCACATCTGCTAATGTGGTATACTGCATCTGCTGTACCCGTTGTGGCCTCCTCTACATCGGGGAAACCTAGCGGAGGCTTGGGAACCGCTTTGCAGAACACCTGCACTCGGTTCGCAATAAACAACTGCACCTCCCAGTCGCGAACCATTTCAACTCCCCCTCCCATTCCTCAGACGACATGTCCATCCTGGGCCTCCTGCAGTGCCACAACGATGCCACCTGAAGGCTGCAGGAACAGCCACTCATATTCAGCTTGGGAACCCTGCAGCCCAATGGTATCAATGTGGATTCTTCAAAAAGCTTCAAAATCTCCCCTCCCACTACCGCATCCCGAAACCAGCCCAGCTTGTCCCCGCCTCCCTAACCTGTTCTTCCTCTCACCTATCCCCTCCTGCCACCTCAAGCCGCACCCCCATCTCCTACCTACTAACCTCATCCCGCCCCCTTGACCAGTCCGTCCTCCCTGAACTGACCTATCTCCTCCTACCTCCTCACCTACACTCACCTTTACTGGCTCCATCCCCGCCTCTTTGACTTGTCTGTCTCCTCTCCACCTATCTTCTCCTCTATCCATCTTCTATCCGCCTCCCCCTCTCTCCCTATTTATTTCAGAACCCTCTTCCCCTCCCCCATTTCTGATGAAGGGTCTAGGCCCGAAACGTCAAGATTTCCTGCTCCTATGATGCAGCTTGGCCTGCTGTGTTCATCCAACTCTACACCTTGTTATCTCGGATTCTCCAGCATCAGCAGTTCCTATTATCTCTGAGGGAAATTAGTTGGTGGGAATCGATTCAAGACAGCATCAGGTCGATATGATGGACAAGCTGAGGTTGGAGAGGGAATGGAAAATAGTAAGTGAGAAATTAGAATATGTCACATGTTCAGTGCTAGATTGGACATTATGAGAGGTTTTGCCAGGAGGAAAGGGATCTGAGTCAGAAGGAGATGAAGTGATTGTCTTCATCTTAGGAACAAAGAGGTTGATAAGCATACTGTTAGAGCTGAGATAAAGAGAATGGGTAAGGAAAGGTTTAATGAGATGCTGGTAGAGGAGGAAAGATACTGGGATTTGTATTTGATTTTCAGGATGATCCTGGACTAAGAAGCAGATTGGAAGATTAGGGCATAGACAGCAAGTGTTTCATAGATTTTAAGGAAAGGAAAACCTGCGTTTAGATAGTGCTTTTCCAAACTTGTCGAAGTGTTTCAGCCAGTCAACTACTCTTGAAGTATAATCACTGTGTATTGTAGGAAAGGGTAGCTATTTTGTGCACGTCAAGATCGCACCAACAGCAATTTAATAATGGTCAGATAAACTTTTCTTTGGTGATTGAATGATAAATATTGGCCAAGATATAAGTGATAACTTCCTGTCCCTTCTTCAGAATAATGCAATGTGATGTTACAAATCAGGCAGAATTAGGGCTTAAGTTAGTGTCTCATTTGAAAAGTGGTACTGCACTGGAGTGTTGGCCATGACTAAAGAGTTCTCAAAAAGTTTCTATTTCTACAGATGCTGCCAGAACTGCTGAGTTTCTCTCACATTTTCTGCTTCTGGTTTAGGTTATAACAGAGTCAGACTTTTTACTGGCACATCTATTGTGTTGAGAAAATGAGTAGCTTAGAAGTATTGCTGTGAACTGAGAACCAATGAATAACTAGGAAGCTGGAATTGTGAAAGAACAATCTAACAAACTTGGCCAAGAAATCTTTTCTGGGAGGATAAGTCAGGGGAAGTGGCTGGTGAGGATCACGAAGCAATCAGTCTGTGGATAAGCCATAGAAAGGCTACATTGTTTCTTGCTAAACTACTCTAAGTTTAGAAAATTACTGTTGGTGCTATTAGTGAATAACATCCTAGTTTGTTAAACATTCTTCTCTGTTACTTTAGCAGAAGTTAACACATTAATTTAAAATAGAATATCACTTCTGTTAAATTAGTTGACAAAGCAATGCGAAAGAAATAAGTGCATTTAGCAGCGTTCATTAACATCAACCTCCTCATCATCATCAACTCTGACAAAAAGTAAGTCCTTGACTCATAGCAGTCTTCCCACATTTCTCTAACTTTTGCCAATACTTTTCAATGTCAAAATCTTCCTTAAAGTTTCAAGCCATTAAGTGGTCATACCCAAACATTACCAAAAATAATTTCCATGATATGGTTTCAAAATAAATTGTTGAAAATGAACAGGAGAGTCTACAAATAGCTCCTCACAATGGTAACTGTCACAGGACTTTGGAATTTCATTAAAAAATTTACCTCCTGCATCATTTTGACCTATTACTTTCTGATTATAGAACCAAAATATAATGTCCTTCTTTGGATCCCATAAGGGAAAATGTGAACTATTCTGGTTCTATGATATGACACTTTTTGAGAACTCTTTAGTCATGGCTGACACTCCAGTGCAGTATCACTTCCTGCAAGAGATGGTGAATATGATCACACATTCACATATTCATGGTTCAGTACAAACACGGTTATGTTATGGAAAAACAAATATCTGCTACTGAAGGCGCACTTCCCATCTAGTGCCATGGACCCATCATTGAATTTATTGGGAATCCATGCTATGGTGAAGAGGACACTGGACGAGCATGCATAAATTTAGAGTCATAGAGTCAGAGATGTACAGCATGGAAACAGAGCCTTTCATCCAACTTGTTCATGCCGACCAGATATCCTAAATTAATCTAGTCCCATTTGTCAACATCTGGCCCATATCCCTCCAAAACCTTCCTATTCAAAGAACAAACAACAAAGAACAATACAGCACAGGAACAGTCCCATTGGCTCTCCAAGCCTGCACCTACATATTCTGCTCTTCCATATTAAAACTATCTTCGCTTACAGGATCCATATCCCTCTATTTCCTTCCTATTCGTGTATTCATCCAGGTGCATCTTGAATGCTGCTATTGTGTCTGCTTCTACCATCTCTTCCAAATGCACGTTCCAGACACTCACCACCCGTTGTGTGAAAAACGTGCCTCACACATCTCTTTGAAACTTCCCCCCTCGCACCTTGAACCTGTGTCCCCTAGTAATTGATCCCTCCACCCTGGGAAAAAGCCTCATTCTTTCCACTCTATCCATGCCATTCACAATCTTATAAACTTCTATCATGCTGCCCCTCAACCTCCTGCATTCCAGTGAAAACAAACCCAGTCTATCAAACTTTTCTTCATAGCTAAAATCCCCTATACCAGGCAATGTCTTGGTAAACCTTTTTCTGTGCCCCCTCCAAAGCATCTACATCCTTCTGGTAGTGTGCTGACCAGAACTGTACGCAATATTCTATGTGTGGTCTAACTAAATTCTATAAAGCTGCAGCATAACTTGAATATCCTTTACACAATGCCCCTTCCAATGAAGGCAAGTATGCCATACGCCTTTTTTACTACCTTATCTACCTGAGCTGCCACTTTCAGTGGTCTGTGGATCTGCATATCCAGATCTCTCTGCATATCAATATGCCTAAAGGTTCTGCCATTAACTGTACAATTTCCACCCATATTTGACCTTCCAAAATGCATCACCTCACATTTGTCCGGATTAAACTCCATCTGCCACTTTTCTGCCCATGCCTCCAACTGATCTATATCCTGTTGTGTCGTCTGACAATCCTCCTCACTATCCGCAAGTGCACCAATCTGTGTATTGTCTGCAAACTTACTAATTAGACCAGCTACGCTTTCCTTCAAATCAGTGCAGAGAACCCAGCACTGATCCCTGTGGAACACCACTAGTCACAGCCCTCCATTCCAAAAAGCATCCTTCCATTGCTACCCTCTGTCTCTATGTCTGAGCCAGTTCTGTATCCATCTTGCCAGGTCACCTCAATACCATGTGACTTCACCATCTGAACCAGTCTGCCATGAGGGACCTCGTCAAAGGCTTTACTGACATCCACGTAGACAACATCAACCGTTTTTTTCCTCATCAGTCATCTTCATCACCTGCTCAAAAAACTCAATCAAGTTAGTGAGGCACAACCTCCCCCACACAAAACCATGCAGTTTATCATTAATCAGTCTATTTGTTTCTAAATGCTTATAGATCTTGTCCCTGACAATGTTTTCCAAAGGTTTCCCTACAACTGAAGTGAGGCTGACAGGTCTGTAATTTCCTGGATTATCCCTGCTACCATTTTTAAACAATGGGACAACATTAGGTATTCTCCAGTCCTCTGGGACCATACCTGTGGCCAAAGAGGATGCAATGATGTCTGTCAATGTTTCACCAACTTGTTCTCTTGCAACCCTCAATATTCTGGGATAGATTCCATCAGGACCCGGGGACTTACCTATCTTAATACTTTTTAAGACATACATCACTTCTTCCCTTTTAATAGCAACTTAGCTTAGAAATTTGACACTCCTTTTCCTGAGATGTCCTCTACAAATTCCTTCCCTTTGGTGAATACCGATACAAAGTATTTGTTTAAGACCTCGCCTACCTCTTCTGGCTCCATACACTCCCTCCTTTGCCCTTGAAGAGGCCAACCCTTTCCCTGGCTACCCTCTTGCTTTTTATATATGTATAAAAAGCCTTAAGATTCACCTTAATCCTGTTTGCCAACAACTTTTCATGACCCTTTTTAGCCCTTCTAATTTCTTGCTCAAGTTCTTTCCCTCTTTCCTTATATACTTCAAGGGCTTTGTCAATTCTCATCCTCCTAGACCTTACGTACGCTTCCTTTTTATTTTTGACCGAGATCATAACATGCCTGGTCATCTCAGGTTCACATAACTTGCCATACCTATCCTTCATTTTTGCAGGAATGTGCCTCTCTTGAACACTTACCAACTGCTGTTTGAAATACTCCCACATGTCTGATGTGGATTTACCCTCAAACAGCCTCCTCCAATCAACTCTCCAGTTCCTGCCTAATATTGTTGTAGTTTGCCTTCCTTCAATTTAATACCTTCACTTGAGGACTCCTGTTATTCCTATCCATGAGTACCTTATGGTCACTACTCCTGAAATGCTCTCCCGCTGAGACTTCACTCACCTGGTTGGGCTCTTTTCCCAAAACTAGGTCCAGTATAACCCCTTCCCTGGTTGGACTGACTATATACTGTGTCAAGAAATCCTCCTGAATGGTTCTTACAAATTCTGCTACATCCAAGCCCCTAGTATGAACTGTGTCCCAGTCAATACAGGGAAAGTTAAAATCACCCACCACAACAACCCCGCTCTTTTTACACCTCTCCAAAAACTGTCTACGTATTCTCTCCTCTATCTCCTGCTGGCTATTGGAAGGCGCGTAGTATATTCCCAGCATTTTGATTTCACCTTACCTATTCCTGAGTTCTACCCATATTGCCTCACTGCACGAGTTCTCTGATGCGTCCTCCCGCAGTAATGCTGTGAGATACTCCTTTACCAGTAATGCAACTCCCCCACCCCTTTTACATCTCTTTCTATTCCACCTGAAACATCTAAAACCTGGGATATTCAGCTGCCAATCCTGTCCCTCTTTAAGTCAAGTTTCCATAATCACAATTGTGTCATAGTTCCAAGTACTAACCAATGCTCTGAGTTCATCTTGGCAATTATATTTCTTGAATTGAAACACATGCATTTCAGACCGCCTCCCCTACACTTTTCAATAGCATTTCTCTGCCTGTTCTTAATCATGCTTGCCCTGGTTTCTACTTCTCCCCCAATTTCTGCATCTACTGCCCTACTCCTGTTTCCCACCCCTGCCACATTAGTTAAACGCTTTCCAATCACCCTATCAAGTAGCCCCCACCTACCCTAAGGACATCAGTCCCACTCCCGCCCAGGTGTAACACATCCAGTTTGTACAGGTCCCACCTCCCCAAGAACCGTTCCCAATGCCCCATGAACCTGAAACCTCACACCATCTTTTCAGCCACGTGTTCATCTTGTACATCCTGCTATTTCCACTCTGACCAGCTCGTGGCACTGGTAGTAATCTTGAGATAACTGCTTATGAGGTCCTACATTTCAATTTTCTTCCTAATTCTCTATATTTTGTTTTTAGGACCACATCCCCTTCTTTTAACCTATGTTGTTAGTACCAACGTGTACCACGACCACTGGCTGTTCACCCTCCCCCTCTAGAATGTCTTGCAACTGATTCAAGACATCCAGGACCCCAGCACCAGGGAGGCAACATACCATCCTGGACTCCCGTTTGTGGCCACAGAAACACCTATCTATTCCCATTACGATTGAATCCCCTATAACTATAGCATTTTTATGCCAATTTCTCCCTCCCTCTGCAGCAGAGCCAAACATGGTACCATGAATTTGGCTGTTGCTGTTATCCCCTGAGAGACCATTCCCCTCAAATGTATCCAAAATAGTATATCTGTTTTGCAGGGCAATAGCCACAGGGGATTCCTGCACAGCCTGTTTAGCCCTCCTGCTCTGCTGGTGGTCAACTATTCTCTACCTGCCTGTGGAGCGTGAATCTGCGGTGTGACCACCTCTCCAAATGTGCTATCCACGACACTGCTCTCCTTGTGAATGCGCCAGTGTCCCCAGATGCCACTACAATTCCACAATTTGGGTTTCCAGAAGCTGCAACTGGAGACACTTATTTCACACATGCAGGTCCCAGGCACCGTTCATCAATGATACCCTCACACCTGCGCTCTGCGAAGCCCACTCCCAGAATGCAAATGAGTGACGTCTCAGCATCCTCTGGTTGGATCATACACCCATCTAGATGACGTTTACTATCGTAATTTTACAACCTCCACCATTTCCTCTGCTAGCTCATTCCATACACGCACTACCCTGTACAAGAAAAAGTTGCCCATTAGGTCCCTTTTAAATCTTTCCCCTCTCACCTTAAAGCTATGACCTTTAGTTTTGGACTCACCACCCCAGTGAAATGATCTGGTCTATTTACCCTATCCACGCTCTTCATGATTTTATAAACCTCTATAAGATCATCCCTCAGCCCCCCGACGCTCCAAGGAAAATAGCCCCAACCTATTCAGCCTCTCCCTAAGCTCGACCCTCCAACCTTGGCAATATCCTTGTAAATCTTTTCTGAACCCTTTCAAGTTTCACAACAACCTTCCTATAGCAGGGAGACCAGAATTGCATGAAGTATTCCAAAAGTGGCCTAACCAATGTTCTGCACAGCTGCAACATGACCTCCCAACTCCTATACTCAATGCACTGACCAATAAAGGCAAGCATAGTAAATGTCTTCTTCACCACCCTGTCCACCTGCGACTTCACTTTCAAGGAACTATGAACCTGTACCCCAAGGCCTCTTTGTTCAGCAACACTTCCCAGGGCCTTATCATAAAGTGTATAAGTCCTGCCCTGATTTGCCTTTCCAAAATGCAGCACCTCACATTCATCTAAATTAAACTCCATCTGCCACTCCTCAGCCTACTGACCTTTTTGATCAAGATCCCATTGTACTCTGGGGTAATCTTCTTCGGTCTCCACTATAACTCCCATTTTGGTGTCATTGGCAAACTTACTAACCATTCGGCCTATGGTTCACATCCAAATCATTTATATAAATGACTAAAAGCAGTGGACCCAGCACTGATCCTTGTTGCACACCGTTAATCACAGACCTCCAGTTTGAAAAGCAACCCTTCACCACCACAGAGATAGTAAGAACTGCTGGAGTCAGAGATAACACAGTGTGGAGTTGGAAGAACACAGCAGGCCAGGCAGCATCAGAGGAGCAGGAAAGCTGACATTTTGGGTAGGGATCCAACTTCAGAAATGGGGTGGGCGGCAGTCTTCTCCCTTCAAGCCAGTTCTGTATCCAAATGGCTAGTTCTCCCTGTATTCCATGCAATCTAACCTTGCTCACCAGTCTACCGTGAGGAACCTTGTCTTATGGTTGTGTTATCCAACTAGCAACTGTGTGAGGAGCTTTGTTATCTGTTGTTCACCTACAGTGGGCTACTGCCACTGTATGTTGTGAGGGAGTGAATGTTTAATACAATTGATTGTTACCCAGTGAAGAGCTCATGATGATGTTGCTTGGGCAGGAAGTAGGTCAAGATGACTCCTTGTTCACACACCTGATGATGGAAATTCAGAAGAAAGTCAACCATCTGACATAATACAGTAGGCAAGCTAGGAGTGTCCAAAATCTTCCAGTCTTTCTGGCTAATGAAATGTGGAGGTTTTGGTGTGAGATTCTTCCCTTTTACATACACAACATGCAGAACACTTAAACCCTTAGGATGGTCCTCAATGGTGAATGAGAGCACTGCTTACAAGTACCCTACTTTAGTTTGGCAGCATTCCATGCAAATCAGGGATATCTAAACTTCATCACTACCAACCTTCACCCTAGCTCCCTGAACTTCTGTAAATGGGATTTGTTCCTGAAGAGAACAAAAACAGAGGTTGCTGGAAAAGTTCTGCAGGTCTGGCAGCATCTGTGAAGAAAAGTCAGAGTTAACGTCTTGGATCCGGTGACCCTTCCTCAGTTCCTGAGGAGTGTTTTGCTCTCCACATAGTCTAAATTGTATTTCTCAACAGCTAGAATTAGAAACTCAAACGTGGTGATGGATTTCTGCCTGTTGCAAAGCAGAAGAACAGTGGGGTCATGGTCTTATTTTTTATTTATTGTTTCACAGGATGTAACAGGCTGGGCAAATGTCTATTGCAATTCTTAACTACTCTTTTTGAACTACTACAGAGCATCTTGTGTAGATACATCCACGGTGATGTTAGGACAGGAGTTCCAGGATTTGAATCCAGCAACAATGAAGGGACAATAGTCTAGTTCTAAGACAGGATGGTGTGTGGCTGGAGAGAAACCTGCAAGTGGTGCTGTTCTCATGTGTTTGTTACTTTTGTGACTCTAGTTGGTAATGCTCATGGGTTTGGAAGGTGTTTTTGAAGGGCACTTGATGAATTGTTACATTGTAACTGTGGATGGTACACACTAGTGCCACTGTATGGTGTGGGAGTGAATGATAAAGATGGTGGTTGATGGGATGCTGATCAAGTAGGCTGTTCTGTCCAGGATGGTGCCAAGCTTCTTGAGTGTTGTTGGAGCTACTCTCATTCAGGAAAGAGGAGAATATTCTATCTCATTCCTGATATGTGCCTTGTTGTTATTGGCTGGGCTTTAGGGAGTCAGGAAGTGAGCTCCTTTCTTGCCACAGAATGCTGGCCTCTGACCTGTTCGTGTAACCACAGCATTTATATGGCTGCTCCAGTTTCTGGTTAGTGATAATCCCAGGATGTTGATAAGAGAGACTGGGCTATGTCAATGTTAGTGAAAGTTAAGGGGAGATGGTCTGATTTTCTTGAGTTGAAGGTGGTCACTGCTTAGCATTTATGATGCCTGTCAATCACTTCAGGTCAGTTAACACAGCTTTGAAGGACCACTTCTAGTTCAAATTCAGAAATGTTAGCTACCCATAATTTTCCTCTGTGTTTTTAAATGCTGACAAGTTTGATTCTGAAGTGTGGGTTGTAAGAGTTTATCCACAATTCAATTTGAAGGGTATATCAGCTGTTCGATCTGGTTCTTGTCCCATATAGTAACCTCCTTTCACTACCTCAAAACTGAGATAAATTTACTAAGAAGCCAACAACTGACACATTAGGGGGAGGAACAATTAAAATGAAGTTGAAGAAACAGAACATGGGCAGCATGGTGGCTCAGTGGTTAGCACTGCTTCCTCACAGCGCCAGGGACCCGGATTCAATTCCACCCTCAAACAACTGTCTGTGTGGAGTTTGCACATTCTCCCCGTGCCTGCGTGGGCTTCCTCCAGGTGCTCCAGATACCTCCCACAGTCCAAAGATGTGCAGGCTAGGTGGATTGGCCAGGTTAAATTACCCATAGTGCCCAGGGATGTATGCTAGGTGGATCAGCCATGGGAAATGCAGGGTTACAGGAATAGGGTGGGCCCGGGTCGGATGCTCTTCAGAGGGTTGGTGTGGACTTGATGGGCCTGCTCTGCACTGTAGGGATTCTATGATTATTGGACATTGGAACTCTTTGCCCATACGTTCAAAAGAAACTCTTGTTTGGGAAGAAACAGATCAGGTGGAAGATACTGGCGTTGGATATCAATTGCCCCAGTCTTGTCATTCTGGCTTTTAAAAAAATTGCTGTCAAGTGCAATGCAACCAAAACAGCAAGTCAAATGGCTAAAATGTCATGAGGGGCTAGCAACCCCTAGTGCTGTCCCCCCTCCTCCATTCCAACCAATTACAAGAAGTTCACTTATCACACTGGCAATGTAGGTTCCCTTGTCGGTGGATCAATCCGATTCAGGTTACGTTTTGCACATTGCTGAAAATTTTTCTGGCGCTGTTGAGCGTGTTTACAGAGTGATGAAGTTGTTAACCGTTGCATTAACAAAAAAAAACTTGCAACGTCGAGAACTACGTGCTTTCAATGCAATATCGAGTCTGAATATTGCTGGAATTGTAAATTTAAACAATACAGATCCTTAACAGAAATCTCCACAGTTTGACGAGTAAGTTCAAGTGGAATCCACCAATTCACGGGCAGTGAGCAGGTACGAGTGTGAGTCAAAATAGAAGTGGGGCTGTTCCTGAAGGAACCAGGACAACTTTCGACAGGGACACTTCCAACTCTAGTTCAATAGATGTTTTCCTTTGGAAAGTCTGGATAGTGCATTTACTGAAGAGAGATTTGGGAGCCGCTTTAAGCAGCCAAATAACTTTAACACAGCTCTCAGACCGCTGGCATATAATTACTACCAGATGTTTTTTTAAGAGAAACAAATTAAAGGACATTGCAAAACCCGGGGTCAAAATGCCTGCTTTCAGAATGTCGAGTAAACAACACGATCGAGGGATGTGGAGAATTCAGCTTGCGAAAGGCTATTCATCATTATTCATTGATATTTATGAATCATGAATTAATCGATCACTTCTGTAGGACCCCCAGTACAGGGGGAAAAAACAGCAACTAAACCCAACAGGGCGCCAAGTAATCCGGACCCCCACAAAGTTCAGTGAAAAAAAATTAACATTCAAGAGAAGACGCCTTCATGTCATACAAACAACTTGCTGGTGTTGACAAAACCAATCACTTAACCTGAGTAAGGTGATACTTAATGTTTTGAACATTGATTTTGCACACAATTAATTTTCAATGAAATGAACAGTATGTAACTATATCTTGTTGTTGATCATGGATACAATACACGTCAACGCGCTCATCGAAATCTAAGATTCCTCACGTTAAATATAGGAAGGGATAATATATTCCTCGCGTTATTTAAATTTCGCTCTAACTTTGAACCTACCTTTCATTTTGGCGGCGAAACGGCTCATTAAAATAAACAGGAAACAATGTTCTCACTCCAGAAAGCTAATAAAACGATACCGGTGTTTTGATGTTTCTATGCTGCTTTCATGGTAATGTCTGGGTAGGTATCAATTTCCTACAACTGAGTAACCAATATTCAGAGTTCCCAAAGAACACACGTTCTTGGGGTTTCTTCTTAACCTTTTTAAATGTATCAAGCTAAGATTCAAATATCCGTTGGCATTGGAAGAGCGAGCAACCCCGAATGACTTGGAGAATGTCTTGCCAATCTCTCCTCTCTCTCGAGTTGCAAGCTGCACTCAGCAAAGATATTTTAAAGTTTCAAGTCGAGGATTTACTCGCTGGCTGCTATCAGACCACAAAAATGCAAAACGTAAAAGGAAGTCCCCAGCCTGCAGGCTGTCCTCTAGCACGTGTTTCCATCATTTGCCTGCTTCTCTTTGCATTTGTTTACAATGGGGATGAATGTAAATTCTGCTGGAGCCCCAGGTACTGCCTTGAGCGAATACCAATGGGTGATATGTCCGGGTCGTATTACACATTACGTGACTCGTAAGAGAAACGAGTGCAAGGAATCTGGTTTTCATTTGGCCTCGGTGCAAAACATCACAAAACTCTTAGACGCAGCATCGCGCAGTTTTGCGTTGAAACATTTCTTCTGTTCTGTCTTTGCTTTTGTCTGGTTTTGAAGTCTTCCTGGATACTGTCTAATCAAATCAGGATGGAATAACAAACTAATATATCGAAAGTCGCTGCTGTTTTAGTACATTATAAACAAACACAGCTTCTTGGCTTTTCTATTTTGATCTCAACTTAGATTGGAGTTATATTGGGGAGGAGTCAGCAGCAATGAACCATCAATTTAGGAAGAGTGAGGAATTTGGCCAGAAGACATTTCATGGATAACAAGCATGGGGCTGGATGAACACAGCAGATCAAGCAGCATCATAGGAGCAGGAAAACTTGACGTTTCGGGCCTAAACCCTTCATCAGAAATGGGGGAGGGGAAGAGGGTTCTGAAATAAATAGGGAGAGAGGGGGAGGCAGATAGAGGATGGATAGAGGAGAGGCATCCTTAGAAGAGGCTTCGCAGTGGGTTGGATGTTTTGCGGTAGGGAACGGTGAGGCAGAAACCATTGCAACTTAAGAGAAACGTTGATAACTTAAAATCAACTCATTTATAAAAATTGAGACACAGTAATGATAGAGAGAGAGGCAAACATTGAGGAATGGATCCTAGTTGAAGAACTGGCATGGCAGTGACACATGGATTTTTCTGTGCATTCTACGATTCCATTAACCATTTATAACACACAACTAGGATACTGTTTTGATAGTCAATTTGCTTTTGATGCTAGACACAACTGAAATCAGATTTAATTGGTGTTCAAATTCATAAATTCACTTCTTCCTAATTCCATAACATTTTTCAAACCGTAATCTTCCAAAGAAGAAACCAAGCGGAGGCTTGGGGACCGCTTTGCAGAACACCTGCGCTCAGTTCGCAACAAACAACTGCACCTCCCAGTCGCGAACCATTTCAACTCCCCCTCCCATTCCTCAGACGACATGTCCATCCTGGGCCTCCTGCAATGCCACAATGATGCCACCCGAAGGCTGCAGGAACAGCAAATCATATTCAGCCTGGGAACCCTGCAGCCCAATGGTATCAATGTGGATTTCACAAGCTTCAAAATCTCTCCTCCCCCAACCACATCCCAAAACCACCCCAGCTCATCCCCGCCTCCCTAACCTGTTCTTCCTGTCACCTATCCCCTCCTCCCACCTCAAGCCCCACCCCCATCCCCTATCTACTAACATCATCCCGCCCCCTTGACCTGTCCGTCCTCCCTGGACTGACCTATCTCCTCCCTACCTCCCCACCTACACGCACCTTTACTGGCTCCATCCCCACCTCTTTGACTTGTCTGCCTCCTCTCCACCTATCCTCTCCTCGATCCATCTTCTATCCGCCTCCCCCTCTCTCCCTATTTATTTCAGAACCCTCTTCCCCTCCCCCATTTCTGATGAAGGATCTAGGCCCGAAATGTCAAGCTTTCCTGCTCCTATGGTGCTGCTTGGCCTGCTGTGTTCATCCAGCTCCACATCTTGCTATCTCGGATTCTCCAGCATCTGCAGTACCTGTTATCTCTGATACAATTTTAACCCTCAGTTATTTGCCTGTTCTCCCCCCATTACATCTCATCTGTTTGGTGTTCTTCATTTTATCAACATCCCTCAAACTCTGAAATCAATTTTTAAATCCTAACTTGCTTCTCCAGCCCTTTCTGTGGGATTCTTTTGAAAAACTCTTTGGCTAGGCATTTGGTCACCTTTCTTTTTCCTTGGTTGAGCATCAATTTTATTGTTTGTGAAGTAGTTTGCATCAACATTCAAGGCATTGCAGCAGATTTTGCAGTCAACAATAAAATGAGGGCACTTATCACTGACCATGAAATAACTCTGTGAATCCCAGTGATGTCTCTGGTCAGAATTTCACCTCTGGCACTATGCAGTAGCTAATTGCAATGACCTTGACTGGGCATTCATACGTGGAACTAGTGCAATGACGTCAAATTGTCTGAGCAGCAATCATACAGAAGGATTTCATAGGGACACAAACAGGACCAAACAGCATTGAGATACACAAAGTTCAAAACTGTTTATATGGAGCAAGTTAAAATTTTGTAATATACATTGGGGGTGATGGTAGAAACTAAAATGTTTTGAAAAAAAAGTTTTTAAAAGATGCCTAAAAATTTAATTGATTTATCGTTTAACAGAATTCCATTATGATAAAATTATTTTTTCAGGACAAATAAATTTTACCAATTACACCTGAAAGAGGGAGGTATAACCCCTTTGTGGAGTTTTAAGCATTTTTGGGCCTGGGGAAATTGAAATTCTTGCAGATTTTTGCAGAATAAGAACAAAACAAGCTGGAAAATCTCAGCAGGTTAGGAAGTAGCTGAGGAGAGAAATGCACTTAATGTTTCAGGTCAATGACCTTTCCTGATAACAGCTCAGAAACTTGAAACATTAATTCAAATTATTTCCAGCAATGCTGCCTGACCTGCTGAGTCTTTCCAGTTTTCTTTGTTATTCTATTGTCTCTGTACCTCTGTCTGAAACTCTCAATGAATGATTAGGTAGCCACCTATTGTGGATATCCTGTGTCCCTGAGAATTCATCCTTGTACTTTAAGGGTTGTAGTGGAGACCAGAGATAACGTGAAATGGTGAAGTATGAAAGAGACATGGCAGTTGTCAGGATAGTGACGTCCATTTGCAAGAAGATATTGTTGTGGTCACAGATCATTTGATCGTTGAAGGAAAGGAAGGTCTTCCTGAAGGTGAATTTGAGTGGCTGGTCATAAGAACATAGGAAACTTGAGTAAGTCTATCGAGCCTGCTCCACCATTTATGATGATGGTTGATAGGATTCCGCAATGCCTTTTACCCATACTTGCTCAATAATCCTTTACACTATTGGTGATTGGAAATCTATAAAACTCTATTTTAAATATACTCAAAGGCTGAGCTTCCACAGCATTCTGTGGTAGAGAATTCCAAAAATTCACAACACATTGAAAAAGTAAATTTATGTTCATCTCAACATAATTATTATTTTTAAATTGTGCCGTCTGATTCTTGGCTCCCCAGCCATGGAAAACACCTAATATTGCATTGACCCTGTCTATCCTTTAAGTGTTCTGTAGGTTGCTATAATCACCTCTCATTCTTTTGAATCTCGAAAGAATACAGACTCATTTTACCCAATCCTGCTTCATAGGACGGTCTCGTCACCCGGAAACAAATTTAGTGAGCATTCATTGTACTCCCTCTATGAATTGAACCAAGACTTCACAGCTTCTGTACTCAAGCCTCTTGTGATAAAGGCTTACATTCCTAATAGCTTGCTGCATCAGCATGTTAGTCTTCAGTGACTTAGTGATATGGTCAGCCAGGTTTTTTTGCACATCTATTATTGCACTATCCAACCTCTCACCATCTATGAATTATTCTGCACATGTGTTCCTTCTGCCCAAGTGGATAACTTCACATTTTCCACATTATATTCCATCTGCCATGTTCTTGCCCACTCACTAAGCCTGTCCAAATCCTTCCAGAACTGCATTACATCTTTCTCACAGCACTCCTTCCTGCTAGGCTTTATGTTATCTGCAAATTTGGAAATGTTACTGTTGTTCCCAAACCACATCTTGATATCTTGTGAACAGCTGGTACCCAAGTACTGACCCTTTAAGTGCCCCACAAGTGACAGTCTGTTAACATGAGAATGATCCATTTATTTCTACTGTCTGTTTTCTGCCTATTAGTCTGTCCTTCATCCATGTCATCCCATGTGCTTTGGTATTGCTAACCATCCTCCTGTGAGAGACTATGACAAAGGCATTCTGAAGAGCTAGGGCAAAAATCATACTACACCAGGTTATAGTCAAACAGGTTTATTTGAAAACATGCTTTCAAAGCACTGCTCCTTCCTCAGGTATAGTGTGGAAAATGAGGTATACCGACACAGAAAGGTAACAACCCTAAAAATGGCTCACTGACTGCCTCCTGTTAAATCTTTAATCAGTTGGACAGGAGACACATGTTTCCATTGATTAAAATGCAAATCCCAGCATTTATTTCAAGTCATTGCCCCAAGATACTTAAAGATTTTATCAGTTTGTACAAGAGATGACATCTCAGGTCAGAGAATGCATTTAGGTGTGAGGCTTTGTTTAGAATCTGTCTGTGTTTTTTAACCTGGAGTTCAGGCTGTTTTTTGAAAAAAAATAGAATGTGCCTGCAAAAACATAAACATCTTGGATGAAATAATTCAGCCCATAGATTTGTGTGTGTGTGTGTGAGAGAGAGAGAGAGAGAAAGAGAGTGTATATGTGTGCGTGTGCGCACGCGCACATGCACCTTGAGAGAGAGTGTGTGGGAGTGTTAGGGAGTGTGTGTGTGTGAGGGTATATATGTGTGTGAGTGTGTGTGTGAGAGAGGGTCTGTATGTGTGTGTGTGCGTTTGTGTGAAAGAGTATATGTGTATGTGTGCATGTGTGTGAGTGTGTGTGACAGTATATAGTGTGGTGGGGTCACCTGTTGCACAACATGAACCCAATATCACGGTTGAGGCCGTTCCTCATGGGTACGGAACTTGGCAGTCAGCCTCTGCTCAGCAATTTTGCATTGTTGAGTATCTCAAAGTCGGCCTTGGAGGTCACTTAACCAAAGATTGGAGGCTGAATGTACTTGACTGCTGAGCTCTCAGTGGGGGAACATTCAGTGGTCAAGGACATTCAGCCCCTGACCTTCGGGTATGCGTCCTCCAAAGTGGACTTCAAGATACACAACAATGCAAAATTGCTGAGCAGAGGCTGATAGCCAAGTTCCGTGCCCATGAGGATGGCCTCAACCGTGATCTTGGGTTCATGTCATGCTATATGTGACCCTACCACACTATATACTGTCACACATACACACGCACTCACTCACACAAACACATTTATATGCACACACTCACATAGACTCTCTCTCCCACACATACACACAAACATATAAATCTTTGGGGTGAATTATTTCAACCAAGATATTTGTGTACTCGCAGATACATTCTGTTTTGTTCAAAAAAATAAAACCAGCCTGACTCCAGGTTAAAACAGATTCTAAACAAGGCCTCACACCAAAAATGCATTGTCTGACCTGAGATGTCATCTCTTCTATACACTGATAAAACTTTTAAGTATCTTGGGACAATGACTTGAAAGAAATTCTGGGATTCACATTTTAATCAATAGAACCCTGAGACTCTTTTCCAACAGATTAAAAATTCAACAGGAGGCGGTCAGCAAGCCATTTTTGGGCTGTTACCTTTCTGCTTATAAATTCTGCATCAATATACCTCCTTTTCCACACTGTACCTGAGGAAGGAGCAAAGCTCAGAAGGCTAGTGTTTTCAAATAAACCTGTGGGACTATAACCTGGTATTGTGTGATTTTTGACCTTGTCCACCCCAGTCCAACACTGGCAGCTCCATATCATGGCTACCGTCTGAAAATCTAAGTATACTATTTCTATCAACTCTCCTTTATCAATTTTGTTAGTAACATTTCAAAACAAAAAATTCAACAAGTTTGTCAAACCATTGCAAATCCATTTTGACAATCAGGTCATTGTTAGCCAAGTGTCCATTTACTACATGCTTTCTAATAGATACAGATACATTACCTACTACTGATGTAAGGCTGAAATATCTCTGGTTCCCTGTTTACTCTCTTGTTCCTTTCTTAAATAGTGTGGCAACAATTAGAGTCATGGAGCTCTACAGCATGGAAACAGACCCTTAGGACCAACTCGTCCATGCTGACCAGATATCCTAAATTAATCTAGTCCCATTTTCCAGCAGTTGACCCATATCCCTGTAAACCCTTCCTATTGATATACCCATCCAGATGCCTTTAAAATGTTGTAATTGTACCAGCCTCCACTGCTTTCTCTGGCAGCTCATTCCATATATGCACTACCCTCTGCATGAAAAAGTTGCCCCTCAGGTTCCTTTGAAAGCTTCTTACCTTAAATAAATGCCCTCTAGTTTTGGACTTTGCTACCCTGGAGATCCAAGTGATTAAGGAGAATGAAGATTTGAAGGAAATTAGTATTAATAAGAAAGTTTTAATGGAAATTCACCCTGTCTATGCCCCTCATGATTTTATAAACTTCTATAAGGTCACCCTTCAGCCTCCGATGCTCCAGGGAACATAATCCAAGGCTATTTAGCCTCTCCCTACAGCTCAAAGCCCCCCAACTCTGGTAACATCCTTGGAAATCTTTTCTGAACCATTTCAAGTTTCACAACATCCTTCCAATTGCTAGCTTCCAATCTTAGAAGATGATTATCAATGCATCAACCATCTCTATGGTCACCTGA
Organism: Ginglymostoma cirratum; assembly: GCA_024137785.1. Lineage (NCBI taxonomy): Eukaryota > Metazoa > Chordata > Chondrichthyes > Orectolobiformes > Ginglymostomatidae > Ginglymostoma > Ginglymostoma cirratum. The sequence continues at coordinate 5,988,766 of JAHRHZ010000074.1, read as the reverse complement.
TTCAACACTCTGAGATGTAGACTATCATGATTCCAGAACTTAGCAACTTGCAACCCAATCAACTTTTCCAGTACAACTTTCTTACTAATACTAATTTCCTTTAAATCTTCATTCTCCTTAATCACTTGGATCTCTAATTCTGGGAACTTCCTTATACGTTCGTCAATGAAAACAGACACGAAACAGTAATTGAGATCAGAGATAAAAGGTACTGCAGATACTGGAGAATCCGAGATAACAAGGCGTGGGGCTGGATGAACACAGCAGGCCAAGCAGCATCATAGGAGCAGGAAAACTTGACGTTTCGGGCCTAGACCCTTCATCAGAAATGGGGGAGGGGAAGAGGGTTCTGAAATAAATAGAGAGAGAGGGGGAGGCGGATAGAGGAGAGGATAGGTGGAGAGGAGGCAGACAAGTCGAAGAGGTGGGGATGGAGCCAGTAAAGGTGAGTGTAGGTGGGGGGG
>JAHRHZ010000074.1:5899779-5987902 GCA_024137785.1 Ginglymostoma cirratum | reverse complement strand
CTGATACTGCCTTTTTGTTTAATTTTATACAATCCTTAACTTTATTTTTCTCCTGTGTTTGACTGACCTTTTTTTGAACTTTTGCACTTTGGAGGAATGTTTAGTTGTTAGAAATCACATAATAGTTCTTTTAAAAAATTGCCTATGAATTGTCATGCACTTTTAAAGTATTTTCTCAATCCCGCTAATTTGTGCCTAATGTTTTCACAATTTTACTTACTCAAATTTACCACTTTTGTTTCAGATTGAACTGCCTTACTTTCAAACATGATATAAAATTCTACCTGTTGTCACTCATGCCCAAAGGTTCTTTTACAGCAAGCTTACTAATTAATCCTTTTCATTACATAATATTACATTGGAAATAGACTGTTGTCCAGTCATGTCCTTGACATGTTGTTCTAGAAATCCATTCCTAAAACAATCCAGAAACTTGCCCTCCATAGGTTTAGCACTCAATTGGTTTACCCAATCTATATGTAGATTGAAGTCACCCATGAGTAATGTGTTACACATGCTAAGAGCTTCTCACATCTCCTGATTTATACCATGCCCACAGGACCACTACAGTTTGGAGGCCTATAAATAAATCCAACCAATGCCTGCTACACTTTGCTGTTTCTTAGTTCCACCCAGATTCCATGCATTGTTCTTCTCAACTGAGTTCCTCCCTTCATATACATTGAACCCATCTTGCATTACCTGCACAACTCCACCTCCTTTTTTTCTTCTTAACTATCATTCCTAAATGTTGGATATCTTTGGATTTTCAGTATCAGTCCTGGTCACCAGCCAACCATATTTCTGTAATGGTAATTAAATCATAACCATTTAATTTTGTTAGTGCTTTTAGATTATGTAACTTATAGTGAATGCTGCTTGCATTCAGATATTGTGCCCTTAACTTTGTATTTTTGACGTCATTCTGCATTTGAGGCATACTTGCCACTCGGCATTGTTCCTTTGGTCTTTTAATCTGCCTAGCAGCTTTTCTACTTCCTGTCATAAACTTTACTTTCTTCCAATTTGGGTTCTATTCCCTGACAAGCTGGTTTAAGGCCACCCCAACACCTCTGGCAAATATCCCTGTGAGGACAGCAGCCCCTGACCGTTAAGATGTAATTCAATCCGAATTCAATCTAGATCAGAAATCTGATGGTCTCCTTTCTATACCAGTTCTCATGGTGTGTGTTCAATCATCAATCCTCCTGTTCTTAAGCTTGCTAATACTCAACATTGGGAGGAATCCTGAGATTACTGCTAATAAGGTCTTGCTTTTTTAATTTCCTTCCTAATTCCTTGAAATCTGCTTCCAGGTTCTCATTTGTCTTCCAATTTATTTTGTTAATGCCAATATGGACCGTGACTTCTGGCTGACTCCCTCCCCTAGAAAGATATCCTGCAGCCTTACTATGACATCCTTGACCTGACACTGGGGAGGCAAACGTCCTTCTGGAGTCACATTTCATGCTGCAGGAATGCTGGTCTGATCCCCTGACTATGAATCCGCCATTACTTTTGCCAATCTGTTCTCTTCTTTCTCCCTTCCTACAGCTGAGGTGCCCCTGGTGCCACAGACTTGTCACTGGCTGCATTCCCCTGAGGAACCATCACCTTCACTCATTTCCAAAATGGAAATCTGATTAGCAAGTATGATATGCTCAAGGGACTATCTGCCTGATAGTCACCCATTCCCTCTGCACCTGTACGTTTCTGATCTGCGATGTGACCACCTCCCAGTATGTGCTATCTTTATAGTCCTATGCCTCAGTCTGCACAGTGGTGACTCCAGCCACTGCTGAAGCTCTGAAATCCAGTGCTCAAACTTGCACAGCAGGTGACACTTCCTGCAGCTGTGTATGTCCATGACTGTAAACATTGCAGAGGACATACATTCCACTTGTCCCTGCTGACTTACCATTACTCTGAAAACTATTTGTCACCCTTAGAATACATGTAAACTTATTTTAAAAGCTTGTTGCTGACTTTATTTCACTTATGTAAACTTTATTTTCCTTTGGACTACTTTGTAAATTCCATTTTAGAATCCCTGCAGTGCAGAAAGAGACCATTCAACCCATCAAATCTCTACTGACCCTCCAAAGAGCATCCCACCCAGACACAGCCCTCTACCATATCCTACACGCACCTATCCAGACACTATAGGGCAATTTAGCGTGGCCAATCCACCTAACTGCACATCTTTGGACTGCACATCTTTTTACTTTGACTAAATTTAACTTTACTTCCCTTTTGCTAGCGTTCCTTCCTATAATCCAAGTAGTCACCCTTTCTTTAGTTTTAAGCCGTTTATACTCAATCCCTGACAGCACCAATCAACTAAATTACATATTTCCTGTATTGTCACTCTTGCATACTTTTCACAATCAGTCTGAGTACTCCCAAAGGGTGAGTAAAGTCCCCCAAGCCTCAGCCTCTCTTTATCTGCTGCCCTGGTAGTGGTCCTCTCACAAGTCTGGTTGCCTCTGGTCCCAGAAATTAAGTCCAGTTGACCACACTAGTACAATTGATGATGCTAATACCTGGTGGAATCCAGTGATGGCAGCTAAATACTCCTGCAAGGCCACGTCTGTCAGGAATTGAAAGCACTTTTCAACTCTGGCAAAGATAGCATCAGTGACCCATAAGATGCAGTGTTATGCAGGTTTTTGCAAAAGATGTGCAGGTAGGCAGATTAGCCATTGGGAAATGTGGGGTTACGAGGATAGGGGAGGGGGCTGGGTCTGGGTGGGATGCTGGTCTGGCGGTCAGTACAAAACACTGCTAAGGTCTACAGCATATCTTGGAAAAAAACAGAAGCAAAGACGTTATAAACTGTAATGACTTTTGATGACCACTGGCAGTGCACCGCAACCAGTGCAGTGAGGGGCAAGGCGTTAAGGATGAAATGTCTGTGACCACCTGCTGGAGAGATGCGGTTTCCTACGGAATTAGGTCTCACTCATCTTTAGGTAGCTCCATTTTAGTATGTGTTGAGAGTTTGGTCTTTCTTCCCTTCCTGACCCTCTCCTTTCCTCTCCTGTGCCTTTCTACTGCTCGACATTCAGCCAGTGGTGAACACCCTGATTAGCATTGGATCCCAATGTCATTTTCTCATTCAGTAATGCCCCCATGGCCAGCTCTTTCTTCTGGGCTGAACTGTCTTTAGCAACCTTGACCACCTTACTTTTCATTTTAAGGGCACTTGGCGATGCTGATCATATTTGATGCTAGGGTGTTGTGTGCCCACTCCTTCTATCGCCTCCCCACGGCCAACAGTATCTCTTTAATAAGGAGTGAGTACGACATTAGTGGGACAGGGTGATGCCCTGGGAAAGCCATATGGGTCCCCACTCTGTACCCACCACCCCTCAGCTAATTTGTATAAGTATATGTTGCCCATATAAAAAATAGAACTTCTAACAATTTCAAGTTCTTATTGAGATTTTTAACATGGTTAATTAACCAGAATGGGGAGCAGGATTTCTGCTCCTACCTCCTCCAATTCTGTCCTTATTACCAGTGTCAGGATCAATGAGTTGAAATTGACAGGTCATCCCTAGCCCCTGCTCCTATTCCCAAAATTTCAGCCAGGGTTTTGAACTCACATCCTCTGAATTGTTAATCAAATACCATTGCAATTACACTACCATACCCTTAAATTATATAGAAAAGGCACAATACAAAAATCTACTTTGTTTGTTAAAAACAATGCACAAACCACTGCCTTTAAACATGTTATTGTAATTAATTTTGTTGTAGTGTGTTGTTATATTTATATCCGAATTATTTTTTCCTGTCCATATAAATCTCCTTACAAACACTCAATGCCAAGGAAACCCTTACCTTGGCAGTCTGGTTTTAGAACATGGAATCTGAATCACAGAACTTTTTTTAACCACGGTCCTTTCCGCTCATTGCAGCTTTGCCAGATTTCTGAAAGAGTTATTTGCTTAGTTTCATTTCCCATACACTTAGAAATCTTTCCTTTCCAAATATTTATCCATTTCACTGGTCTTAGCGTGTGTTTTGAAATTCCACAATTTTCTGATTCAGAGGTAAGACTGCTGAAGCTAACCCAGACCGATACCTACTAGGTCCTGAACACAACATAAAAACCTTTCTGTCTGTTTTGACACGATTATCACTTCGACCTATTTTATTTTTGGATGTTTAGATTGCCCTATTGTTCCTGCAATTTTCTCTGAGTTGCCTATGTGTCTCTTTCTCCTTTCCACAGTTTGGTGGTCTGTGATTTAATTCCAGTGGTCTTAACATCAAGCTTCTTAACATAGCTTTCCTCCACACTCTATGGGGTCACTTGACAATACTGATTTTTTTAAAGTAACCCCCCCACCAGTGCTCTCCCACTTACATACAGGCAGAATCAGGGCAGGGGCAGACAGCAATGGCTGGGATATTTTGTACCCAACAAATCCTGGAGTAGGACTTGATCTTGAAGTTTTGTAGCACAGCAGTGGGAGAACCACCCACTGAAACCACTTTTCCAAACAGCTTTCTGATGGTCAATAACCGAGTGCAATTTGGGCTGGCCAGCGACTCAGTTTTCACTTGTGGCTTGAGATAAAGTTACCCCGTGTGAATTTTATTATGCAGTCTAGTGTAATCACAGTTTTGAAAGAAAGTTCACGAAGCTGTTTTGGTTGACACAAGAGGTCAGTGAATGATAATTTAGAAACCGTCACTTCAACAGTTTACTAAAGAATCACTGAAAAAAAAGAGAAAAGTAAATTTTATGGCACTTATCATACAATCTGAAGATATAGAAACAGAAGTAGGCCATTCAGCCCATTAGGTCTGCTCTGCCAATCAATAAGATAATGGTTGATCTGATAATCCTCAACTCTATTTTTCTGCCCTAACCCTTGAGTCCCTCACTAATTAAAAATCTGTCTATCTCAGCCTTGAATGTACTTAAGGCAAGTTTACCTACTAAGTTTATCATCTCTCCCTTTTTTTCTGGTTGTCTTTTGTTAATTTTTAAAGCTTTCCCAGTCGTTTGATTTATCATTAATCTTTGCCATACTGTTTTTTCTTTAATCTCCCTGGTTAGTCATGGTTGGCTCTTTCTCACTGGGATATATCTGTGATATGGGTCATAAACCATTTTCTTAAACATCTGCCACTCAAACCAGCTCTGCCCTCACTCCTTTGCAATTACTTTTATTTAAGCTTAGCAAAGTTGATTCTGACCCAAGCGTCTCACTTTCAAACTGAATACTAAATTATACTATATTGTGGTTATTATTTCCTGGAGGATCATTTTACTCCAAGATCATGCATGAAGCCTGCCTCATTGTACATCACCAGGTCCAAAGTAGCCTGATCCCTTGTTGGATCCACAACATATTGTTCTTGGAAACTGTCCTGAATACACTGTGAATGCTTTTACATGGCTACCTCTAATGTAACTTTCCTAATCTATATGAAGATTAAAGTTATCCATAATTAATCTTTTGCCTTTTTCACATGCCCTCATTATCACCTGATTTATTCTCTATCCCACTGTGTAGCAATTGTTAGGGGACCTATGGACTACTCCAACCAGCGTCTTCTTTCCCTTCATAATTCTTACTTTTAGCCATATGAATTTTATACCTTCTAATCCAAGATCATATCTTGTTATTGTACTTAATCCACCTCGTATCAACAATGCTACCTCACTACCCTCTTCTTCCTGCCCTTACTTTCAAAAAATCATGTACCCCTAAATGTTTAATTCCTGGTTTTGCTCTGGTAACTTGTCTCCATCATGGCTATAAGATCATATGCATTAACCTCTATTTTTGCTGTTAATTCATTTAATTTTACTCTGAATACTACATGAATTTCATTAATTAATTATGCCTTTACACCACAATTTTCCTCCTTTCACACCATTTGCCACTATTCTTCTTTGTACCCTCTGCCCTTTCCAGTCCAACTCTAGATATCATTATCCAAATACCTGCCCTGCTATGCTTGTTTTGTAAGCCTATATTTTCACTCTTCCAAAGACTTCCATCCTTTAATTAAAGATCTCTCTACATCACTAGTTATTGGATTCACCAAGGCACTGGTCCCAGCACAGTTGAAGTGAAGTCTAGAGATAACAAGGTGTACAGCTGGATGAACACAGCAGGCCAAGCAGCATCATGGGAGCAGGAAAGCTTGACGTTTCGGGCCTAGACCCTTCATCAGAAATGGGGGAGGGGAAGGGGGTGCTGAAATAAATAGGGAGAGAGAGGGAGGCAGATAGAAGATGGATAAAGGAGAAGATAGGTGGAGAGGAGACGGATAGGTCAAAGAGGCGGGGATGGAGCCAGTAAAGATGAGTGTAGGTGGGGAGGTAGGGAGGAGATAGGTCAGTCCAGGGAGGACGGACAGGTCAAGGGGGCGGGATGAGGTTAGTAGGTAGGAAATGGGGGTGCGGCTTGAGGTGGGAGGAGGGGATAGGTGACAGGAAGAACAGGTTAGGGAGGCGGGGACGAGCTGGGCTGGTTTTGGGATGCAGTAGGGGGAGGGGAGATTTTGAAGCTTGTGAAATCCACATTGATACCATTGGGCTGCAGGGTTCCCAAGCTGATTATGAGTTACTGTTCCTGCAGCCTTCAGGTGGCATCGTTGTGGCACTGCAGGAGGCCCAGGATGGACATGTCATTTGAGGAAAGGGGGGGGAATTGAAATGGTTCGCGACTGGGAGGTGCAGTTGTTTATCTGTGAAGTGAAGTCTGTCTCTTTCTACCCCACCAGTGCCAGTGCTTCGCAAAGTGAAACCCATTCCACTTCCACCATGTATTTAACTCTATGACTTTATTTACTCTATGCCAGCTTGCTTGTGGCTCAAGTAGTAAACCTGAGGTTACTACCTTGAAGGATCTGCTTTCTAATTTAGCTCCGAACTGTCCAAATTCTTTCAGAAACACCTTCTTCTCGGCCTATCAACGTTGTTTTTATCGGCATGGATGATGACAACTTTATTCCTACTTACCAACTCCAAGTTCTTCTCTAGCCCTGAGGAGATGTCCTTAACACTGGCACCTGGCAGGCAGCACAGCCATCTGGACTCCCATTCATGGCTGCAATGAACAGTCTCTGTCATAACCTCTAGCTGTCCCAAAGTATCCTACAACAGGAAAATCCTCTCAGGATCTGCCCTGTCTGGTCCACTCAAGAGCTTATATGTATCAATAAGATTATCTCTCATTTCTTTATAATCCAATGGGTAAAGGCCTTAACTATCCAACTTTTCATCATAAGATAAGCTGTTCAACCCAGGAATGAGTCAAGAGAACAACTTCTGAATGCTTCAATGCAAATGTATCTTTTTCAAATAAGTATGCCAAATGTGGTTTCACCTGTATAGTGCCAGCAAAATTTCTGTAATTGTATTTTCCACTCCCCTTGCAAAACCCCAACATTCCATTTTTTCCTAATAACTTGCTGCAGCTGCACACTAAAGTTTTGTAATTCATGTACTGAGATACCTATTTTGAATATACCTCTGAGGTCTGTAAACGCTCTCCATTTTAAATGGTATACTCCGTTTCTTATCATCGTGCCAAAATGGATATTTGCATTTTTGCATATTATATCCCATCTGCCAATTATTTTCCCACTCGCTTAACCTCTCTATATTCTTCTGCAGACTCTCTTCTTCCTGTAGACAACTTACCTTCTTACCTATCTTAATATCATTGGCAATATTAGCTATCATACATTTAGTCTTATCTCTATCTAATTGGTCCTTATTGGTACCCAATAAACATTTGAGGAGCCAGCACTGACCCCTGTCCATTCTTGTAGTACTTTATTCGTTGCAGTTACCAATCCAAAAAAGACCTATTTATCTCTACTCTCTATTCCCTGATAGCTAACCAATTATGCTAAAATGTTACCTTCACTCAATGGAGATCTTGCTTTACATAGTAATTTCTGATGCAGCATCTTATCAAATGTCTTTTGTAAATACACCATATCCACCTTGTGAGTTATTTCTTCAAAAACTCTAATAAATCAGTGAAATGTAATTTGCCTATCACAAAACCATGTCGACTCTGCCCAATTAAATAGTGATTTTTTTAAGGATCTTATTATAAACTGCTTAGTAGTCTATTTTGGTAATTTCCCCATCGCAGGTGTGAAGCTAACTGGCCTATAGTTTTCTGCTTTCTGCTCCTTCTTTATTGAATACAGGCATTTACAATAGCAATTTTTCAAGCTGCTGGTACACTTCCAGAATCTAAAGAATTTTGCAAGATTATAACCAGTGCCTCTATCATCTGTGCAGCAATTTCTTAGAAGAATGTGTGAAACATTCTAACTGGTCATAGGGGCTTGTCAGGCTTTATGTTGAATAGGCTTCTCACCATCTTTTTAACAGTGATGCTGATTGTTTTAAGTTACTCTCTACATTTCAACTCCTGATTTTCAAGTGTCTGTGCTTTTTTTTTGTAAGTCTTATATGGTGAAGATGGACACAAAGTACTTGTTCAATGCCTCCGTAATTTCTCAGTTCTCCATTATCAAATCCTCAGACTCACTCTCTAGAGAATTAATAGTAGGTACTGAAGAATGTAAAGCAAACATAACGAAGACTCTTGCACAATCTGCTTACCAGTTTACTGTAATTGTGCAAAAAAAATGTTAAAATACAAACATATGCAATGTATTTACATCTCCTGCTCAACAACAGTATCCCTTAGTCTTTACTGACCAATCAAAATTCAATAAATTCACTTTTAAATTCCCAATTAGCTAAATGTATGTAGTGATTAATACATTAAACAACGTTGGTGTAAATACGTTTCTACTAAGTCCTGCTCTAAATATCTTACATGTACCTGATCCCCTTTGATCAGAAGCACTCAACTACCAATTGTAGTCTGCTTTCATCTTCCCTATCCATTCCTGCCTCTCGTAATTTAAAGACTTAGATGCAGCTTCAGTTGTTATTCTACTTGCATTCTCGGAATGTAAGTGTCAATGGCAATATCAGCATTTATTGCTTATGTTTAACCATCCCTCAGACAACTTGTGATAATGAGTCACTTTATCACACCACTGTATGCCGTATGGAATAAAAACAGGAAGTGCTGACGTCTGTGGAGAGAGAAACGGAGTTAATGTTTTGAATCCGATATGACTCCTTCAAAGTGCACCTTATTTCTCCAAAAGGGCACCTTTTCTATACCAAAGAGCACCTTACCTACATCAAAGATACCCCAGAACCATATCCAAAGGTGTATCTTATATCTCCAAAGGGGTAGCCTGGTTATTGAAACAAATCCACAGAGACCTACCAGGTCTACATCCATTAGGTTTCACACTCCAACACTAGCAAATTCTCACTTTGGTAGAAGCAGCTGATGTTTTAAATGGCCAACTGCCACTGTAAAGTGCATATACACAAAACATGCCCCTTCTCTGTTCCCTCACCCACAAACTGGGAAGTGCTATGTTTGTGACATTTATTATGAGTAAACTATATTTTTTGGAAATATAAGTGTGACAAGTACCTGGTAATCAGATAAGGTCTATCCTATTCAAAAGTTTTAAAATAATACAGGCGCAGTGGTAGGTTTAATAAAGTACATAAAAAGAAAAAAAGAATTATTTCAATAGTTAATTTAAAGAAAAACTCAGAATAAATGGTGATTCAGATGATGTGGACCACATGTAGAAATTCTTGGATGCTAGTGTGATCCAGGAGAAGCAATAAGTGTTTACAATTTAAACAATGTTAGTTCAGAGTTTGTGAACTGGAGGCCAAATTGCTAATACCGTAACATATCAAGGAGGGAAATGTTAGCTGAATATTTTATACCACCCTTTAGAAGAGGGTCTTCTGATTTTGTCTGTGGTCAGGAAATGAAGGGTGTAACTGCGAGTGAGACAGGTAAGGGAACCCACAGGACAGGAATGCAAGAGCCCCAGAGGTCAATTTTCAATTGTCCAACAGGTTTGAAATCCTTTCTACTCGTTTGGATGAGAGTCAGGGCTGCAGGGTGGATCAGCCAAATAACTTTGGGACCAAAGTACTTGGGACAAAACTATTCGAATGGGTGGAACAAAATGGAATTTATTGGTAATCGGGATTGGTATAATGTGGGGGATAGACACTGTTCTGTGCAGCCAACAGCGTAAGGCCAAAAGAGTATGTTGCCTTTCTGGCACCATGGTCTGGGACATCTGCTCAGGGCTGGATAGAAACTTGTAGTGGGAGAGGAAGGATCCAGTTGTTGTGCTTCATAGAGTTATCAATGACATAGGAAGAACAAGGAGATAGGTTCTGCTCAGACAGTATGAGGAGCTAGGCACCAAATTGAAGAGCAGAACGTCTCTGGATTATTACTTGAGCCGCATTTGAATTGTGTGAGAGGGATGGATACTGATTTGGAGGTCACTGGCAACAGTATTGGGGAAAATGTGTCTGTATCATAAAGATGGTTTTGGGTCTGAACTAAACAAGGGGAGGGGGTGCAAAGAATCAAACTAGAGTAGATATAGCAAATCAAAGCATATACTTGTTTGATACATGAAATAAGGGTGTCCTCTAAGGAGGAGTTTCCATTGGAGTTTAGAAGAGTGAGGGGTGACTTGATTGAAGTATGTAAAGGTCTGAAACATCTTGACAAGGTGAATGAGAAAAGGATGTTTCTCTTGTGGGTGAGTCTAGAACTAGGAAGGCATAGTTTACAAATTTGGAGTAGCCCTTTTATGACAAAGATATGGAAAGATTGTTTTCTCTCAGAGGGTTGTACAACTTTGGAACTCATTGCATCAAAAAGTGGTGGAGATGGGGTCAATAAGTATTTTTAAGGCACAGGTAGATAGATTCCTGTTAGGTGGTGGATCAGAGGTTATTGGGAGATAGATGGGAATGTGGAAATCAAAACACCAACAGATCACCCATGATCTTACTGAATGGTAGGGCATGCTGAAAGGTCCAAATGACCTACTTTTCCTAATTCATACTTCACCTCAGTTCACCATGACAGAGAGGCACTCCTTTATGGTGAAAGTATGGCCCAATGTGTTAGGGCCATCTAGTGTTCAGTTAATAACATGCAAGTGCCAGATGATTGACATTGCCCTTCAAAATAGCAAGAAAACAATTTTCTCTAAATGAAGGCCAGATGAACAACTGAAAAACATTTGGAATATCAGTCATAATATCTTATAATTACACAGTGTACAGGAAAGATGGTAAGGAGTTGATTTCTTTGTCCTTTGTTAATATCTTTGACAAAACAAGAGAAATGGATGGCATTTTTTCAGGTTCCATTTCAACAGAGTGTACAACTTCTTTCAGAGATTAGCTCGGAGCACTCATGCCAGAATCATGGCTGCAATTGAGATTGACTAGAATAGGCAAATTAATTGAAGTCTTGTGAGGAGATGCAATGACTATATTTTTAGATAGATTTGGTATTGAGGTAAGTAGCACATAGTGTTATCATTTGTACGCTAAATATCAAATAATGCTGTTATTGTAATTATTCCTTATGGCACTTCCTCCTTAGGCAAACCACCTACCAAATGGCAGAGGAGTTAAACAGATATTTCACATCTGTCTTTATGGTGGAAGATATTTTGAACATTCTGTTAAGACAAAGGAATACCAGGGAGGAATTAAGTACCATCACCATCAATAGAGAAATAGTATTAGACAAACTAATGGGGTTAAAGGCAGATAAGTCCCCTGACCCTGATGGCTTGGATCTTAGGATCCTAAAAGAGGCAGCTACAGAGATAGTAGGAGAATTGGTTGTAATTTTCCAAAACTCATTGAATTCTGGAGAAGTACCAGAGTTTGATCATTTTGGAAGGGAGAATGAAAGATCAGAAAATTATTTATATGGAGAAGTATTGCAGAAATCTGCAACACAATGGAGACTTGGGGATACTTTTGCATAAAACACAGAAAGCTAGCACTAGGGGGCGTAGCATAATCAGGACGACTAATGGAATGTTGCCTCTTATTTCAAAGGGGTTGGAATATAAGAGTAGGGAAGTCTTACTGCAACTGTACAAGGTGTTGGTGAAACTGCATCAGGAGCACTATGTGCAGTTTTGGTCCCCTTATTTAAGGAAAGCATCATTTTGGTGCAGGCAGTTCAGAGAATGTTCACTAGAATGATCCCTGGTATGGAGGGATTGTCTTATGAACTAAGGCCAGACAGGTTGGGACTGTACTCACTAGAGTTTAAAAGAATGAGAGGTGATCTCATTCAAAAACATAAGATTATTAAGGGTTTGACAGGGTAAAAGGAGAGAGCATGCTTCCCTTCATATGAGAGTCTAGGTCCAGAAGATACAGTCTCAGAATAAAGAGGTGCCAATTTAAGACTAAGATGAGGAGGAATTTCTTCTGACAGAGGGTTGTAAGCCTTTGGAACTCCTTGCCACAAAGAACTATAAGCGCAGAGACCTTGTGTATATTTCAGACTGAGATACATAGAGTTTGATCAGGAGGGGAATGAAGGGTTACAAGTTAACTTCAGGGATGTCAGATTAGCCATGATCCTGTTGAATGGTAGAGCCAGCTCGAGGGGCCAAATGGCCGACTTCTGCTCCTATTCTTATCAACAACACAAACACTGCACTTTTTATTATTTTCATGGAATCATATTCAACTTTAATCAGCCATCAAAACAATGTTGCACCTAATATCAGTCATTTTCTTTGTATGTAAATGCTACAGTAAATACTGACAAGAACAATCATCCAAAAATAACTCTTCAAGATGTGCTGCTCTACTGAAAATGTAATTTCACTACCTGCCTCACCATTAAATGCATTAAATGATGTGAATGATTTTTGATTAAAAAAACTCATGTTACAAAATATTCAGTCTAAGACATTTCAATCTAAGAATTCTCTGAGCAAATCATACATGTACATTATGGCTAGTCAATCTCTCTGACACAGAAAATTAATTGCTACAGGTGGTAAACATCATTCAATTAGGTTTTAACTGTTGGAGCTTTAAAACTATAGATATTTAACTTTTCTAGCTCCTATTTTTTTTCTCTAACTCTCTCTCTTACACCACTTCTCTCTTTTAATCCCTCTCCTAATAATGTTCTGGTTTAGCACTGAATTCATCTACTCTAATTTACACTTCCTCCTTGGTACTTCCTTATTGTTACTTCCACTGTTAATTTCACAATCTTTCAAGCCGATTGGCTAAGTAGCTGCATGTTACATTCGCCTTTCCTTTGTCTTAAATGTATAAATGTACACAGGGTTTGGTGAAACAATAATGAAGATTCTTTATTTGGAGATAAGGTTGTATACAGATAATATTCAACTGTTGGTTAAGTATAGAACATCTAATCTCTCCCATGTTGCTTAAAGACAGACTTAAAGTCAAAGGGCTGATTCATAATATTCTGTCAAGGCACGTGATAATTGATTGTTGCTTAAAATTTTCTCTCTTCAGCTGTTCTGTCTTATATGCCCTGTTTGCTCATATCTGAGATGCCCTATTTTTGTTGGTGTAATGTCATCAGCTTGCACATTCAGCAACTTATCAAAATTTGAACAATCTAAACATGTAAGTTTAGCTAACAGCAGACCCCACTGACATTACATCTATGGCCCAATGCCCTAATGTGATATTTTGTAAGAATTGCAGATTCCCAGTATTGATATTTTTTCTTGACAAATATGTTTCCAAGTCAAGTTTAGAAATGTCAAAACAAGTGCGTAACTTAACAAGCACTTAAGTAGAGCAGCGAAGGGACCTCAGGGTTTAAGTGCATAATTCTCTGAAGGTGGCCAGGCCAGTTATAGAGTCATAGAGTCATACAGCATGGAAACAGACACTTTGGTCCAACCAGTCCATACAGACCATGTTCCCAAACTAAACTAGTCCAATGCCTACACTTGGGCCATATCCCTCCAAATCTTTCCTATTCATGTACTTTTGTAATGGCTTTTCAATGCTGTAACTGTACCCGTATCCACCACTTCCTCTGGAAGGTCATTCCACACATGAACCACTGTGTAAAAAAAAGATTGCCCCTCATGAGCTTTGAAACAGTTGTTAAGAAGGCTTATAGCATCCTCGGGTTTATAAATGGAGAGATAAATGGAGAGATAGAGTATAAAAGCATGGAAGTGATACTACACTTCTACAAATCATTGGTCGGATCATCCATGTCACTAGTTAGAAAAAAAACAAGTTCCAAGCACTGCCCACCAGGGACGGTGCAACATCAACAACAACAAGAAGAACAAAACTAAGGGAGGGTAGGAAGTGAGGGAGGGAACAATTGAATTTAAATTACACCAGCTATCCTGATGTGATTACATTGAGAGCATTCATATGTGCCTGGCAGCTGAACTTTTCACCTTTCACTTTAAATCGTAACACAATAAACAGGCTAGGAAATTAGAAGAGAATAGAATATGTGCATGTGAATTGCTGCTGTCAATGTGAAGGAAACACAGGTTCCTGTAAAAGTTTAAATGGATGGACCAACTGTGCTGCCTCTCTATCTACAAATGACATTGCACTGGTAACAGCTGACATAAGAAATAAAAGCTGGAGTTGAACATTTGGACTTACAAACATGGTCCACCATTCAGTAAGATTGTGGCTGATCTTCTACCCCAACTCTAACCCATAATATTTACATTTAATTATCTTAGTATTCAAAAAATTTATTACGAATATACTCAATGACTGACCTCACCTTTCTAAGGTAGAGAATTTCAAGGATTGACAGCCTGTTGAGTGAAGAAGAGTTCCAAAGAAGTGTCATAAAGGATTAATTCTGTCTGTCTGACTCTACAAATACGTCCACACCTGCTGAGTTTCTCGTGCACTTCGTATTTATTTATTTATTTTTGTTAACAAAAGAAAGCACTACATTGTAGTACTTTGTCTAATTCTGCCCTAATCCCTTGCTAGCCGTACATTCATTTTTGCGGATTACAGCTGATATTTCTGTTAGGTGCAGCGAGTAGGAATTGAATAACATAACATCATGAATGTAGGATGGGCTGAGTTGATGGATCAGTTGGTCTGTTCCTGCCTGTTGTTTTTATATGTTGATAGGGACATGATTATCCACATAGACTACTTCGAGGAATTTCTAAATTATTACACAGATTTGATTCCCAAGTAACAAGACTAATTTCTTACAATTCCTGCTATAATGCACCACACATTCAACCAGAATTAGATATTATTCAACATTCTTTTATTGCAAGAAATTGTGTTCAGTTATTTAGTGATGATTCCTCTTCACGAACTCTTAAACTTATCGGATTTATTGTAATTATGGAGATGAAAGTCTGACTCTTTAATTTCTCCTCTGTGAAGAGTCTGATTTTGTGTTCCACAAATTCTTTCTTCTGCAATGTTTGTGGGTGATATAGGAATCAAGGGCTTAATTTCCAGCTAGTGAATCTAGTTGAAGCAGTCATTGGAAGGATGAGTATAATTTATCATTTAACAAAGAAGAAATTTTCATTGTAGAGGAATTAAGTTGCATTGAAATTTAATACATTGTCCTTTATCTGTGAAATTTGGGCTTGACCCTTGTCAAAATTTATAGATTTAAGTGCTTCTGTTGTTAAATGTGTTTGGGCAATCATAATGCAGGTTCTTTTGCAAAAACTCAACATCGTGCATTGCTCTGCATGGGCTTTGCTTGTAACCTGGAACACACATGATTGTAGTGGTGGTGGATAATAAGTGAAAATTACCAAACGTGATTTGGTGGTGGGAAAAAAATTATTTGGTTGTGCAAACACAAGATCATAAGAAATAGGAGTAGAAAAGATGTTGTAAAACTTGAGAAAAGACTTACAAAAATGTTGCTGGGACTGGAGGGTTTGAGCTATATGGAGAGGCTGAATAGGCAGGGACTATTTTCCCTGGAGTGTCGGAAGCTGAGGGGGGACCTTATAAAGGTTTAAAAAATCACGAGCAGCATGGATAGGGTAAATAGACAAGGTCTTTTCCCCAGAGTAGCGGAGTCCAAAGCTAGAGGGCATTGGCTTAAGGTGAGAGGGGAAAGATTTAAAAAGGACCTGAGGGATAACTTTTTCACAGAGAGGGTGGTGTGTGTATGGAACGAGCTGCCAGAGGAAGTGGTGGAGGCGGGTACAGTTACAACATTTAAAAGGCATTTGGATGGGTATATGAATAAGAAGGGTTAGAAGGATGTGGGCCAAATGCTGGCAAATGGGACTAGGTCAGATTGGAATATCTGGTTGGCATGGGTGAGTTGGACCGGAGGGTCTGTTTCTATACTGTATGACTCTATGAGTGGCGCGTTCAGCCCCTCAAGCTTGCTCCACCATTGAATAGGATCATGGCTGATCTGACATTACTCAGGTCCACTTTTCTGCCCTTTCTCCATAACCCTTGATTCCCCAACTGATCAAGAATCTATCTATCTCAGCCCTAAATATACACATGGACTGTGTCCTCACAGATCTCTGTGGCAAGGAATTCCAAAGACTCACAACACACAGAGAAGAAATTCATTATCTCAGTCTTAAATTGCCCCCTTTATTCTGAGACTATGCCTTCTGATCCTAGACTCTCCCTTGAGGAGAAACATCCTCTTAGCATTTACACTGTCAAACCCCTTTAAGAATTCAGTATGTCTCAATGAGATCACCTCTCTTTCTTCTAAATCCTAATGTGTAGAGTTCCTCCTTGATATGAAAAAATTAACATAATGGGCCAATCAGATAACCGATCATGACCAAGCCCGGGACTGTGTGCAGACTGTGTCTGTGACTACATCAGGACCCTCATACTAATCACAACCCCTCTCTGACTGGAACATTCAATATGAACATAAGAAATAGGACCAGGAGAAGGGCATTTGCCCCCTCAAGCCATCCTCACCATTCTATAAGATCATGGCTGATTTGCCATAGGTTTAAAGTCCTCTTTTGTGCCAGCTCCTTGAAGGCTTTATATTTCAAAAATTCTTCAATTAATTCAATTAATTAATTCACTTTATTGTTTCATTTTTGAAATTCAAATATATTACATCTACTGGTTCTACTTTATCCAAACAACTTCTTACATCTTGAAAGAACACTCAATTTTGTGATTTACCTTTCACAAAACCACATTGACTGTTTTTGATCGTGTTATGATATTCCAAATGTCCTACTCCGTATTGTATTATGATTTTCCAAATGTCCTACTCCTTCCTTAATAATGGAACGTAACATTTTCCCAATTATCAACTTTGATTCTGGTACTGCAGAATTAAACATTTCCTAATATGATTGGGATAATCATACGTAACTCCCTAATTAATTTATTTATTAATGAATTTATTTGTGATCTCACCATAAATACTTATCAGAATAAATATCATCTGCATTGTCAATCATGCATTTCCTCAGGCCAGAAGAATTTTGGATACATCTAGAATAAAATGGATGCAACCCAACATTTCTGAATAATTATGTGCATTTTTAATACCTAAAATTTTATCTTACTACTTCACTTTGGAGTATGTTTTGCGTCAAGGAGAATAAATTGTGTCCATGAAAACGCAAAGCTTCCTCTGAGACTAAAACACACTCTGCATTCAAAGGAAAACTTGAAAAAGTAAATTTCATGAGAAGCTATGATAATCAGATCAGTTGTGAGGATAGCTTTAGCTGATATATAATGATATTCAAGAAAAGTCTCAATAACTATTTAACAATTAATTTAATGGAATTCTAACATTTTTAATCCTGAACAAAAATGTCAATATTTTCCTGAGGACAGCAGTGTTCGAAAGACTTATGAACCAATTTTATGCTTTAACACCCCTGGTGCAAAGTTTTGCATGATAGATGTGCAAATTGGGAATTCAGAAATGAAGGTCAGCATTCTTGAACCATGAGCCCATAGAATTTTCTGGCCATTAAAATGATGGAGCAGAAAATCATGCAGGCTGTGAATTAGATATGCTAACATTTAGTTTCAAATTCCTGATGTGTACTCTGGTGGCATAAAACACTGCCTAGAGAGTGCTGAATCATTCATGTTCTCAGATTGATTGTACTAACTTGGAATTAAACACATTTCTACACAAAATTCTTTGTTTAGGAATTTTATTACAATTCATCATGATGCCAAAAGACATGCAAATAAGAATAGCAGACAACATGCTGCATGAAGTGTAAATGATGGTTTCCACAGCTATAAGAATGTTGTTGCTCCCCTGGTATCTCAGCTATTTAAGGCAGGAAGTAGCTGAAATGTACAGCCCTGGAGACTCCAGTTTAAATCCATTCTTTATTAAATTTGTCAATTTCAGATGAAGAGACATTGGAGGCAATTTAATCAGTCTGAGTGCCCTTAAGCAAGAATTAATGAGAGAAAAATGAAATTAGCCAGAGTTCCAATTGACATCACAATGGAATAAACCCTGCTGGAGGCCTGTGTTTGTGGAATCAGTTAAGAATGGCATCAGACTTAGCTTTCCTACAGATGAATAGCCTGCCAATATTTAATCTCCAAGTAGGTTTGTGAAGAATAGCTATTTGGTTATATGGTGTAGAAGCCAAATGCCATCAAGGAGTCAACTCCTTGAATTTTCCATTTCAAAAGACATATGAAATTGGTGATTTCCAAATGGTCACTTATTATAAACTCTGCCCTTTATACAGCATACAAACATATAAAATAGGAGCAAAAATAGACCATTCAACCCATTGAACCTAACCTCCTATTGTATAGATCATGGCTAATCTGTTTGTGTTTCTAATTCCACATTCTTATGCCAAGGCATAAGAGTTTACAAGCAAGGAGGCGATACTGGAACTGCATAAAATGTTGGTTAGGCCACACCTAGCATATTGTGTGCAGTTCTGGAATGCACATTACTGGAGGGATGTTATTGCACTGGAGAGGGTGCAGAGGAGATTTACCAGCATTTTTTGTGGGCTAGAGAGTTTCAGTTATAAAGAGAGATTGACAGACTAGGGCTGTTTTCCTTAGAGCATAGAAGAATAGACAAGGTTGACAGGAAGAGATTTTTTTCCCCTTGTTAGAGGGATCAATAACTGGGGCAAAGATTTAAGGTAAACGGCAGAAGGTTTTAAGCAGAAATGAGGAAAAACTTTGTCACCCAGGGGTGGTGGAAATCTGGAACTCACTGCTTATGAGTGATTTGCTTTGATTTATTTATTGCCATGTGTATTTTGTTACAAAATATAGAGAAAAGTGTTGCCACTCTCTGGCACCATGTTAAAACACAGAAAAATAAACCAAAACATAAATATAAAAGGCAGAAAAAAAAATAAAGAAAACGTATTCAACTTTACAGTCCTGCTTGTTAAGTGATTTGCCATGGGCCATGGGCCTGGTGGCCAGGCTCAAGATCCCTTCGCTGCTGGAATGGAAGTTGCCGCTCTTCAGTGCCATCTCGCCTCCACCAATGCCCTCGCCCACTATGAGTCCTCACTGGACCTCATCAATGCAGACACCACTGATGCCACAGGCTACCGCACGAGCCCAAGCATGACTCTGCCACCGGAATGTGTTCACTTTGGCCCTATCTCGTCGATAGGGCGAGAGCCGCTGGCTCTCGTACTCAGCCCAAACTCCCCTCTGCCACCACCTGCGTGAAGCTGTGTCAGACACAGGCGCCGCCAGGAACCCAAACTCGCCTCCGCCACAGCGACTATGAGTCAGCACTGGGACTGCCTCAATAATACAGAAGCCACTGGGAACCCAAACCCGCCTCTGGCGTCGCCACCACCAGTATGTGTTGCTGGGCCCACTTGCCGATGCTGTTGCTGCAACAGAGCTCTTCAGCAAGAGGCAAGTAAAATAAAAGTTTTAAAAAGCAATAAAGAAGAGGGAAAAAAAGAAAAGCAGACAAGACCCGGGCTTGTGGTAGAGGCAGAAACCCTCAAACATGTGAGAAGTATTTATATGTGCAATTGCAATGCCAAGGTATGCAAGGCTATTGGCCAAGTGCTGGAAAATGGGAGTAGAATGTTTAGGTGGTTGTTTTTTGATTAGCTCAGATGCAATGGGTTGAAGAGTCTTCTCCTTTGCTGTTAATCTCTACAACTCTATGATTCCTGTATATCCTGATAACTTTTGATTTCCTTGCCAAAGAAAAATCTATCCACATCCATCTTGAAAATATTCAATGACTCCACCTCCAATGCCTTCTAAGGCAGAGTTCCAAAGCCACGCAACCCTCTCTGAGAGAAAAAAATTCTCTTCTGTCAGAAAAGGTGACTGTTTATTTTAAAACAGTGTGTGAAGATTCATATCAAACTCAAACATTAACTCTGTTTCTCCCTCTGCAGATGCTGCCAGGCTTGTTGGGTTTCTCCAGCATTTTCTGTTCCAATTCAGAATCCTGTACACTTTGGTCAAGACACTTACCTCCCTTCTAAATTCTAGTAAAAACAAGCCCAGCCTGTCCAACCTATCCTCAAGTGATAATCATTCATTCCAAGCATCAATTTAGAAAATGTCCATTGAACTACCTCCAATGTATTTATGTCCTATCAATAAGGAGACTGAAACCACACACCGTATTCAATGTGTGCTGTCACCAATGCACTGTATAACTGAAGCACAACATCCTTACAAATATGTCCAATTTCTCTCATAAAAGATTGCATCCCATTACCCTTCTTGATTATGTGCTGTACCTGCATACTAATTTTTGTACTCATCCCCAGAATACCTAAACCTTCCACGTTTCAGAATTTTGAAGTCATTCTCTGTTGAAACAATACTGTGGCTTTTTTATTCTTCCTGACAAAGTGAACAAATTTACATTTTCCTATTATTCATCTACCAGATTTTATCCCACTTGTTCAATCTATCTATAATCCATCTGAAACTTTATGTCTTCTTCAAAATATAGTTTCCTGCCTTTGTATTACTGTATCTGTGAATTTAACAATCGTGCCTTTGCTCCCTTCATTTAAGTCATTGGTGTTTATTGTAAAAATTGAGGCCCCATCAATACTTCTGCAGGACTCCTTTCATCAAATCTGCTAATCAAAGAAATACTTATTCATGCTTACGCTATTTTCTATTATTCTTCTATCCCTACTAATATATTACCACTTATACCAGGAGCATTTATTTCTGCAATAACCTTTGATATGGCACTTTATTAAATGCCTTCTGGAAATCCAAGTGCAGTATGTCTACAGGCTGTTCTTTATGCACAGGGCATGTTACTCCTTCAAAAGAATACCAATAAAGTGATTAAAATTGATTTTCCTGATTACCTTGAGCTTTTCTAATTGCACATTCTTTAATGATCAATTGGAACATCTTCCCCACAAACATGACATGTCAAGTAAACTGGCCTAATTTTCCTGTTTACTGGCTGTATCCTTTTTAAAATAGAGGGGTTAAATTTCCTACTTTCCAGTTTCATAGACCTTTCCTAAATCGAAGGAATTTTTAAAATCAATACAAATGCATCTACTACCTCATTAGCAACTTCTTTAAAACCTCTATGATGAAGTCCATCTGGACTCGGATATTTGTCACCCTTCACCTCCATCAGTTTGCTTAGTATCACTTCCCTCACAATTATAATTTTGCTAAATTATCCCTTCACTTCCACCACCCAGTTTGCAGCTTCAACTGGAACGTTTTGTGTTCTGTCAGAGTCATATACCATGGAAACAGATCCTTCGGTCCATCAAGACAGAAGCAAAATATTTATTCATTTCATCTAACATTTCCTTATTACCTACTATTAACATTCTCAAACTCCAGAGGACCAAAACATTATAAATACCTGTAGAAACTTTTGCTATGTTTTTAGATTCCTAGCTAGCTTCCTCTCATTTTCTTGATTTCTTCCTCCTGATTAACCATTTAGAAATTTTCTGTCATTCTTTATATTGTGACGAATCATCTGATCTGTCACTCTTTTTTTATTTCAGTCATGGGATGAGGGCATCACTGGCTGTGCCAGCCTTTATTGCCCATCCCAGAAGGCAGTTAAGAGTTAACTACATTGGTGTGCATCTGAAGTCACATGTTGGCCAGACCAGGTAAGGATGGCAGAGTCCTTACCCAAAGGACATTAGTGAACCAGATGGGCATTTCCAACAATTGGCAATAGATTTATGGTCATCATTACACTATTAATTCCAGATTTTTTTATTGATTTAAACTCAGCCCCCCCAAACATTACGTAGGTCTCTGGATTAACAGTCCAGCAATAATACCACTAGGCCATCACCTGCCCAAATCTTTAAATAGTTTATATTTTTCCTTATGTTTAGTTATTTTCCCCACATTTTTAATTAACCAATGATGAAAGATCCTTCCTTTACAATTTTTCTACACAGTAGGAACATACTTATTTGGAGTACTGAAATATCTCCTTAAATGTCTTCCATTGTGATCCATCTGACAACCTAGTTCACTTCAGCTAGCTCAGCTTTCATGCCTTCATAGTTGTCCTCGTTTTGGTTTAACATACAAGTCTTAGTTCCAATCTTCTCTTTCAAACTAGACATAACGTTCAAACATATCGTAGTTACTGCAAACTTGTGTAATTAATCCTGTCACATCATACAAAATCAAGTTGAATATAACCATCCTCTGGTCAGTTCCAGAATATGCTATTCTAAGAATGTATCTCAAAAAGAACTCACCGAACTCCCCATTCAGGCAGCTACTGCCAATCTGATTTTTTTAAAAGTTTATATATAGATTCAAATCACCCATGATTTTTGTCATTCCATTGTCACAATAATTTCTTCTTGCCTACTTTGCTTCACATTGTGATTACTGGACATGTGGACCACTCCTATTCATTACTTTTTTCTGCTATTCATCTCCTCCCAACTGATTCTACATCCTGATCGCCTGAACCAACGTCATCTCTAACTATTACACAGATGCCACTAACCATGCTTTCTCTCCCCTTTACCCGGCTTCTTATTTTACTTGATTGTTCATATACCGCTGAATATTCAGGACTCAGTCTGTATCACCCTGAAGTCATGTAGCTATAATGATGATCAGATTGTATTTATTTACTTCAATGCGTGCTATAAATTTGATTACTTTGTTCTGAATACAACTTGCATTTGGATAGAGAGTTTAGTTATCTTACTAACATCTAGTCTTGATCATTAGTGTATTCCTCGGTTTTTTTCCTCTACCTTTCTGCCATTCTGACCCTCTTTTCCCATTTTGCTATTTTCCACATCTTTCCACATTAAATCCCCATTCCCTCACTATTTTGTTTAATACCCTTAATACTTCCCTTGTTGTGCAGTTTACAACAACACTGGCCCCAGCAAGATTCTGGAAAAGACCATCCCAATAGTACAACCCTGACTTTGGTCAGTGGGCCACTTCTCCCACACCAGTATTTGAGCCAGATATTCATCTTTCTGATATTATGTTCCTCACATTAGTTTGCACACAACCCAGTAATAATCTAGAGATTGTAACCTTTGAAGTTGTTTTTCAATATAGTGCTTACTCATCATACCTTCAATGCAGAATCCCTTCACTGGTTTTACCCATTTCATTAGTACCTATGTAGAGCACTATTCATTTCCCTCCTACTGCAAGTTCCTTTCCATCCCTGAGGAGGTATATCAAATCTTGGCACCGTGCAGGTAACATAACTGCTCATAATACATCTAGCCCCATTTACACCCACCCTGTAGTCCATTATTCACCCGCCATTATACAGCAAGCCTATTATATGTCCTACCCATTATAGACCCCACCCATTATATTAAGCCCATTGTAGACCCCACCCATTATATACCAAGGGCAAGTGCTCGGAGGCACAGGTTCAAGTCTCACATACTCCAGGGGTGTGATAACACCTCTGAATGGTTTAATTACAACATATCTACACCAAGTATGCCATTATTTACACCATATTACACACCTGACCCATTATACTCCCGCTCCATTGTACACCAAACCCATTATACGCAGTATCCACAGTACATTCTACACATTATACCCTACACATTATACGTCCAACACTTTAAGCACCCCAATCATTATACACCTGAACTATTTTACAACCAGCCAATTCAAACCCCTCCTCATTACACACCCTGCTTATACATTCTAGTCTACTCATTATATACATAGCCCATTAACACCCCCACCCTTTAAAAATCCAGCCTGTCACACACCCAACCTCTTATTCATCCACCCAATATACACCCAGCCAACTGTATACCCCACCAATTAGCCAGATAATTATACATCCAGTCCTTTATATATCCCACTCATTAGACATCCAGCCATATCACACCCATATGTTGTACACTAATTCTCTTATACAGCTCAAGCATTATAAATACCACCCATTACACTCCCACCCATACACCTCACTCATAACATGCCCTGCTCATTACACACTGCCACCCATTATACACCAAAACTTTTATATATTCAGCCCATTACACACCCTCTCCATTGAACACCTGTCCCCAGCCCGTAATATATTCTGTCCTATCATACACCCCACCCAGGTGAATAGCAAAGGTCTTTTGCCTAAGGTGGGGGAATTCAAAACCAGGGGATATATTTTTAAGGTGAGTGGAGAAAGAAAAGGGACCTGAGGGACAACTTTTTCACACAGAGTATGGTTCATGTGTGGAATGAAATGCCAGAGGAAGTAGTAGATGCAGGTACAGTTATAACATTTAAAAGACATTTGGATGGTACACGAATAGGAAAGGAACCAAATACAGGCAAGTGGGACTTGTTTAGTTTGGGAAATTTGGTCAGCATGGATGATTTGGACTGAAGGGTCTGTTTCTGTGCTGTATGACTTGATGGCTCTAAAATACTTGGCCCGTAATGCATCCTGTTCCATTATACACTGAGTTCATTATACATTTGTCCCGTTATACCAGCTGTTATACACACCATTACACACACCAGTTGTGGGGAGGTGATGGCCCATTATCGCTGGACTATTAAACAAGAAACCCAGATAACAGTCTGGGGACCTGGGTTTGAATCCCGCCATGGCAGATGGTGGAATTTGAATTCAATAAATATCTGGAATTGAGAATCTAATGATAACCATGAATCAATTGTCGATTGTCGGGAAAAAAAAACCATCTAGTTCACTAATGTCCTTTAGGGAAGGAAACTACCATCCTTACTTGGTCTGGCCTACATGTGACTCCAGACCCACAGCAATGTGGTTGACTCTTAACTGCCCTCTGGACAATTAGGGATGGGCAATAAATGCTGCCTAGCCAGCAACACCCTCATCTCGTGAATGAATAATGAAAAACAAACCAAACAATTTATCTAATGACTTATACATCCCATTATAAAGTCCAACAATTATAAACTCCACAAATTATACACACGGTCATTTTTACACCCTGCTTATTATCCATCCTTTCTAGTGTAGAACATTCCCAGTTCTGCGTCCTGTCCACTATACATCCATCCATTATGTCCCATACCTGTTCTACCCTATCCAGTATATACCCCACTTCATATTTTACACTCATCAACGTGCAACATATTTCAGAGTATCCATAAATAAGTTGCTAATGTAGTTGAGCTGCTGTGTCTATATTACTATTGTAATGTTGCAGCAAGCCTCTAATATAACCATGTGAAACCATGCACCAACCAAATTGTTGGGAAAATCTGAATCCATCTTCACCAGTTACAATTGTTCACCATTCCTCTTTCAGCTAATATACCAATCGATGGCCTTTATTCATTCCGCAAAAGGTAAAGAAAATAATTACAAATACTAGACACTCTGCAGCCTCCTGTTCTGAAACTCAATAAAGAATTCAGGAATCATATCTTGGCACTGTGAGGGTCATTGATCTGAACAGTGAGCTGAGGTGCATCCTTTTTTTCCCTTTGTAGCAAGGTGCACTTGCGATGCAAGTTTATAAGTGGCTTGGGAGAAGGGAGACAGACTGACGGCTGAATTGGAGACCTGTCTTGAGAACGCAGACTGATGGAAAGCTTGAGTGGGGAATGATAAGGTCAGGAAACAGTTTGAGGTCAAAATATTGTATTGAGGGGTGGGTATTCTAGAACAGGGATAGCAAGAACTGCAGATGCTGAAGTCAGAGACAACACAGTATGGAATGGAGGAACACAGCAGGCCAGGCAGCATCAGAGGAGCAGGAAATTTGACATTTCGGGTTGGCACCCTTCTTTAGAAATGGGGAGGGGGAAGGGAGCTCAGAAAAAAATGGGGGGTGGCTAGTGAAGGTAGGCAGGATGGTAATATGTGAGTGCAGGTAGAGAGTGGTGGGGATTGGTCAGTGGGATGGGTGAAGCAGATATGTGGGAGAGAAGATGGATAGGTTCTGTCAGTCAAGGAGCCGGGGAAGAGAGGGAGGCTTGGACATGGGATGAGGCTGTGGATGGGGAGATTTTAAAATTCTTGAATTCCATGTTTAGGCCATCGGGCTGGAGGGTCCCGAAGTGGAATATGAGGTGTTGCCCTCCAGTTTCCAGGTGGCATCATTGTGACACTGGAGGAGGCCAGGATGGACCTATCACCCAGGGAATGGGAGAGGGAGTTGAAGTGGTTCACGACTGGAAGGTGTTGTCATTTGTCATGAACAGAGCGCAGATGCTCTACAAAATGATCTCCTAGTCTGTGCTTGGTCTCACCAATTGTAGAGGAGGCCACATCAGCAGCAGGAGATACAGAAGACCAAGTCGACAAATGTGCAGGTGAACCTCTGTCTGATATGGAAGGTTTGTTTTGTGCCTTGGATGGAGGTGAGGGGGGGGGGGGGGGGAGGTGTAGGGGCAGGTGTAGCACTTCCTTCAGTTACAGGAAAAGGTGCCAGGGGTGGTGGGGTTATTGGGGAGTATGTAGCGGACGAGGGAGCTAAACAGGACTTAATTGACCTTGGGTTCCAATAGCTGAGTGCAATAATCACTCATTGACTATAAATATCTTTATGCCTGACAAGTAAATGGTCCCTGTTTGTTCCTAGAAGCAAATGCAGCATTTGTTTGTTTGTGTTTTTCTTGTGGTTTTCAATAAAGATTAACATTTTCAGCATGCGATGGTCGCCACGATGAACAATGACAAATTGGGTGTTAGGAAAAGAGTGGTACCCTCCGATTGAAGATTCTAACATAGTAATGCACTAAGGATGGGTAGCCTGTATAGCTTTGTTTGTGTAGCTATAGTTATGACGATGGTCAATCAATAAATAGCGATACATTTACGATCATGAACTTGTATTTGGAATGGAGTGTGTCACTTATGCAACGTCAGAACGTTTTCTTTATCACTTCCCTCCCACTATGTGCATTGTCTAGGATAGTTCATTGCTGATAGTATTTGTCCTAGTACACAATGAGCTTTAAAGATGTCATCTTCCAGAAACCCATCAAGATCCCAGCAGTGACAAGTATATCTGCCACTGACTGGCAACCACATAACAATGAAAGAGCAGAGCCATAAAGTCATGTTGCACACATGAGGTATGCCTCATAAAATTGAGTGAGAAAACTCACGAGAGCTCATGGAAAGAAACTCTCCATAAAACTCCTCAAATTGATGTTTGGCCAATTTTTGGTGAAATTCAGTCTAACAAGATTCTTAAAACCTCTCATGTGTAATGATTAAAACTTGACGTGTTCAGATTTAATGTGGGAAATAGATTTTAGTGTTATAGACAACTGGAAACAATATTGTCCTTACTCCAGTAAATATAAGCAATTTCTTCAGACCTGAAACTCTTCGAACACATACTCAAGCAAACCAGTTACTACAGCCACATTGCCTTTCTCAGTAGTTCTGTTGCTCTGATGCTGTCTGGCCTGCTGTGTTCCTCCAGCTCCACACCGTGTTATCTCTGACTCCAGCATCAGCAGTTCTTACTATCTCTGAGTGAGTTATAACTACACGGTGAAGCCTCTTCTAAGGATGCCCACCTTGAGGAAGTTATCCTCCTCCCTCTGGAAAGACATCAGTGGATCTCTCTCCCACTACAACCCATGGTAATCTCTTCGGCCCTGAAACTCTTCAAACACATACTCAAGCAAACCAGGTACTACAGCCACATCGCCTTTCTCAATACAAACTCCCACTTCCTGTAGACTAAGGGGGTGGCCGTGGGAACCGGTATGGGCCCCAAGCTATGCTTGCCTCTTCATAGGATACGTGGAACAGTCTCTCTTCCGCTGCTACACTGGCACCATCCCCCACCTCTTGCTCCGCTACATTGATGCCTGTATCAATGCTGCCTCGTGCTCCCACGAGGAGCGTGAACAGTTCATCAACTTTACTAACACCTTTCACCTCAACCTCAAGTTCACCTGGATTATCTCTGATACTCCCTCTCCTTCCTGGACCTCTCTGTCTCGATCTCCAAAACCGACATCTATTTCAAGCCCACGACTCCCACAGCTACCTAGACTACACCTCCTCTCACCCACCTTCCTGCAAGAATGCGATCCCCTACTCCCAATTCCTCCGCTTCCGCCGCGTCTGCTCTCAAGATGGGGCACTCCACTCCCAAACTTCCCAGATGTCCTCTTATTTCAAGGACCGCAACTTCCCCCCTTCGGTGTTCGAAAATGCTCTCGACTGCATCTCTTGCGTTTCCCGCACCTCTGCCCTCACATCCCCCCCCAACAAAAACAAAGACTGAATCCCCCCCCATCCTCACATATCACCCCACGAACCTCCGTATCCAACATATCATTCTCTGCCACCTATAATTTGACCCCACACCAAAGATGTATTTCCGTCCCCGCCCCTTTCTGTCTTTCATAGGGACTGCTCTCTCCGTGACTCCCTCGTCCACTCCACACTAGGCCCACCACTCCTGGCACCTTTCCCTGCAACCACAGGAAGTGCTAAACCCGCCCCTACACCTCCCCACCTCACTTCCATCCAAGGCACCAAACAAACCTTCCATATCAGACAGAGGTTCACCTGCACATCCATCATTGTGGTCTATTGCATCCGCTGCTCCCAATGTGGCCTCCTCTACATCGATGAGACCAAGTGGAGGCTCAGAGACTGCTTTGTAGAGCACCTGCACTCTGTTCGTGACAAACGACAACACCTTCTGGTCGCGAACCATTTCAACTCCGTCTCCCACTCCCTGGGTGACATGTCCATCCTGGGCCTGTTCCAATGTCACTATGACACCACCTGGAAACTGGAGGAGCAGCACCTCATATTTCGCCCTGGGAGCCTACTGCCCGATGGATTTTACCAATTTCAAAATCTCCCCACCCCCACCTTCATTCCATGACCAACCCTCCCTCTCATCCCCACCTCCTTGACCTAACACAACCTGTCCATATTCTCTCCCACCTCACCGCTCCTCCCACCTCACTGACCAATCCCCACCACCCCTACCTGTACTCACCTATCACCATCCCACCTACCTTCCCCAGCCTCACCCCTCCTCTCTATTTATTTCTGAGCTCCCTTCCCCCTCCCCCATTTCTGAAGAAGGGTCCTGACCTGAAACGTCAACTTTCCTGCTCCTCTGATGCTGCTGGGCCTGCTGTGTTCCTCCAGCTCCACACCGTGTTATCTCTGACTCCAATGTCTGCACTTCTTACTGTTTCTGAGCAATTTCTTCAAATTCTGCTTTTACTCCATTAGATGGCAGTCTCTGCCATAAAATTTAATTTGTAAAAAGATAACCGCCCAAATCTTCTAATTTGTGCCAGATTTTCTGTTTCTGACTCAAATCAGACGCATGGTGCTGGATCTTATGTTTTTTAGTTTAGTGGTGGGTTCCTCTTACGAGGCCTAGTGGATTTTTGTACTGGACCTTATTAAACCTATCTCATTAACTTCCTACCCAGCCCCCTCACGATGCCCTGCTTGTCCAATTCTAGCCCCATTCTACCACTCACTCTACCTTGTACAACTCACCACTGCTGGAATATACCAGAGTAGACGAGCATCCCTGATGTCCATGCCATCTTTAAAAGGCCAACGTACATCTGGATAAACACTGTCAGTCTGGGGCTGCCCAGCACGGTCCCTAACGGATATGGCAGATATGGCAGGCAGGGGGACGTTGGGTAACACCTTGTTGGCAGGATCTGAAGGTCCTGGTGAACAGGGTGGTGTAGAAACAGGATGTCCTCTTTCCACAGATACCAGAACATGCCAGCTTGGGCTGAGCTGGGCATTTGGGTCAGTCAGTCTCAGCTGTTTGGAGGAATGCCCTGCAGTGCAGGAAGCAACTCTGCCAGGCTAAGCGCCACCATCTGACACCTCACACTCACTCTATTTTTGTTACTGTACTTATTTCCCACAAAGGCTCATGCCCTACCACTCTCACTAACCGCCTGCACCATCTTCCTCATTTGTTGTTATCCACTCCAAACCCTGACACCATGCCCTCTGCACTGCCTACTCACCCATTCAGGATGCTTCCCCACCTCCACCAACAGTAACAGCTGTGCCACCCACTTTCATCTCCTTCATATTTGCCTTTTTCATTCCAGGAGGAAAACAGCCCCAAATAGGGCAGGAAGAGTCAAGACAGTTGGTGGGCTGCCTGACATTCAGTACCTTCGCACTCAAAGAGACGATCCTTACTCTAACTGCCCTGAGTAGCTGGTTTACCATGTCCAAGGCCCTGGACTGACAGTGTCCATACCCTCTGATAAAAGGCGATCAGGACTGCTGACCAACTGTCTTGACTCTTTCCAATGGGTACAAAAAAAGGTCTGAAATGAAGAGATTTAAGTGTTTGGGAGCAGTTTATAGGGCTGTCAGAACTTGCAGGCATAGACAATAGTAGCTGTTACAGGGTAGGTATTCCCAGTGTTAAATGGCAGCTGGACGTGTGCAGATGGCCCCTGTAACATCAGTCAGCCTCAATACAATTCATGTTGGTTGTCAATATCCATCCGTGCACATGACACCAGCCTAGTATGCGTGATGACATCAGCCCACAATGTTGAGGTGGATCTTCAGATAGTGGAGTTAATAGCAGTATCACACAATACAGAGGGATGATCTAAGTTCAGGAAACTAGGCTGTGGAAGCAGTTTGGGAGATACGACAAATGAGAAATGCAAGAATTCACTTGTGAGAGTTGTGTTCAGGCCCCCCAACAGTAACCACATGATAAGGTGGAAAATGGGCACTTTAAAGAAAGGCCTGGTGATAATTTTGGGAGATTTTAACTTCTCGTATAGACTGTAGAAGTTACATGCTGCACAACAGTAACCTAGATGAGGAGGAGTTCATTGAATGTTTTCAGAGCACATTTTTAAACTAAACCTGGTCTTTTATGACAACACAAGATTAATAAATGAAATCTTAACTGTTTTTGTCTCCACAGATGCTTTCAGAACTGCTGAATTTCTCCAGCACTTTCTTTTTATACCTCAGAACTCCAGCATCGATAGTTATTTGTTTTATTTTAATTAATAATCTCATGGAGAAGGCACTTCTGGGTAGCAACAACCACCATTTTATATTCAGTTGGAGGTAACAAAAAAAAGGAGTGGGTCTGAGTTTTTTAAAAACAAACTTAATAACAGTGATGATGAGGCCATGTAAACAGAGCTAACTACAGGGATTGGCAGACTAGGTTAAAAGATAGGTCAATTGATTTGCGTTGGCAGACATGTAAGGGTATATTTAAGAATAAATAGATACATTCCAATGAGTAAGAAAAATTCCAAGGAACAGACCCATCATCCGTGGTTAACTAGAAATGTTAAAGATAATAACAAACTTAAAAGAAGTGTCTATGTCCAGCAGAGGGCTGTGAAAAGGCTGATTGGCGGTCAGGGTGAAGAATGGCATTGGTGCAGTCCCCACTACCAGAAGGAGGACCACAGCAAGACACCCTCCGAGTTCAAGTGAGGCCAAGCATCCAGCAGTGGGCTGTGAAGGTGCTGATTGGAGGTTGGGATGAAGATTTTATCGGTACAGTCACCACTACCAGAAGAAGGTACTAAAAGCAGAATACAGGGAGCTAGGAAAAAAGTTAAGAAGTTGGATTTCAAAAGGTCATGGTCTCAGGATTGGTTCAGACCAAGTGTTGTTCTTATTCTTTTAGCTAAGGCCACTTGGCTGCGATCATGTGCTGGGGCTTTTGCCTCAGTGATGAGACTATTTGTGTGGGAGCAACAACTTAAATACCACCAGTGCCATGAGTAGAAATGACAGCATATATTGGATGAATTTGCAGTTGATAAGGTCACGGGGAAGGGTTTCAGATTCCTGGGGCATTTTGATTGGTTCTGGGGGAGATGGGAGCTGTGCAAATTGGCCGGGTCACACCTGGGCAGGACTGGGACTGATGTCCTATGGAAAGTGTTTAAACTAATATGCAGGGCGGAGGATAAACCTATGTAAGGGGTCAGAGAAGGAGGGAGCAAGGACAAAAACAAAGTAGAAAAGGGAATAAGGAAAGTGATAGGCAGAGAAGCCAAGGACAAGACTCAAACAGTGCTATTGAGAAAAATAAGATCGAGACAAACAATGTTAAAAAGACAAGCTTAAATGTCTTGTGCCTTAATGCACGGACCATGTGCAATAAAGTGGATGAACTAATTGCACAGATAGATGTAAATGGGTATGATATAAATGGGATTACGAAGACATGGCTGCAGGATGACCAGGAATGGGAACAGAATGTCCCATAGTATTCAGTATTTAGGAAGGACAGGTAAAAAGGAGATGATGGTGGAGTGGCATTGCTGGTTAAAAAGGAAATTAACACAAAGGTGAGAAAGGATATTAGCTCTGACAATGTGGAGTCTGTATGGGTAGAGTTGAGAAATACCAAGGGGCAAAAAGACATTTGTGGGTGTCATATAAAGGCCCCCAAACTGCAGTGGTGGTGTTGGGAATGGCATTAAAAAATTTTCTTGACCAATATGTGGAGGAACCAACTAGACTGCAGACCATCTTGGACTGGGTACTGTGTAATGAGAAGGGAACCATTGCCAATTTAGCTGTGCAAGACCCTTTAGGGATGAGTGAATATAACATGATAGAATTTTTTTATCAAGATGGAGAGTGATGTAGTTGATTTGGATGCTGGGGTGCTGAATCTTAATAAAGGAAACTGTCAAGATATGGGGCGTGAGCTGACCTTGATAGACTGGGAAGAGTTACTTAAAGGGATGACAGTGGATAGGCAATGGCAGACATTCAAGAAACGCATGGGGGAACTGCAACAACTGTTTATTCCTGTCTGGCGCAAAAGCAAGATGGTTAGGAGGGCCAATCCATGGCTTACAAAGAAAACTAGAGATAATATCTGATCCAAGGAAGAAGCATACAGATTGGCCAAGAAAAATACGTCTGAGGATTGGGAGCAGTTTAGAACTCAGCAAAGAAGGACCAAGGGATTGATTAAGAAGGGGGAAATACAGTACTAAAGTAAGCTTGCAGGGAACATAAAGACTGACACTGAGTTTCTATACAGACGTGAAGAGAAAGAAATTGGCGAAGACAAGTGTAGGTCCCCTACAGATAGAAACAGAGGAATGTATAATAGGGGACAAAGAAATAGCTGAACAACTGAATACACACTTTGGTTCTGTCTTCACAAAAGAGGACACAAATCAGATACCGGAAATGTTGGAGAATGCAAGATTTAGTGAGGGGGAAGAATTGAAGGAGATCAAAATTAGTAGAGAAATGGTGCTGGGAAAATTGATGGGATTGAAGGTGGATAAATCCTTAGCGCCTGATAATCTACATCCCAGGGTCCTTAAGGAAGTGGCTCAAGAAATAGTGGATGCATTGGTGTTCATCTTCCAGGATTCTATAGACTGTGGAATAGTCCCTGCAGATTGGAGGGTAGCTAATGTTACTCCAATATTCAAAAAGGGAAGTAAAGAGAAAACAGGAAATTATAAACCAGTAAGCTTAACATCGGTAGTGGGGAAAATTCTTGAATCCGTTATCAAGGACTTTATTGTGGAGCATTTAGTAAGCAGTGGCAGGATCAGACACAGTCAGCATGGATTTATGAAGGGGAAATCATGGTTGACAAATCTGTGGAATTCTATGAAGATGTAACTAGTAGAGTTGACAAGGAGGAGTCAGTCGATGTGGTATATTTGGATTTTCAGCCACTGTTTGACAAAGACCCGCATAAGAGATTATTGTGCAAGAATAAAACACAATGGATTGTGGGAAGTGTATTCAGATGGATAGAAAACTGGTTGGCAAAGAAGAAACAAAGAGTAGGAATTAATAGGTTTCAAATTGGCAGGCAATAACTAGTGGGGTGCCACAGGAAATCATGCTGGGACTCCAGCTATTCACAATATATATTGATGATTTGGATGAGGGAAGTTTGCAGATGCTACAAAGTTGATGGGAGGGTGAACTGTGACGAGGATGCAGAGATCCTTCAGCGTGATCTGGACCGGTTGGGTGAATTGGCAAATCAATGGCAGATGCAGTATAATTTGGATAAATGTGAGGTTATTCACTTTGGAAGAAAAAACAAGAAGGCAAATTACTACCTGAATGGCTGTAAATTGGGGGAGGGGAGTGTGCAGCGGAACCTTGTATACCAGTCGCTGAAGGTAAGCGTGCAGGTGCAGCAGGCAGTAAAGAAGGCAAATGATATGTTGGCCTTCATTGCAAGAAGTTTTGACTACAGGAGCAGGGAGGTGTTGTTGCAGTTATACAAGCCCTTGGTGAGGCCACAGCTTTGTTTTATCCCTTTACACCCCCAACTTAATTCATTCCAGTCAAAATATGATGTTTAGCTCTTCTTCTGTCATTTTCAACCTCTATGCCTACTTCTTTGGACAGGAGTCCTCTCCCTAATACACATACTCTTCCCCGATGCTCTATCTTCCACCTGGATTCCTCACTCTGTTCCCTCACCCACTCTAACCTGGCTCCCTCTGAACTTGCTGCACACCATTTTCAGGTCTAACGCTGATTTTATCAAAGCTCCTGATGAAGGATGGTACTGTTGTATTACAGCATGCTGACCTTACTAAAACTCTCAGGCACTTTCTCCTGATATCACCCCTGGACCATTACCCCACCAATGAACATCAAATTATTGTTTCCAGCACTGTCGCTTACCTGGCTCCTCTGAAGATCTCCTCTTCACAGATTCCTCAAAACCTGTACAGCATACTTCTCACTTCTTCCCAAAATCCACAAACAGGACTGCTCTGGCAGACCCATTGTTTCAGCCTGTTCCTGCCCCAGTGAACCAATTTTGTTCTATCTTAACAAATTTTTTTCTCCTAGTTCAAACTCTTTCCACTTACTGAATATTTGTGATTGTTTTGATGTTTTACATCAGTTCAACAGTTTCTAGTTTTCTGGCACTAGCCACCTCTCTTCACTATGAATGGCCTGAAGGCTCTTGCCTTCTTCCTTGAAAGAGACCTGAGTAATCCCTCTCCAGTACTAGCCTCCTTCACCTGATTGATCTTGTTCCCACTTTGAACAACTTTCATTTAATATATCTCACTTTCATCAAGTCAAAATTATATGGGAATGTACGTGGCCTGTCTTATGGGGTATGTGGAGCATTTCTTGTTCCAATGCTACCTGGGCCCCAATTGACAACTCTTTCTCCCATATATCAACGAGGTCATTGGTGATAGGGCTTCCCACTCTTGTCTGGAATTAGAAAAAAATCAATCAATTAATTTTGCTTCCAATTTCTATTCTTTACGTGTTTCCCTCTCTGACTGTTCCTTTCCCTTCCTTGACCACAGTTTTCATTTCTGGGGATAGACTGTCCACCAATATCCTGTATGAATTCTTATAGTTGCCTCAATTATATGTCCTCACACTCTGCTTCCTGTAAGGATTCCATTACATAAACTCAGTTTCTCTCTCTCTGTAATACTGTTTTGGTTATAGGATCTTCCATTTGGGTGCCTCTGATGTGACCTGGCTTTTCTTCAACTGAAGATTCCTCGTCCTCAACTTGTCAGACATTTCCTCCATTTCTGCCCTCGTCCCTTCCCTTCTCTCAGAAAACGATATGCTTCCTTTTTAGGCCCGAAACGTCAAGTTTTCCTGCTCCTATGATGCTGCTTGGCCTGCTGTGTTCATCCAGCCCCATGCTTGTTACCATGGTTCCTTTGTTGTCATTTTCCACACCACCAGTCTCTGTAGTCAAAGGATCATCCTATACCAGTTTTGCCACCTCTGGAAGTACATTAATACCAAACAATCTCCCTCCTATCTACATTCTCCAGGGACAGTTCCCCCTTAGCTGTGTAGCCGTTCCAAGGTCCTGCACAAGAAAATTGGTAGCAACCCACTGATTGCAACATTGACTTCCAATTTCAGAAGGCCCACACATGGGCGTTGGAGGCTTGCACAGCATGAAAGAAAGTTAGAGATGACACCGGTTCCTTTCAGGTTCCCTGGTCCATCACTTCGTCCACCCACCAGTATATGGCATCTTCCCATGCAACTGCAGGTGTAACACTTTGTAATTGAATGAAGGGACAAAAGGCATGGTTGCCAAATTTGCTGATGACACAAAGGTAGGTAGAAAATGAAAATTGTGAAGCGGACACAAGAAGGCTACAAGAATATACAGTTAGTTTAAGTGACTGAGTGAAGATCTGGCAAATGGAGTCCAATGGGGGAAATGTGAAATTGTTCATTTTGACAGGAGGAAGACATTTTAGAGTTCTAAGGTGTAGAGGGATATGGGCGTCCTAATGTGTGAATTGCAAACAGGTAGCATGTATGAACAGCAAATAATCAACAAAGTGAAGAGGACGTTATCATTTATTGTGATAAAAACTAAATACGAAAGTGGAGAAGTTATACTGATCACTTGGTATGGAGTACTGTGTACATTAGGAATGTAAATACTTGGAAGCTGCTCAGAGAAGATTTACCAGACTAGTACTTGGAATGGGTGAATTGTCTTATGATGAAGAACTGTAAAGCGTTTTGACAAATGAAAAATCTTGTTAAAAATAATATACCGAGAATGGGTCCTGGAACATAGAGCACCCGCTTCACGTCCGTGGGAAAGCCGGCGGCCGATTGGATGAGACGTCACACGGGCCAGTAAGCAATGGGGAGCGAGGGCGCGCGCGGGCCGAGGTTCCCGCGAGCGGCTTTGTGAATGAATAAGTGAGTGAAGAAAAGAAGCGGTTGGGCGCGAGAATAGTGATGGAGCGAGGACAGAGTGAGGAATATCAGTACCTGCAGCACATCCAGAACATTCTGGAAACAGGCTCCCAGAAGAATGATCGCACCGGGACAGGCACCTTGTCCGTGTTCGGGCTACAGTCTCGGTACAGTTTGAGGGGTGAGTGAACAGCTGGGGGATACTGGCCTGGGCACCACGGTTTTTCTTTCATGAAAACGGTATTTACGCAGATCGAGTCCTGATCCAAAGTGGAAACGTGGCGCCAATTAAGTAAACAATTTGAGACAACTCCAGTATTTCTATCGCGGCGATTAATCTTGCCGTCTCCGATATCGCTTCAGGCAGAAAGTTCTGAAGTGTATTTCGTTAACGCTGCATTTCGGGAAATGCAACTGCGAACTGTTCCACAATAGTGTAAACCGCTGCTGAAGTGTGGATATGTTTCCCGCCTTTCGGATAACACTGGAATTAATATCAAGGTCCCTTTAGAGATCGTGAACTTTTTACCTGAATGTCTCAACTGCCAATTTATTTGAATTAGCGCAACTTGTCCCACTTGTAATTCGTGTAAACCCTTGGCTGAATTCGAACCGAACGGTTCAGCCTTAGACAATCACCGAATGGCTACAACCCAGAAGGAGACTCTTCGGCCCGTCCTGTCTATGTCGGCTCTCCGCAAAAGCATTTGATTCAGTACCAATGCCCTGCCATTTGATTACTTTTCAGACAATGATCCAACTCCCGTTTGGATGCCAGGTTTGAATTTACCACCTTCATTCCCTTAGGCAATGAACACACAGGGTCAGCTGGCTGACAGATTCGCTACTCTTTCGCAGTACGAAGCAATGTGGTTTGCGCCAAAACAATTCTGTAATCATCGAAATGTTTATGGGGGTGGGGGAAGGAGAAGAGAGAGGAAAATAATGGTGTGACTAAAGGAACAGCTGGTTTGAATGTTAGCCAGAATGGCAGTTCTCATATTGTGAGCCTCACATACATGTCATGTCGAGGGTTTTCTTAATATTCATGTGCTGGGTGTGGACATAGCTGGCCAGGCCAGTATTTATTGCTCAGAGCAGTTGAGAATCAATCGCATTGCTTTGGGTCTGAAGTCACATGTAGGCCATACCGGGTAAGGATGGCAGATTTCCTTCCTTAAAGGGCATTAATGAACCCGGCGTTTTTCTGACAAAAACAAAGTTTCATGGTCATCGTTAGACTCTGTTGATGCATGAAATGGCCTCTTTCTCAACTTGACAAACAGGATTGGCACATCTGTCTCATTCAATGAGACTGATGTCAATACAAGTCTAAGCATGGCTAAATATGTGTTTGTTTGTGGATGTAAATGCAGTACTTTGACCCTGTTATCCTTGGTTTTGGTTCAGGAAATGTTACCCCATTTTAAATCCACCTGAGAACAAAAGTGGGACCTTTTTTATATCTCATCTGAAAGATTGCATTTTGAGGTGCAGTTGCTTTATGTTTGTAAATTGGATTGTCGGTCAAGTTAAGTCAAGTCTCTGGAGTGGAGCTTGAATCCATGAACCTTTGGCAAATGATACAAGTAGTGAGCCATATGAAAGTTCTGTCCTAATCTCATACTTTTACTTATTTATGTGAAGTTGAATATTGCTCAATACATATCATTTTTAAGTTAATATAGAGTTTCCTGTTGAACTGCAACTTGGGGAAGGTGGGGCAGGAAAGTGAGGGGGGTAGAAAAACACAATCTGGTCAATCATGACATTGTTTTAGGAGAGAGAGTGCAAAATAAAAAAAGGATGATAGAGCAGCATGGAAATGCGTAGATGTGAATAATTTCTGCCACTTTTCCATTTGTCACGATGGTGCAAAGTATAAGAGATAATCTGTCCAGACAGACCTTTCTAGGCCTTTCAGACAAACTCTCAGGAGTGATATGGGACCATGGTGCAGATAACTATGGTAATCAATGCCAGAAGTGCAGCAATGAGGATCTGAATGTAGTGCCGTGTAAAGTTAAAAGACCTTAGGAGCAATCAAGGTCAGTACATTTATAAATCCCTCAAACCGAGAAAACCTGACATTCTACTTTCAACAGGTGCATGGCCTCAATTATGACGTGCAGTTTCTGTTTAGAGTGGTCATGCCCTCAGGTGACCTTGCATGAATTGTCAGTTTGGATACAGTGACCTTAGAGAGAGAGCGCTCCAGTGTGAGGGAGTGGTGTTTGTCGTAACTGTGATGCTGCTCTGGAACAGGTTCCTCCAGCAGTGAGGTATCTGCTGGCAGAGGAGGGGTCAGAACACTGCGCTGATCAGACTGGGACATGTTGGATGGCAGGGGTGTGGGCTGGATGAAGCTGGTGTAGTTAGCCAAGAGGGTGTTGGGCAAAGTACAGTGCTCAAAAGTCCAAGACTGCAAGTTGCAGCTCTGGTGTGTGGTGGGCCTCTGATCAACTTGACCCTATCTGTCTGTAACTCAACATTGGTCTTGTTCACCCAATCCCCGAGATGCAGCAACCCACAATCTGAGCCACCTGTAGAAAATGTAAACCACCGTACAGTTATGGACATTTTTTAATAAATTCTAAAAATCAAACATTAGCTAAACAACCTAATTTTGATCCAATAAATAGTGTCTTTGCAGTTCCTGCTGCTGAACGCATGGCCGCTTGTATGAGGTTTAGAAGAAGGGTGTTAGCCAAT
Source organism: Ginglymostoma cirratum (assembly GCA_024137785.1). Lineage (NCBI taxonomy): Eukaryota > Metazoa > Chordata > Chondrichthyes > Orectolobiformes > Ginglymostomatidae > Ginglymostoma > Ginglymostoma cirratum. The sequence goes on along the minus strand of JAHRHZ010000074.1, from coordinate 5,948,123 downwards.
GTGATCAGGTTGAACATGGTGCCACTGGTATTGAATTGATATATAATGATTGAAATTATGGTTTGTCTACTTCTCGTGCACAGTCCTAGAGCTGGCATTCCTTCCTAACAACACTAGATGTGCTTGTGTCCGATGAACTGCATTTAAAAAGCAATCTTAAAATATGCAGCTAATTAAAAGTTTGTATTTTTATTGGCCGTAATGCCTAGAAAAAAAAGGTATGCCCCGTCCCTAAGTGCACTTAGTTTTCCTTCTTACTTTTAATTGTGGAAAGTTGCAGTAATTAAACCAGTAAATTAGCCTAGAAGCCATTTGGTGATCAGCAAGTAGTACAGGAAGCACCTTTGCTGCTTCAACTCAACACAGGAATTTATTAAGTACAAAGTTAAATTATTCTGCATGCCATTAACAAAGTTATTAACTTTTTTGTGTTTTAGATTCTTTTCCCCTCCTCACTACAAAACGAGTGTTCTGGAAAGGAATTGTTGAAGAGCTGTTGTGGTTTATCAAGGTACACCAAACTCTAATGTGAATACAGTTTACTGAAGTTCCTAAAATGTTGCAGCAATAACCAGATGAGTACACAGTCATCTTGTGACAGTTTGCTTAGATATCAAAATTATGATCATGCATGTTTTGCATCACAGATTGCTTTTGATGCTAAGTGTTTTTATTGTTGTATAGCTGTATCTGAAAATTCATTACAAAACTGTTATATACAAGCAATGGATAGAACAAAACAATATTTTGTATAAGAACCATATTAAAGTAATTAGACATTTCAAGGCTGCTTTGACAAAGAAAATGTGTCCCAAAACCATAAGGTTTGAGGACGAAAATTCCAAAGCCTGGTGGAAGAAAATGAATCTTAAAGGAGAAGAGACAGAGACTTCGACATTCCAATGGTGAATGAATTTTAAACTTTAGGATGTGCAAGAGACAGAATTGGAATAATGCATATACTGCAAAAGTTCAATGGAAGAGAAAACTAGACAATTGGCAGGACTTTGATATAGAAGCATTTGAAGCTTTTAAATTGATGTGTTGCAAACTGGAATGGTACTTAATACAGCCTGCATGGTGCTTTCAAGCATGCATACATTGATGGTGATCTGGAGCTCAGTGGGAACATTGGATGAGACTTAGGGTTAAGGAGGGAAATGGCAGCAGTAGCTCCAGTGGTAGGTCTCCCTGTTGCTGACAAGTCCATGCACTCCCTGTAAATTTTTGAAGATGATCATAAGACAGGGAGAATGGTTGTAAGAAGCCAGTTTGCAGTGAGGAAAATAAGCTAGAGGCTATATTTTCCTTTTAAAGTTGATCTTGCAATTTAAGAGCTTTAACAGATGTGGACAAGGTCTCATAATAGTATTCCAAATGATCCAGCCAGTCAGGCAACGAATTAAGAGTTGTTTGCCATAGATGTTCAAGCCTTCCTCTTTTGGACTCAAGGGAGTGGAGATGTGTGTCAAAAAGTATAGTGGTCTTATTGGAGTCTAAGACATAGATGGGGGTTAAAATGATTTTTGTCAACTAATCAATGGCTGCAGAAGTGTCTGGATGAGAAGAGCCAAATGCAAGATGATTGGGAATTTGAATGCAGTTATAATTGTCTTTTTGTTCCCTCCAGTAGCAGTGAAAAGAAGTGGAGTGGGGGAGAGCTGTGGATTAAGGCAAAAATCAGTCATGCCACAAGCATGTGGTTATAGTATTATATATCTTCAAACAAATGAAATTTGTTTTAAAAATGGAAACAAGGGTGTTTTTAAACATGGCTTTAAAAGTCTCCTGACTTTGTGGATTCAATTACGATAATCCAGGTGGAGAAATATGTCTACTCCTCTCCAAAAGGATCACAAGAAACCATTGATTATCAACGATCACTTCCACAAGTGTAAATAGAAACTCACTTAACAGTCTTCCCTGGAGATGTGACAAATGTGACGATACTGTGGCTTTAAGAGGTGTATTTTGGCCTTTTTGTTTTCAAGTGAATAAAGATTGAGACAGGTGGTGAGCAGCCTGCTGCAAAACCAATAAGCAGCTTGTGAGGCCTTTTTATTTTAAAATGTTGAGGTCAAGCCTCCACAGAATTAGGGTTTTGGTTTTGAGTTTCAATTTTCCAGTAGCAGTTGCTGCTGGGGTCTTGAAGCTGTATATGAACACTGTATTTCCTCTCTCTGTTACAGTTAAAAACTAGGGGTTCTGTTCTTGCTGCTAGAATTGCAGGTGAAACATTCTATTTTTCTGAATTTACCTATGCCAAGGGTGTGTTTGTGATGTTACTATATTGGCACAGTTAATTAGTAGTAGTTAATATTTTGTAAAGCATTTTGGTAGAGTTACAGTTAAGCCAATTCTTGGATTTTTATTTTGTCTGTATTTTAATTGTAGTGTAAAAATGTTTTACTTAACGTCAATAGTTTCACCAATTGAATTGCATTTGGACTGTAAACCCTTACTCTTACCTTTTTTAAAATAAGAAAAAGTCAGGGTCTTGACTATCTTCTTAATATATTTTGAAGAGATTTGGTCTTGTCAGGATTGAAATGTCTAACTCCAGTTTGAGTTTAGGATTATTGGACTGAAAGGCAGTGAGTGGTGTGAGTGTTGACTTGTTTTTTATTTTGGGTGTTGCATTTGGTTGTTTTAAATAGGTTGTCCCTTATGTAAAAATGGCTCTCAGTTGCTAAGAGTTTACTGGGGGTGGAAGAAGACACTTCAGGTGTTTTACAGAAAGTGAGAAAGATAAAGCTTTTGGAATTGGCAAACAAGTTGGAGTTGCCTATGTCTGTGAGGAAAGGGGATATAATTGCAACAATACTTCTGTGTTCCTGGCAATTGTAAATGCAATCAGAATCACTGAAGATTGAATTTTAGTAATGGTAAATGAAGCTCCTTGAATTGGAGGCAATGGCAAGGAACAAAAAGAAAGTAAGAATAGTTCTGGCAGAACAAAAAGGAAGAGAAAAGGGAAATCAAACTATGATTAAAAGCAGAGGGAAGAAAAGGAAAGAATGGCCCTAGCAGGAGAGAGGGAGAAAGAGTTTTTAAACTTGACGTTGGAACTGAAAATTCAGTTGACTTAAATGGTAGTGGTAGAAGTGAAAGATAGGAATAGTGACGAGGATGGTGAATGACTAATCCCATTGTAGCCAAGGCCTGTTTAAATCTGTTTAAATATCTCCAAGCATTGCCTAAGCTCAAGAAAGATGAGGAAGCCCTTTTCATTTAATTTGAGAAGGTGACTAAATGATTGAAATGGCCGTTCACCGTTGGGTATTGTCGATTGCAACAAAGTTGGTAGGTAGAGCTAGTGAGGTATTTGCATCACTATCAGAGAAGGTACCTGGGGAGCACGATGAGGTGAAAATAGCCATTTTAAGTGCATATGAGCTAGTACCAGAAGCCTACAGCTTAAAGAATTTAAGAAGGGAGCTAGTCAAACATACATAGTTTGAAAAGATCAAACAATGTAATTTTGATAGGTGGATAAAGGCATTGAAAATAGATCAAACATATGGCGCTGTTAAAGAGACAATTATTTTGGACGAGTTCAAACATTTACTTCCTGAAGTGGTGAGAACTCTTGCAAGAGCAGAGGGTCAAGATTGCAAGATTAGCAGTGGAAATGGTAGATGATTGAGTTGGTTCATAAATCAAATTTTGGCTTCCAACTTCAATTTCAATATCTGAGGGATAGAAATTTTGGAGAAAGTGAAATCTTCAAGTGGTAAGGGGAAAGGAGCTCTCTTTGAAGATAGTAAAGAGTTTACCATAGGCTATAAAGGAGACCCACGAGAGGGAAAGGTAGGTAAAAAAGCTCAGGTGTTTTTACTGTCATAAAGTAGGCCACATGAAGTCAGTGTGGGTGGTTTAGGGAAAAAAAACACTAGGGGGACAGATATGGGAAAATAAGATGAGCCAGTGAGTTTTGTTGAGGTAGTAAAGGAAAGCACAGTGGAAGTGAAAAGATTGCACCAGAATGTACAACCTGGTCAGGGGCTGGTTGAGAAGGAAGTGCCACATCTCTCTAAAGAATTTACTTGCGTGGGTATGGTTTACTCGCTCATGAATGCCAGGAGGAGTAGGTACAGAAATTAAGATTTTAAGAGATTTGGGAGCAAATTAATCTTTGGTGACAGACATGTAATTGAGATATGTAATTGAGAAGGAGTATTGCCAGAAAAAGTGATAATCTATAGAATTCATGGTGAGAAGAGCAGAATATAAGGCAAGGTTGGAGAGCCTAGTGAAGTGGTAGTAGAAGTAATAGAGAAATTCTCGGTTCCAGGCATATAGTTTATTGTTGGTAATGCTATAACTGGATCATATTTGGGAATGATGCCTAACTGTGATTGAAAAGCCAGTGGAAAGTCAGGCAACTGAGGGGCAACAATAAGTATATCCTGGAATATTTCCTGAGTGCATGCTAACAAGGTTAAAAAGCCACAGGTTGAAGCAGAGGAGAAATCAAAGAATAAAGATAAGGAAATTGAAGTTCAATTATCAGAAACTATGTTTGATCAAATGGTTGAGAAAAAAGCAGAACAGGTGGAGGACAAAGTCCATATTTTTAGCTCAGAGAGATTAGCTGAATTACAATAGAAAGATGAAAAACTAAAGCAGTTGTATCAAAAATCGTACACAGAAAAGGAATGAGTGTATCCCAGAATGTTAGTATCTTAAAAATGAAGTCTTGATGAAGAAATGGAAGCCAAGACATACCCAGGTAGATGAGAAATGGGCAGAACTTCATCAAATTATACCACCAGTGGGTTATTAGGAAAGTGGTGTTGCGGGTAGTACGTGAATTACCAGTAGGAGGTCATTTGGGAATAAAGACAACTCGAGCCAAAATACAAAAAAACATTTTTATTGGCGTAGATTGCATAAAGATGTGGTTGAATTTTGCTGAACATATAACACCTGCCCGTAATCGGAAAACCTCAGGCAGTGGTAAAACTAGCAAAGATATCCATTCCCACATTTGAGGAACTTTTACAGGAGCCTTAATTGTGTAGGACCCCTACCAAAAATAAACAGTGGGAATCAGTATTTGTTGACCATAATAGATTTACCTACTAAACTTCCAGCAGCCATTCCATTACGCAGTATCATGGCTAAAGGGATTTTAGAAGAGTTGGTATTTTTAAGATTAGAGACAGATTACCGGTAGAAATACAATCAGATCAAGAGTCAAATTTTACATCAAAGTTATTTAAGGAAGTTATGGATGGCTTAGGAATAAAACATTTCAAATCCACTGCGTACTATCCAGAATCGCAGCGAACATTGGAAGGGTGGCATCAAACTTTAAAGACTATGTTGAGGTCTTATAATCTAGACTATCCAGACAATTGGGATCAAGGAATTCCATTAGTACTTCTTGCAATTAGGGGTGCATTCAATAAATCAACTAACTTCAGTCCATTTGAATTTGTTTTTTTAGCATGGGGTGAAAGGACCACTGAAATTAATTAAGGAGAAATTGGTAAGTCAGAGTTCACAGACCACTTATTTGACCTGTGTGTCAAATTTTAGGGAAAGATTAAATAGAGCAGGGGAATTGACTAGACAGCATTTGAAAGTAGCATAGCACATGATGAAACAAGAAGCAGACAAGAGATCAAAAATTCATAATTATGACAGTGGAGATAAAGTCTTAGTGTTACTCCCAGTGGTAGGTGAATCTTCAAAAGGTGAGATTTAGTGGGCCTTATCAAATCAAAAGGGAATTGAGGTGAATTATTTGATAAGAATGCCAGAAAGAAATCTGAGTTTGTCATGTGAATATGCTCAAAAAGCATTTTGATAGGGAAGGAAAGCAAAAGGAGAATGTGTTATTGGTTATAACACAAAGTGAAGAACCAAGTTCAGATGTTTCTGAATTTAACGTTCCTTGAATTAAATTAGACAATGAGGAAGTTTTACCCAAAATTTTGAGATTACTTGTTTACCTTCCAGAGGAAAATCGAAACTCTTTCAGGTTATTATTCCAATCACATGGAGAGACGTGGAAGTAAGCTGAGAAGTACTTATCTAATTAAGAATGATGTAGTTATAGCAAATGCTGTTCCAATTAGCAACATCCTTATAGACCTACCCTTCAAGTTGGCACAGGTTCAAAAAGAGATTGAACGCATGTGCAAAGACAATATAATTGAAGTGAGTTGCAGCAAGTGGGGCTTGGTCTTAGTAACAGTGCCAAAATCAGATGGTACCCAACGATAATGTATGGATTATTGCAAAGTCAGTGCAGTTACAAAGTCTGATTCATTTCCAATTCACGTTTGGAAGACCGTATTGAAAAGGTTGGCCCTAATCAGAGGATACTGGCAGGTTTCTTTACCTGAACGTGCGAAGACAATTTTGGCTTTTGTGACACTGAGTGGACTGTACCAGTTTAAAGTCTTGCCATTTGGCATGAAAAATGCACTGGCCACATTTTAAAGACTAACCAATGAAGTTTTTTCGGGATTACCCAGCTGTCAAACTGGTGATTTTTAGTCACACATGGAAAGAAGATTTGTAGCATCTGTTGGAATTGTTCGATCGACTTTGGGAGGTGGGCATGGTGATAAACCTGGTTAAAGACTGAGTTTTCAAAAGCCCAAGTTACGTTCCTGGGCCATGCCCCCTGCGGGATGTGAAAACAAAGGTTATTGGGGAATTTCCCATACTATGATCCTTGGGACTGAGTGGTTGTTATCAGAAGTTTGTACTGAACTTTAGCAATGTGGTTGCTCCACTGACTGACTTGTTGAAATAGTGCAGAAAATTTCAATGGACAGATGAATGCCAGAAGGCATTTAACAGCCTGAAAGCTGTGTTAACCACTGCCCCAGTGTTAGCCACACCTAATTATGCAAACCCATTCAAGGGGACTGTCTGTGACTGATGTGGGTGTTGGTGCTGGACTCTTACCTTCTGGTCATCTTCTTGCAAAAGAACCTATTGGGTACTTTTCCAGAAAATTGAATAATCCTCAACAGAAATATTCCATGATTGAGAAGGAGGCCTTGAGTTTGATGTTGGTGTTACAACATTTTAACAATTATATTAGGTGGCACGGTAGTTAACACTGCTGCCTCCCAGCAGCAGGAACCAGAGTCCAATTCCACCCTTGGGCAATTATCTGTGTGAAGTTTGTACTTTCTCCCTTTTTCCTGCATGGATTTCTGCCGGGTGCTCCGGTTTCCTCCCACAGTCCAAAGATGTGCAAGTTGGGTCGATTAGCAATGCTAAATTTCCCATAGTGTTCGGGGGTATGTAGGTTATGTGTGTTAGCCATGGGAAATATAGAGTTACAGGGAAAGGGTAGAATGATGGGTCTGGGGGTGGGATGACTTTTGGAGGGTCAGAGTGGGCTTGTTGGGCCGAATGTAGGGATTCCACACTATAGGGATTCTATGTACTTCTATATTGCCAGTAATGTGTCGGAGACAATTGTATATACTGATCATAACCCCTTAAAAGATTTTGGAAAAACTAATGGTAAAAATTCTAGATTGTTTAGATGGAGCTTAATACTGTAGCCACTCAGTTGGAAAATTATGCACGTGGCAGGATGAGAGAACGTAATTGCCAACACATTGTCATGACTTTTGAAGGAAGACCAAGCATTTGGTGGTAGGGAGAAAACTGAACTGAAATGGACTGTATTAGTGAATGTTTGCATGATTAGAGTCAATGTATTGTATATTTATTGTCATGTACTAATAGCGTAAGACTAAAAGGTTTTTAAAAATGGTATATTGAAGGTTCTTTTTTAAGGGAGGGGCTGTGATGATATTATCTCTTTAAGAGGTTATTTTGTCCTTTTTTTGTGAAGAAAGTTTTGAGACAGGTGACCGAGCAGTTTACTCCAAAGCCAAAAAAGTAAACCGCTTGTGAGGCATTGGGTTTTGTTTTTAAAGTTGGAACAATAGAAGCAGCCTGAATGGGTGGGGCCAAGCTCCATAGCACCAGGAATTTAATTTAGTTTGTGTCTTCAGCAGTAGTTGCTGGGGTCCTGAAGCTGGACTTGGAAGCTCTCATTCCTTTCCATTACAGCTAAAAGCTGGGATTCTCTTCCTGCTGCAAGAATTTATGTGAGACAATCTATTTTACTGAACTTGCCTTTGCCAAAGGTGTTTTTATGGGATGCTACTACATTGGAACAGTTAATTAGTAGTTAATGTTATCTTGTTACGCGTTTCTATAGAGTTAGCTAAGACAAATCTTTTCTTTTTATTTTGCGTTGTAACTAGTGTAAAAATTGTGGTTTGCTCAACATTGAATAGTTTGACCAATTGAATTGCATCTGGAGCACACACCTTATAATTACCTTTTAAAATAAGAAAATGTTAATGCTTTGAGGGGGTTTGGTGTAGTCCATACCACACATTTGAAAGAATAAGAGTCATAATGGCCAAGACAGTTTAAAAGGTTAATTGCCTTTGCTTAAAAAAATTATAGATTAGAACATTTTCTACACCTGAGTTAACCTGTTATGGAAACATAATTAACTGTTTGGGATAGCAGCCATTTTGAACTATAAAAATGTCTAGCAGGAAGGGTTATTTTGTGCAGAAACCACAGGAAGCAGTTCTAGGCCATGGTTCTCTGTTGAGCTAAGTGTTTGAGAGTTGGTTTTTGGTTTCTCTGACACAAGAAGAGAATAGAGGAAGGTGCCCAGAAATCCTGTGATCTACTTAAAAAGGCTTCCAGGCAGCTTTGATATTCTGCTATCAGAACCACCAAGAGAAAGAGACCTTCATCTGCGTCCTTATTCTACTAATAAAAGCAACATTTGTCTGCAGATGCCAACGCAGGTATTGCCCAACGTTTCAACCACAAGCTCCAGGCTGGCATATCTGAATGAACTGATTTTCATCCATCTTTCATGGATATAATCCTTGAATATATTTAGTCAGTAACTTTTTGCTACTTGAGTTACTCACAACTCTATCGTGATCTCGGTGACCTTATCTAGGTAGTTTACCATTTGTAAGCAATTTTCAGAAAGTCTAAGTCTAAGTTTAAGTAGGAGCAGTTTTGATACAAAACACTACTTAGTTAGATAAAGAAAGGAAATCTATGACCGTTAACAGATGAGAATGTTTTATTAATTCTGAAGCTGACCTGTGGAATTGAGAAGCGAGGCAGTGGTTTTGGAATGGAGGAGTGTTTGTCCGTGATGTTTTGCTATTTTTGGTCATCTTCAGTAGTAACAATCTTTGTTCTTCCCTCAGTTAGGAGAACTCCAGATCATCTTCCAACAAAGTTCTAGGTCATTCCCTTAGATCTTCTCTCTCTTCCTCAGTCCTTGCATTTTATGTTTGTAGGCCCATCTATTCTGATACTTTCCTCTTAGCAAGCCTCATTACATGCTTCTGTCTCTCATCTTAACTGAATGTGTAAATTGTGAATGTCCCTTTTGTAACTTGTTCCTTAGACTCCTTGCATTTTTTTAAATTCAGCTGTATGGCACATGTGGACACTATAGATGACCTTATGCTAGAATGTTTACAAATTAATTTTACCTCTCTTGGCCTTCCTTAGAGATTTGATCAAAAATAGACTCTTAATCCCTGTCACATTCCTTTAGCACTCCTAATACATCTTTTGCTCTTATTACCACAGTCTTTGCTGTCAAACCTCCTAGCTCCCTGTCTAGCATGTGCCAATGCGTTCTAACTTTTCTGGTTTCTCTTAATTATACCACATGTATCCAACTATAAGATTGCTTCTTCCAAAAGTTAAAGCCAATTAAGCCTCACCTTCAAAAATATGCCGATATCACCGTTAAGTTGTATTTGCTAATAAACAAGATAAAAGGACAGTGTTAGACTGCAACTTTGTTAATTTACTCTAAATTGAATTATTCACAAGTTAAAAAGGACTGTGTATGTACACCACACGTGAATATAAATTTGAGCATTCACGTGAAGGAGAAACTTCAAGAAAAACTGAGGACAGTGAATTCAGAGAAGAAAGGATGAGTTGTATTGAAAGTTGAAATCAATGAGAACCAGAAATTATTTGGTATAAGATGCAAGGGGAATAATATCAATGAACTTACCTGGTAAGAAACTTGCATGTGACTTAGTTGAAATGATAGATTTAGAATTTTATATGATGCCAAGACTGCTTTGGAATAAGGCCAGATCCTGAAAGGGCTAGATGTTGCCAGAGGAATAAAGTACAAAAAGGTGTTAACTAACAATTTGGATAGGGTGAATGGTGGAAGATTTTGACAAAAGGGAAGGTGCCATCACCCCTTGGTCAGATTTGTCAAGGTTATGAAATCAGTGTAATCATTCGCAATTAACTCATGGACATTAAGGATGCAGAAAATGACAATGTAAGCTGGTCCATTGACAGAAGATGACAAAGTCAGCAATGAGTGGGACAGGAAGGAGGTTGATGAGATTTCAAAACAGGTGGTATGCTCACTGGGAATGTAAAAGAAGTAGGACGGAGTAGTCAGCATTGCTGCTCCCAAGAAGGCAGTGCCTCCATGGACCCTGGAGTATTAAGAGCCACAGAGAAAAGCTGTAGGCTTCTTCCGAGAATGAGTCAAATCTACTCCAAAACCTTAAATGAATCAAATCTGGGACAGTGGCAGAAGAGCGGAATGGTTGGGAAGGTGAAATGAGCAATGGCCAAAAGGTCAAGAATTGCCAGTTGTGGTAATATGCAAGGTAGAATTAGACATGCCCTGATTAAAAACCAGGGAATAGAGAGACTGTAGGAGAGAACCTATAGTCTCGCAGTTGAGTCAGCAAACTGATGCCCGAGTGTGGGGATGAGAAAGTCAAGATGCTCCCTCAACCTTGGATTTATCATTCAGTAAGGGGGGAGAAAAAAATGGCAAGACAGCTAATTCTCATTTAGCATTATTTTACTTTTTTTTAAAAAGGACCTTTTTTTTCCCAGTTATTTCTGTTTTATGTTGTGGGTCATCCTGCATCAGTCATCTGTTGATGATGCTGATCAGATTCCAATGAAAACTTGAAGAAGTCAGATTTTTATTTGGAAAAAGTGGTTGACACAGTGGGAGGGAAGACATCTGAATCTGTGCTACTCGGGCTATTTAAACATTAGCCAGAATCACACAGCAAGTGGTGGAAATGAGCCTTCTTACAGAAACCAAGGAAAACTGTTAGCCCCGCAGTTAAATTGGACTGTTTTTAAATGTCTGATGCTGGAAAATGAGAAGTGGACATAGGAGGTGACTGAAATAGTCAAATGATAATGGGAACAGTTGTATCATTACTAAAATCAGAGTTCACAATGTTTTGTGTTGGCAGAGTTAGTTGTTCCAAAAAGCAGCATTATTAAACACCTGCAAAGACCAGCTGCCTTTTTAATTGGTCATCCAAAATAAAGCAAAATCCTATATGAATATTTACAGAATGAGCCAGGGGAGGGTTCTTTGGAGGTTTCGATGGGCGTTCCTATCTGCACAGCTTCAAAATGTCTGATGAAGTTAGGCATGGCCTAAACATCAAGTACGTTGACAATATTAAAGAAAAAAAACAAAAGAACTGCAGATGTTGGAAAATCAGAAACAAGCATCTGTGGAGAGAAAGCAGAGTTAATCTTTTGTATCCAGTGACCCTTTCCGCAGAAGTTCCAGATGCTGCCAGACCTGCTGAGTCTTTCCAGCAATTTCTGCTTTTGAATCACACAGCAATATTGTCAATGCGTAGTACAAAGTCTTATTGTTGTGCCTGGTCATTGTATGGTGGAAGTTGTTGTGACTCATGTGCCTGGCCTAACTGTCACTGGTAAAGAAGGATCTCGTGATGCTACCTGAACTGCAGTGGTTCAAGGAGACAGCTCACCACAGCTACCTCTGATCATTTAGGGATGGGCAATAAATACTGGCCGATGTCATATATCCAGTGAAGAATCTGTGCCAAGGGTATCCAACTTCTTTAGTCCTGCAGCTTCTCAAAATTACAACTGTTTACTTCCTCCCATGTAAATTGGTTTTAAGACTCTAGAATAAGTCCATCAGGTTTTGGTAACTTGTCAGCCTTCAGTTTTAAGTTCTCGGTACCTGTTCCTTGGTGATTATAATTACTTTAGCTTCTACCCTCCATTTCACCTTTTGATTTACATGTATTTCTCCGATCCTATTTTAGAGTGAAGACAGGCAGTCTGTTCAATGCTTCTGATGTTTACTTTGCCAAACATTACTCTAGAAAGTAATAATGCAACCTTTATCTTCGATTTTATTTCAGGGGTCTACAAATTCTAAGGAGTTGTCAGAAAAGGGAGTTAGAATTTGGGATGCCAATGGATCGCGAGACTTTCTGGACAAGCACGGATTTTCAAACCGAGAGGAGGGCGATTTGGGGCCTGTTTATGGCTTCCAGTGGAGGCACTTTGGGGCTGAATACAAGGACATGCATGCAGGTTAGGAAAGATTACCGTGCTGTACCACATCTCTGTTTATTTTAGGTTACTAGGATATTGGTATTTCCATTGGAAGAAATAGTCAAGTCAGTGGTTAGCACTGCTGCCTGACAGTGCCAGGGACCCGGGTTCGAGTCCACCATCTGGCTACTATCTGTGAGGAACTTGCACATTCTCCCTGTGTCTGCGTGGGTTTCCTCTGGGTGCTTCGGTTTCCTCCCACAATCCACAGCTGTGCAGGCTAGGTGGATTGGACATGCTAAATTGCCTGTGGTGCTCAGGGATGTGTAGATTAGGTGGGTTATAGGGGGATGGGTCTGGGTGGGATGCTCTGAGGCTCGGTGTGGACTTGTTGGGCTGAAGGGCCTGTTTCCACACTGTAGGGATTCTATGATTCTGTGATGATTGAAAACTAATTTAAATGGTGGACTAAATACTTTAGGACACTGCTTTCTCATTATTTGCTTACTTTATCATTGTAGATTACTCTGGTCAAGGAGTCGATCAACTCCAGAATGTAATTGACACCATTAGAAACAACCCAGAGGATCGCAGAATCATTATGTGTGCTTGGAACCCTAAAGGTAAGAAACAAAGACACAAGCTGAGAAGTCAAAAGCGTGGTGGTGGCGGCACAGTAGAAATGTCACTGGATTATTATTCCAGAGACCCAGGCTAATATTATGGGTGTGTGGGGTTGAATACCAAGTCAAATTTCACAAAGTCTGTGAAATGGATTTGATCTGACAAGGGGTCTCCAGCATGTTGGTACATTCATTCTGTTCAGAATCTCATGGTGCATTTCTGTTAAGTGTGGCTGAACAATGTTGTATGGGACTAAAGTACTAAATGTCTACAGTGGTTGCAATTGGTCAACATCATTAATATAATATGTAATGAATATATTTTGATTATAAGTAAGCAAAATTAATAAAGAACTATTGATTTCCTTACTGGTCCTGCAAATAATATTATTGAACTCTGTGTCCTGTCATTTAGGGCAGGGAAGTTGATTAGGGTTCTCACTCTTGATTGCAATGTAGTGAGGTACATATATTTGGCTATCTGGTAGGGATAGATAAGCTTTGATTGCAATGTTTCTCCTTCATGCCCCACCTCATTCAAACCCCTGTCAAATGTATAGCTTCCAGTCCAAAACAGTTGAGTTTGGGAACTAGTGCACAGGTGCTTACTAGCTGACTGAAGCAAAGGCAGTTGCAGCCTACAGAGTCGTAGAGTTGTACAGCATGGAAACAGAACCATTGGTCCAACTCGTCCACGCTGACCAGATATTCTAAATTAATCTACTCCCATTTGGCCCATATCCCTCTCAACCCTTCCTATTCATATACCCATCCAGATGCCTTTTAAATGTTGTGATTGTATCAGCCTCCACCATTTCCTCTGGCAGCTCATTCCATACACACATCACCCTCTGTGTGGAAAAGTTGCCCCTCGGGTCCCTTTTAAATCTTTCCCCTCAACATAAAACAGTTGAGAGGGGGAAGATTTAAAACCTCCAGTTTTGGACTCTCCTACCCTGTGGGAAAGACCTTGGCTATTCACCCTATCCATGCCCCTCATGACTTTATAAACTCCTGTAAGATCACCCCTTAGCCTTTGACACTTCATGGAAAACAACTGCAGCCTATTCAGCCTCTCCCTATAGCTGAAACCCTCCAACCCTGGCACGTGCTTGTAAATCAGTTGAAATTGGCTTAATTATGTAAGAAAATTCTAAAGTGTGGGAAATAATAGATTAATATGGTCCATATTTACTGGGTCCCCTTTTTTTTAATGGTTTTGGTACTGTATACATTTATTATAATGGTAAACTGAAGTTTATCCTTAGAATTTGACTCAGCTAGTGAACCTGACATGTAATTTAGTCAAGCCAGCTGGAAACCGAACAGCATAGCTAGACGGAATTTATTAGAAGACTTCAAACTAGTATCTGGCCCTCAAAATTAATTTCTGTGAATATATGTTCTACTTTATTATCAGTGTTACAAAGCAAATCCCAGTGTTGTTTTGCTTTAACTAACTTGGATTATTTTTTGATTAATTCTGTAGATGTTCCTCATATGGCTCTGCCTCCCTGTCACGCTTTATGTCAGTTCTATGTGTGTAATGGAGAGTTATCCTGTCAGCTGTATCAACGATCAGGAGATATGGGCCTTGGTGTCCCATTCAATATAGCCAGCTACTCATTGCTGACATACATGATTGCACACATCACAGACCTGAAGGTACTTTGAACTTGAAGCATTTGTATCTTTTGAAATGTAATCATTATTATGTAAGCAAATATATATCATTGATGCCATGCAAATAGAAAATTTATTAAGTGACTAGTTAATCGGTTTGCCTGGTGGTGTTGATTGAAGAAATTATGGAACCCATTGTACTAGCAGAACTCTGCTCTATTCAAAAAAAACACTTGAAACTTTGTCACCTAGGCCACTGTACGCTTAATATCTCACCCAAAAGACAATGTCTGGGACTGTGCAATACTCTTTAATGATAATAGTCTCAAGTCTTTGTTTTTTTTTTTAACCCTTCCTTCTGACTTTCAAGGGTGTCCTATCAGCCAAGTCAAGTGGTAACGTGAATTAATGCAGTGGAAAATTTGGCATGGTTTACTATTGGAAACAGGGTAGATGTTGATGCAATCTGGATTTTGTGTTTCGTGGCAGAGCTGCCCATTGACGTTTAAGGGCTTGTTGGTGGAGATTTCCTCAAATCTAGTGTCTTATCCAGTGCAGTGCTTGTGACAGATGTATGATGGCTGAGAGCTGGGCAAGATTGAAAAAATCTGTGAGACAGAGTCTAAAGCAATATAAATGAGATTTGAAAGTGAAATAAGGTTTGGGAAATAACAGAATTAGGGAGAGAGAAAAGAGAAAAGGGCAAACGTATGGGGAAAAGATTATTTAGAAAATGCCCAACACTTCCTTGTGAAAGAAAAACACATTTTTGCTCATTAATTATCGTGTATTTTATTTAATAGCCCTTTACTCATGGGTTTTAAATGGGGAGCTAGGGGTTAAGTACAGCAACTTCAAATCTTAACAGTCATCTCAATGCCATGTGTATCAGCAAGCACTGCATCTCTGCACCATATAGAAAAGAAGGATATGGCTCTTAGAAACCTCTGGATTTCCATGTTTAATTTTATGCGCATGTGCTGTATTAGCTGCTATTATTTGCTTTCTAACGGTATACTCATAAGGCTTTATCATTGATTCATAGTGCAATTTCCTGATCAATTAAACAAAAAAATATGGTGGTCATTCTGACCACTGATTCTTTTTATTCCATAACCAATTTAAATACACTTTGTATGGTTTAGGAAATGTAGCGGCATTCCTTAGAATAGACAAACTGTAGTGATGAATGCCAGTCAGTTTCCTAATGACTATTTGCTCTCTTTTCAGCCTGGTGATTTTATACATACATTGGGTGATGCTCATGTTTACAACAACCATATTGAGGCATTGAAGATTCAGGTAAATGTACTTCAATGAACTGGAGTAAACATAAATGTGTTCCCATTTGCAAGGTCCTGCAAGCACCCATTCATAAATTAAGATTAAATCTACTACAATCATTTAAAACTACAAACTAAAAAGCAGATAAGTTGTTTCAGCAGTTTTACTTTCTTCTGCACGTTATATAATAAGTTGGTTTAAAGGTAATTGAATCTTGCCTGTAATTTGTTAATTTAACTGTGGAGTACAGAAAACCAGAAATATGCTAATAAACAGTTTTAATTGGATTCCAGCATACCTATTTCAATGGAGTGTCAATGGTCATCCTCCAGCTAAAAGTAATTTTTCTAAATGATACCGACTATTTGTACATTGGGTGAAATCAGCAATTTGTGCCCAAAATATGTTTGAAATAATGCTAGTTAGGGTATACTTCAGATTTCTGCAGAACAAACTATAATCTCAAATTTAAGTTACTGCAAAATGGTACAACGTGGCTGCGTAGGCAGCAAAGAGAAATTTCCACCATTTCATGGATTTCTGACTTTTGGCTCAAGGAGCTTCGCCCTCAGTATTTTTCTGACTCTGCTAGGCTGGTGCTGCTTCAAACACAACAGAAGCCAGAAGGCAATGGTCTTATTAAAAAAAAATGCCTAGGAAGCCTTCATCTGCAGTGACACCTGTAGGAGGGCTAAAGGAACCACTAATCAGCCTTAACCCCAGACCTAGTTGCCACCGGCGTGAGCAGTCTGAGCTAGTAGTTTTAGGTGCCTCAGCTTATTAGATTCCTATAAAGAAAGTTCTATTTATTACTTGGATCTTCTAAGTTTCCAAGAAATGTTTCAGATAACCATACCACGGTGTCTTCTGTGTGGATGATCTTTTCGGCCTTCATTGGCTGAGCTTGTCTGGCCATACTCTGTGTGAATATAGAATCAAGTAAAATGCCTGGTCCTTTCTTCCATTGTTCAGCATTCCTGGAATCAACAGGCTTCTTAGAGAAGGATTTGGTTTTGCTACCAGTTTTGATCCCGCTAGGTCATTGCCAAAAAAATGTTGTCCCCATTGACCGGATCTAGAACCCAGATGCTGGCATTCATCCCATTAGAGTGGCTGCTGTATGAATAGGTGGAAGAGGTTGGTTGGGAAGAAGAATTGTTGAGTGAGTTGGGGAGATTGGCTGCTGAGTTTGAGAATGTGAAGAATGGCTGGTTATGATGTGTGGTGGCATGAGGAATAGGGTTTCACTGAGTCTTCTGTCACTGGGGACAAGGGAGAGTTTGGCTGAAATCTACATGAGTACATAAGATATTTTTATGCAGTACTATGAAAATTCATTTTTCATATATGTATTATAATAAAAGATGTGATATTTAACATTACTGTGATATGAGACCTTTTGAAAAATACATTTATGATTGCTGGCGAGGTCAACATTTGTTGCCAACCCTAACTGCAGTTGAGAAGGTGATGCTGAGTTAAAATGGGCTCTCACTAGAAAATAGTTTACCAAACGCTCGCATGGCTTCTTCTGTGACTTGATCTATATGTAATCCAGTAGGGTTACGGTCTGTTCCTTGTATGGGCTTCATTCTGTAAACTTAAGAATGGGCCGAGAGGGGTGGTGTATGAGTGGTCTAGAGAGTTGTAGTCAGAGGCTGAATAGTGATTTGGGTATTTTCTCCTTGCACAGACAGTAGGAACACTCAGGAATGCAGGTTAACTTTGTATTTATTCAAAAAACAGATGGAAAAATGACATTAGATGAATTGCTCTTCGCAGAACTAGGCAGAGACATGAGGGAATGAATAGGCTCCCCCTGTCCTGTAACAATTCTGTTCGGGTGTTGGTGTCATAGTATCTTCACACCCAAATTGTGGAGGCTTCTTTATGAAAGTATATTGAGAAAGTAACAATTTATTCCATTTCCCATTATGAAAAGAAACAAAATGCTTGACAAACGTGAGTCTGGCAGCACCTATGGAGCAAGAAACAGCATTTCGAATCCAATCTGACTTCTTCAGAAATTTAACTGTTTCTCTCTCCATAAGCGCCTTCTGTGTTTTTTCACTGATTTTATTTTCTAACCCCAGCATCTGCAGTACTTTGCATTTATTTTTAAAAGATAGTAGGAACTGCAGATGCTGGAGAATTTGAGATAACAAGATGTAGAGCTGGATGAACACAGCAGGCCGAGCAGGAAAGCTGATGTTTTGGGCCTACACCCTTCTTCAGAAATGGGGAAGGGGAAGGGGAAGTAAATAGGGAGAGAGGGGGAGGCGGATAGAAGATGGATAGAGGAGAAAATAGGTGGAGAGGAGACAGACAGGTCAAAGAGGCAGGGATGGAGCACAGTTCATCCACTTTACCAACACCTTCCACCCCAACCTTAAGTTCACCTGGACCATCTCTGATCCCTCTCTCTCCTTCCTCGACCTCTCTGTTTCCATCTCTGGCAACCACCTGGAAACCGATATCCATTTCAAGCCCATCAACTCCCACAGCTACCTAGAATAAACCTCCTCCCACCCACCTTCCTGCAAAAATGCCATCCCCTATTCCCAATTCCTTCGTCTCCGCCGCATCTGCTCCCAGGATGAGGCATTCCACTCCTGAACACCTCAGATGTCCTCGTTTTTCAAGGACTGCAACTTCCACCCCTCAGTGGTCAAGAACGCCCTCGACCATGTCTCGCGCATTTCCCGCAACTCATCCCTCACACCCCCTCCCCGCAATAACAACCAAAACAGAATCCCCCTCGTCCTCACGTACCACTCCACCAATCTCCAGATCCAATGCATCATCCTCCGACACTTCCACCATCTGCAATCCGACCCCACCACCAAAGACATTTTTCCCTCCCCACCCTTATCTGCTTTCCGGGGGGACCACTCTCTCCGAGACTCCCTTGTCTGCTCCACACTTCCCTCCAGCCCCACCACACACGGCACCTTTCCCTGCAACCGCAGGAAGTGCTACACCTGCCCCTACACCTCAACCACATCCCAGGCCCCAAGAAGAATTTCCACATCAAGCAGATGTTCACCTGCACATCTGCTGATGTGGTATACTGTATCCGCTGTTCCCGTTGTGGCCTCGTCATCAACGGGGAAACCAAGAGGAGGCTTGGGGTAGTTTGCAGAACACCTATGCTCGGTTCGCAATAAACAACTCCACCTCACAGTCGCGAACCATTTCAACTCCCCCTCCCATTCCTCAAATGACATGTCCATCCTGGGCCTCCTGCAGTGCCACAATGATGCCACCCAAAGGTTGCAGGAACAGCATCTCATATTCCGCTTGGGAACCCTGCAGCCCAATTGTATCAATGTGGACTTCACAAGCTTCAAAACCTTTACTGGCTCCATCCCCGCCTCTTTGACCTGTCTGTCTCCTCTCCACCTATCTTCTCCTCTATCCATCTTCTATCCGCCTCCCCCTCTCTCCCTATTTATTTCAGAACCCCCTTCCCCTCCCCCCATTTCTGAAGAAGGGTCTAGGCCTGAAACGTCAGCTTTCCTGCTCCTCTGATGCTGCTTGGCCTGCTGTGTTCATCCAGCTCTACACCTTGTTATCTCAGATTCTCCAGGATCTGCAGTTCCTACTATCTCAGTAAAGGTGAGTGTAGGTGGGGAGTTAGGGAGGGGATAGGTCAGACCAGAGAGGACGGACAGGTCAAGGGGGCGGGATGAGGCTAGGAGGTAGGAGATGGGGTGGGGCTTGAGGTGGGGGGAAGGACAGGTTAGGGAGGCGGGGACAAGCTGGGTTGGTTTTGGGATGCAGTAGGGGGAGGGGAGATTTTGAAGCTTGTGAAGTCCACATTGATACCATTGGGCTGCGGGGTTCCCAAGCGAAATATGAGATGCTGTTCCTGCAACCTTTGGGTGGCATTGTTGTGGCACTGCAGGTGGCCCAGGATGGACATGTTGTCTGAGGAATGGGAGGGGGAGTTGAAATGGTTCGCGACTGGGAGGTGGAGTTGTTTACTGCAAACCAAGCAAAGGTGTTCTGCAAAGTGATCCCCAGGCCTCCTCTTGGTTTCCCCGATGTAGACGAGCCCACAACGGGAACAGCGGATATAGTATACTACATTAGCAGATGTGCAGGTGAACATCTGCTTGATGTGGAAAGTTGTCTTGGGGCCTGGGATGGGGGTGAGGGGGGAGGTGTAGGGGCAGGTGTAGCACTTCCTGCGGTTGCAGGGAAAAGTGCCGGGTGTGGTGGGGTTGGAGGGGAGTGTGGAGCGGACAAGGGAGTCACTGAGAGAGTGGCCCCCCCCAGAAAGCAGATAAGGGTGGGGAGGGAAAAATGTCTATGGTGGTGGGGTTGGATTGCAGATGGTGGAAGTGTCGGAGGATGATGTGTTGGATCCTGAGGTTGGTGGGATGGTACATGAGGACGAGGGGGTTCTATTTTGGTTGTTATTGTGGGGAGGGCGGTATGAGGGATGAGTTGCGGGAGACACGGTCGAGGGCGTTCTCGACAACTGAGCGGGGGTAAGTTGCAGTCCTTGATAAATGAGGACATCTGAGATGTTCGGGAGTGGAATGCCTTATTTTGGGAGCGGATGCGATGGAGGTGAAGGAATTGGGAATAGGGGATGGCATTTTTGCAGGAAGGTGTGTGGGAGGAGGTGTATTCTCGGTAGCTGTGGGAGTCGGTCGGCTTGAAATGGATATTGGTTTCCAGGTGGTTGCTGGAGATGGAAACAGAGGTCCAGGAAGGAGAGAGAGGTATCAGAGATGGTCCAGGTGAACTTAAGGTTGGGGTTTTGGATGGCATTTTTGCAGGAAGGTGGGTGGGATTTTTTTGCTTCCATTTACACAAAATTGTGCTGTTACATACTCAAATTTGTAGTGTTCATCTTTTACATTTTAAAACAATACTGGTTTTGCCAAAAAATCTCAACATACCTGTACTACTTTGACATAGCTCCAGCGTGAGCCTAGACCTTTTCCAAAATTGAAGATTTTGCGCAATGTGGAAAATATCAACAACTTCAAAGCAGAAGACTTCAAGTTAGAAGGTTATAATCCGCACCCTACAATCAAGATGGAAATGGCTGTATAACTTACCTATTTGTGTACCTGAGCTGATAAATAAAAGCTGAAGACTGCAAAAAGAGCATGACATTCTATAGTGGTTTTGTGGGAGCTGCAGTCGTCTTGGAATGACTTTGATAATCTAAACTGTTATGAAATATACAGTATTATATGCATTCTAAAAAATTGTCAGTAAAAGCTTGTTTTCCTTCTTTTGACAATGTCACAATGCTAAGCTTAAACCCCAGCAGACTCTTTGCAACCTTTTCAGGTTACTGATGTATAGCATTGCAGAGGACAATATTGTGAAAGGTATGCAATCCTGTGTAATTTAGGTATTCAGTCAGTATAAAGCAATATTGCCATCTATAATTACAAGATTCTTTACATTTATCCTGATTTGAAAGTGCTTAGCTTTTCCTTTACTAACCTAATTATTCAGACATTGTTATATTTTCTAATGTTATATTTGGGTGAGGAGGAGTAGAATGGCTCCAGTTTTTGTTATTGTACATACTTGCTTTCATTTTATTAAAAGATGCACAAAGATTACTTTTTACACTTAGAAAGGGAACTGTATTTGTTGTACTTACATGGGTCTAATAAAATAATTAAAAACTCTTGACTTTCATTGTGTTCAGGTTCTCTCGCTCACTAATTCTGACATATTCTCACAGAAGTTATAGAGTGGGCTGATAAATAAAGCAATCTGTTCAGAGTTCAAAAAAAAGCTAAAGATTTAAGGGTTTTATAGTTTGACAACTGAACTTCAGGCTGAGCTCAGTTGTCATACCTGGTGTGGTGAAGATGGTAGCTGCTGAATTAATTTAAGTCACAACCGACGGATAGTCAATCAGCAGATGGGGCTGAAATATGCAGGTGGAATGGAGAGAGAAAGTGGCCCACTTGAGACTCCTGTATCTGTGGTATTGTTGGCATCTGAACAAAGACAACTGCTTAAAATGTAAAGGAGAGTTTGACTTTCACATGATCACCAGTTTACCAGTTATACAAAAATGATCATTGTTACTAGATTCCAGATGCATAGGTTAAATATGTAAATTATGGCTGAGTGAATTCCTTTTTCACCCAGAGTTTGTTGTCTTGTGACTACAATTAATACAGAGTCTGCACACAGGAAATTGCACCAGCTGTTTGGGTGTTTATTGAATGTGTTGGGAAATGATCCTATTTCCATTCCTTTTGAGGTGATTTTCTCTGGAGATTTGACTCAATTTCAGTGTCTTTGGAATGTGTAATGTACAGTCATGCAAATATTCAACCGTCTTAGAAACGGCTGTTTCAAGGCACTAGAATACTTTTTCAGCCTTTTAAAAGTTGGTCAGTGGTTTTCAACCTGTAAATCATAATCATTTTGATGGTATAACTTTAACAAATGTAAAATTGTTCCAATTTCAGAACTTTTGGCACCAATATTAATGGATTGATTTTGTCTCACAATAACCATTGGCAGTTCTCACTGATCTCTAAGAAAGCAACTCAAAAATCTAGTGATCTCTGTGGCATTGATTCCCCCCCGCGCCCCCCCCCCCCCCCCCACTTACCTAATACAATTTTAAGCCTGGTGCCAAGTCTAGGGATTCTGCAGGTATCAATTAGCTGATATCTAAAAAAAAGGATAAGCATCCAATTTCATTGACGTATCCTCACAGACAGCAAATGGGGAAATTAGAGGAACTCGTGACCTTCACTTCCTGTTTTAGTTTTTAGATTGTGAACTATATGATAAACAGTTTTGAATCTTTTCCTGAGTGGTATAACTGCAGTTGGAGCAGTGTACTCTTGTTTTCTAAACCCACCACTCCAGTGGTTGCAACATGAATTAAATATGGCCAATTAAAATCTTTTTATAGTTGGTCTAAACTAAAATGATCCATCAATTAGATTTCTCAAATAACTATGAAACAGATTAAAATGATGATGCAAAATTGATCAACACGATTTGAAGTATGAAAGTGTAAATATGTGCCTTTCTAAATAACCTCAATATACACACTAGGTAGTAGGAGAAAATACTATATTTTCTTTGCAAAAATTAACCTCGGTTTAAAAAAAACTGGCCAATAAATGTTGGTTCTTGAAGGGAAAAAGAAAGTATGAAATATTCAAGATGGATTTCAGTTGGCATTGCACATGCGAAATGGTGTCACTAAATTCAGGTAATTGTCATTTTCAGAAACCGTTTAAGAAATATTAAGAACTCTTTTAGGTGAACTACTGAATTACTGTTTGTTATCATTCTGAACCTTCAAAGAGTTTACTCAGAGCAACAAAGGATGAGCTAGGTAGCTTCTTCCAGCAGGTTGCACACCAAGTTATCGCCACACCATATTCAGAACAAAAACTAACTTCTGACAGCCACAAACCAAACCAAATTATTTTCAATAAATAATTTTAAGCAATTAGCTTAAACCAAGTGCCTTTCATAAGCTTTATCTTAAAGAATTCAATTTGGTCCTTTGTCACTCCTTTTAAGAATCTAGTCCAGGGATTTCCTCAGTCTTTTCAAATGAATGACAGTTCACAATCCTATAAGCACAAATCCTGGAGGGGTTTAAAAAAAAATCTTCATCACAATACAAAAGGCTAACATCTCACAAATATGAAATCAGCTTTCCGGAGCAGTGAAAGTGTTTAGCAGTGAATACAAAGGAGTATAACTTCAAGGTTTTTTTTTATTTGCAGCAAGATAATGTAAAAAGGCAAGTTTTGGTTATTGCACTTTACAGGTAGACCTCGAAAGTATACCCTCAGAAAGAGCATAGCATTAGTGACAGCAACTTCTGGATTTTTGTGCATGGACAGACCCCTAACACTGGTACCGGTTTCAGAGACATTTCACCATCGTTAGTACTGCAATACCCAGATGCAGCTAGAGGTAGTAGGATGGCTGAGAGTGAAAACTAGAAGTCAAATGAATTCAAGTCTGCCATACCAATGAGTTTTGACTTCCAATTTCATGTCTTCAAACTACACCGATACTGTGATGCATGCAAGGAAAATGATGCAATCTAAATTTTAATGGTCTGTGAACATGTGGGAATTGGAGAATTTCATTGTAGGAACTGCCAAATGTTCCCAATGTTGTCAAGGAAAGTGAGCTGATGATTTCTCTGCCCTTGTCTCAAGTGCTGTTGCTAAAAGCTCTTCAGCACATCATTTCACACGTCCATGTAACTTTGTCATTGAATGACTGAACAGGATCAAAATGACTTATTCCTGTGCCTGTATTCCTACATGGCATGCTCACTATAAGACATGGAGCAGCATGATCAAGCATTGGCATAGTGGGCAGAAACATGAGTTGTGGGTTGAGGATTGGAGTGGTAAGTATTGGGTACCACTTTGCCCTGTGTATGTGTGTGTGTGTGTGTGTGTGTGTATATGTGTATAATAATTAATGAGCTTGTATAAGAAGCATAATATTAACATACTTACGTAGAACACTTGGATTGCAAATTCAGGACTTCCTACAATGGCAGACTGACAGTGACATGGCAGTATTGTTTGGTTTTATACTTCTACGCACAGTGTACATGAGCAAGGTAGTACTGATAAGTTTGTGCAAGACACTGGTTAGGCTGTGGAACACATTAAAATGGAAGTGGAGTGGTTCTGGTGGTATTGGGGATGGGGATGATTGAAAAAGCAATCCAGAGCCCAAGGCTAACAGGCTAATCCTCTTGACCTCATCCCACTTGACCCTATCCTTACCAATCTACTTGTCACATACACATCTGTCTTGGTGAGTGTGATCATGCTTAGTCCTTGTGCAGACCAATCTTGGATCAGTGTAATGACTGTTGATAACACCCGCCCCATGATGGTCATTCCTGTAAGGTCCAGGCCAAACATCTAAGAGTAAAGTTCTGACCAAATTAAATTTCATTTCCTACAAATCTGTGAACAGGTTACAGCCACATTATCAATTTGAATTGTAAAGACTCCCTCCTGTCCATGTCCTTTCATGTAAGGAACTTGCCCTTCTTCTTAACCCCCATAGGACAAGGATATCAACCCTCATACTGCAGTTTGCACTCAGTGACAATGAACCATAGGAAGTGCTGTGGCAGCTCACCACGCTTACTTCTACAGCATCGCCCAGGCCATCAACTCCTTTCACTAAGGTAAAAACATTAATGTCTTGCTAAAACCTAAGTCTCACACATTCACCTATGATCTAATTAAATGAGAAACAGGGACTGAAGTCTCAAAACGCCTTCTAAGGTTCCTATGCTCTTGACTCCAAATTCTTAGAGTGTTTCTAAACTAAATTCCATTTTTGGCCTAAACACCATTTTGGGAGCAATATCATTCAACGGCTACAGCACTTTAAGAGAAACCCACTAATACTTAGGGTGTGTAGGGATGGAGATCCATCTTGCTGGTGGATCACATGTTCTGAGATCAAATAGTGAAAAAAAAGGGACTGCCTGACTTTAAAATATTTATTGAATTGAGTGCACGCAGACTAGCTCAATTATTCAGTGTTCTTCGTACCCATTTCAATATGTACACGATGCCGTTTTGACTGCCCAACTGCAATGCTAAGGGAGAATGCTATAGCAGTACATTACATGGTATAATACATATATTGTTATTATAAATTATGGGCAAGCATTTTTTTCTCTAACAATTTCTTTGTTGGGACATGAAATGATTGTTGCAGGGATGGATGATGTAGATGTGTTGGTTTATGTTCATTTTACCATGTCTGGATAAAAAGCAATCGATGGCCCAGGTGATGTTTCTTTAATATGCTCACACTCTATGAATGAAGTTGCATAGATAACATACTCTCCAACAGTGTCATCTCCTCACCAGCTTGTAGGAATTAATCCACCAGGTCGCTAAGGTACACAGGCTGTCAGTATGTCAAGTTTGATCACTATTGTAGACTAGGTTAGCTAGAATGGGTTAAAGGGGAGAATTTGTTGCTGCTGACTCATGACTGCTATTTTCATATTGGAATGTGCGTGACTGAGGATGTCAGCTATGGACAGGGTCACATTCACTTGTCTGGTTTGATTCTCCTACCCCCTCAGTTTAATGCTTAATGGTCACTCCAGTAAAATTGGTGAATGCAAAATTATAAATCAGCAAAGAATTAGTGTATTGAGGAAAAAATGGAAGAATAGAAGCTGAGATTAAAAAAAAAATGAAGGGGAAATAATTAATTTCTTACATATTAAACATTGCTGATGAATTCAGCTAACAGTACCAATTCTTTTCATAGTAAACTAATTCCCATTATGGTTGATATTGGTTGTACAGTATGCTTCATTGGGTCCAGTTATTCAGGCCAGAATTGTCAAATGGGGAGAAGCTTTATTTGAATGGAAGCAAGATATTAATGGTTAGGTTAGCTGGTTACAGAGTAAATTTCTACAAAGTATGCTAAATAAGGATTATTCCAATATTGCATTAAAGTGCATTACATGATATTGAAAATCTCATGGTACAACTCCAGATGTTGTTTCATGAAATCAACCATAATCCTTATATTTCAGAGCTTTATCTTCCTTTCCAAACAGTATCTGAAACCTCTGTAGTAATAATTCCAAGAATAAGCAGCTTTGGTTATAAAACTGAAAGAGAAAAACTGCAATGCTATTCTCTGGAACAGAGAAAGTTATGAGGAGATCTACTAGACGTATTCAAAATTATGAACAGCCTTTTATAAAGTAATTAAGGAGAAACTGTCCTTACTAATTTATGTTTCATGAATGGTGGCCCCAGCAATAATTTTCCTGTGTTCACCCAGAGACATGAATAGAATGAATCTAGTGTGATCCATTTGTCCAGAACTCTTGAAATCAATAGGCCAGGCAATGAACATGGCTGGGTCCCATTGTAAAAGTCCATGGCAGGAATTGAGGCTTCGGCTCACTGCATCTAGCCACTGGAATTCAGGTAAGAGTGAAAACCAGAAGTCTGCAAGACACTAAAAAAAGTTTTGTCCTGCAGTAAGAATCCAGATGTTTGCACCATACACTTCACTTTCCAATTGGTGCTGAGTAACCTGAAAATTTGGTTGACAATGGAAGCCATTTTTGTTGGAAACTGGAAAGAACCCAAAATGGATGCAGACTTCATTTCAGAAGATTATCCCATAATCCTTCTTCTAATGCAAGTATCACACAAATTTGGTGCAAGAGGTGGAGGAGACAAGGGATATAATTTATCTCTGAGACTTTCCAAATGGACTCACAAAGGACCAAATAGGCCTGCTGTTCAATACCAGGAGTTTCAACCTGGGGATCTGGAGGTACTGCTGCGGAAAATACAGTGACCTTCAAGTAAGGAGTGTTGCAGATTGGTGAATGTATCTTTATATGGCATACTCTGTCATCCATGCATCTCACACATTTTTCAAGACCCCACGTCTCCATTATTTGCCTACCAAAATCTCTATCTATCACAACTCATACTCAATCTTCATAATTCATACACTTAGCATTGCTGCATACATCGCTCAGATCTCATATATTGAATACACTACCACTGTTCAACATGACAACGGCAGCACTCAAACAGATTGCAGTACACACTGACCCACCTCCCACTGAAGCTGCTGACCTATCTCAGGATGGAAGCATTTCTCCTCCTAGCCTTGCCACTCTGATTGTGTCCCCCGACCATCCATTCTAGAATCATAGAATTACATAGAATCCCTACAGTGTGGAAACAGGCCCTTCGGCTCAACAAGTCCACACCGCACCTCAGAGCATCCCACCCAGACCCATCCCCCTATAACGTACCTAATCTTCACATCCCTGAACACTACGGACAGTTCTGACATGGTGCAGTCTGAAGTCGCACTACTCCAGGCAATCCTGCAAAACCGTCTGCTATCTCTATCAGTTGAAGGTCAGCAGCCATCGATCAGATACACTGCAGCCACTAGACAGGCAGGGGCATATAAAAGTAAAAGGCTTAAGGAAAGCAATGAAGATGATTAGTTGACATTAGAATTAAATATTGCAAAGTTTAGTAAATATATTTGGTCTTAACCCTTTTTTTTAATAGCTGTTTATACTTTAAAGTTTTGGTGAAGCAGACCCTGTGATGGTCAGGATCAGACGGCCAGGAAATGTGGGACTATTGATAAATTGGGTATTGGGCTTTAAAGTTACTGGTATAACAGCTAGATAAATCAACTTTGACCAACCTGGTCAGGAAGGCGCTGTGTTGTTTTGCTTCAATGCTGTCTTTTTAATGCTGTGTTTTATAATGCAGGCAGTTTCTGAAAAGATTAACTAACAACATGAGATAAACTCTCCCTACGGAATATAAAGGACTGTTCCTAGGAGGGGATAGTCAATATCCTAGTTCAGTCCAGTTAAGTACAAAGTCTGTGTAGCTAACAGTAGTGTGTACTTATTCTTGCGTACAGCCTGAGGTCTTTCAAAGGACTCTCACTTGTAATGATGTAATGTAACTAGCTATTAAGTCCTAAGTAATAAAACCATTTTGTTTGTATGAACTGAGTCTCACTTCTGCCAAAGAATTTGTTTAGCAGGTCTAATAGGGGGAGCAGGCAGGGCCAGGTTAATGAACTGGCAGTTTGAAGTGTATTTATTTTAATACAAGGTGTATCATAGTTAAAGCAGATGAGTTTAGAGCCTGGATTAATACATGGTACTGCAATGTGTAGCCATTGGACACACTGCCCTGCAGAGGACATCCTGCAGGGCTCATCTGGTGAAACCATATGGTTCCCCACAGCACCAGGGACCTCAATTCGATTCTATGCTCAGGCAATTGTCTGTGTGGAGTTTGCACGTTCTCCTCATGTCAGTATGGGTTTCCTCCAAGTGTTCTGGTTCCTCTCACAGTCCAAAGATGTGCAGGTTAGTTGAATTGGCCACGCTAAATTGCCCCATAGTGTGCAGGGTAGGTGGATTAGCCATGGACAATGCAGGGTTACAGGGATAGGGTAGGGGGTGGGTCTGGGTGGGATGCTCTTTGGAAGGTCAATATGGACCCCTTGGGCCGAATGGCCTGCTTCCACATTGTGGGAATTCTAATTCATGTATCTGGTTTGTATCTTAGGGAGCAAATCTTCACAGACTCAGCACTGGATAGTAAGCTGGGCAATGTTATAAATATTGTCAGCTTGAGCCTGAATGGAGCCAGAAGCAAAAGTTCATAGCCATGATCATCTTCACAACCACTGGCAGTATCAATAATAAAGGGGTGACAAAATGTGGAACTATAGGTAAACGGAGAATTGGGGCTGCATTTTCCAGAATCAAAATTGGTAGGTTTGACCACAGACATTCTGGTGTTCTTCCTGTTCTGAGATTGAAATTCTGACTTAAGCAGATGACATTAGTGTGAGCAAACACATGTGCAGGAAGTGTCAACAGTTTGAAGGACTGCAGATCCAGTTTACAGAGCTACAAGATTGAGTGATAATAATACTTTCCAGGAGGTGCATCACCCAGCAGCTCAAAAGTGTGGTCCCAAATCAAAACGTTTACTTAGATTTCAGATTTTGATTGATTTGCTTTATGCTTCTGGCATTTTCTGTTTTGGTTTCGGGTTTCCAGTGTGTACAGATTTCTGTCTTTTTCAGCTGGGATTTCCAAAGAGGTTCTCCTGGTCATCAGTCAAAACTCTAGTGAGAGATAGTGAGCACCCCCATGGAAAATCCACCTCTTTATCTTGATTGCTCTGGACACGGCCACATTTTTGTGAGGTAATTACAGAATCAACAACATTACTAGCATACCTTAGATACTATTAGAATTTTTATCTTGTATATACATAACAGCATTCTTGATTAAGGGTTTAGGCCCGAAACGTCAAGTTTTCCTGCTCCTATGATGCTGCTTGACCTGCTGTGTTCATCCAGCCCCATGCTTGTTATCTAGCATTCTTTATTGCATTTACAATTCCTTAATCCAGTCTATAAGCTGTAATACTCTACTGTAAACTGCACTGGAATGATCTGTGATAGCAGTTTGTTTTTACACTTACAGTCCTAATGCTATAATGTAGCCCAGAGTTAACAGTTTGTTGTACTGAATACCCACCTTTAAAGAATCAAAACACACCCAAGTACTGTGAGAGCCCATTACTGGGGAAGACTTAACAAATATTGTGGTTCATATTGTTCCAGTTACTTTAAGAGTGTTATTTACGAGAAACAAATTGTATTAATGGGACTTAACAGCTATTGTTTTAAGAGATATAGAATGTTTTCCCAAATAATCCAGACATCTATTTTTACCTCTTATGTATTCTACATTTGAAAATTTATTTAAGCTGCAACAACACTACATTTCACCAGAGGTCCTTACAAACCATGTGACCATGGTGAAAAATGGGTTGTTACACATTGTGCAAGGCAAAGTCAGAAGTCACATGACACCAGGTTATAATCCAACGGGTTTAACTGAAGTCACAATCTTTCAGGAAAGGAAAAACACATTTTTAAAAAAAAAGTAGTATTTGGAAATGAATATACTGGTCATACTGGAGCACTGTTCTGATTTATACAAGACAGGTCGGACCAAAATGCGTCATTTGCACTTGTTACTGGGTTTTCCTTCTGGGATTATTGACTGAACATTCACCAATCTCTCAGTTACAGATGCACCTGGCTTAACAGGATTTGAGCGACAGTCTATTTTCACACTGAGGATACGGTTCATTGTACTGTGTGGTAGTGGCACTAGCCTTAATGGAATAGATTCAGAACAGATTAGAAACTCTAACCTGGCTAACCACGAGCTGCTGAAAACAATCAAAGGCAGCAAAATTTTATTCTTCCACAATCTATAATCTCATGGCTTGGCATATCCCCTACTCTACCATGACCATCAAGCCAAGGGATCAATCCTGGTTCAATAGAAAGTGCAGGAAGGCATGCCAGGAGCAGCACCAAACATACCTAACTATAAGGTGTCAACCTAGTGTAACTAGAAAACAGGACTACAGGGTGGAAGGAATATGAAATATTCAGAGCTAAGCAAGCCCACATCTAAAGCCCACTGCTGATTTCTGCCTGAAACTGGGTGGCACTGCCTTGTCCTCTTTAAGTAGACCTAGCAGAGGTTTGTGCTCTGTTATTATTGTAAATTTACATTCAAAAAGGTATTAGTGGAACTTCCCAATCCTTCCTTCTCTATCTGGTGTATTTATGCTAGTTTAAGACAAAGTCCTGGATGCGTACGCTCTTGGGCATTCCTATCCATTGGGCCACCTATGAGCTAATACTACCCTGATGCCATGTGGGAAGGCTCTGCATGTCAATACTAGATCTCACATGGGATCATAGTGTGCCAGCACCTTACAGGATGATAGCTATTTCTTCACTTTCCTGAAAGCTATGGCTTGGCTACAGGTCCATTTTCAAGGCTGACCCATTTTTAAATGTTGATGCAAAAGTACCAGGATGGAGGCCATTTTATGTATAAACTTCCTATAATAATTCACCGGGCCAAGGAAATACCTAAGCTCCAGTACAGACATGGGAACCAGGACAGCTTTGATCACTTTCACTTTATCTTCCAACGGGTGAAAAGCAGTCTTGTTAACTCTATAGCCCAAGTATGCCTGCTTGGGAGAAATGTTTAAGGACTATGTTCAAGTTCTTTTACTCAATTTAGGTCTAGTGGGATTCTTTCTGTCTTGAGTCCACAAACCAGTAGCAACTACAATGGCTTGTTAGCCTGAATCCGAAAGAAAATCCCACATCCAATGACTATGCAGTCCCACAAACTCCAGGCCGGAATGGTAGCTAACTGGAGGAGGGCTCTTCACAAATATTGCCATCCTGAATGATGGGGGAGCCCAACATATCTGTGCAAAAGATGAGTTTGAGGTGGGTTGCAACCATCTTCAGCCAGAAGTGCTAATAGAGAATCCAACTCAGCCTCCTGCTGAAGTCCTCAGCATCAAAGAGACTAGTCCTCAACTGAGTCAATTCACTCCACTGACATCCAGAAGCAGCTAAAGGCACTGGATACTGCAAAAGCTTTGGGCTGTGATAACATTCTGGCAATAAGACAGAAGATTTGTACTCCTGAGTTAGCTATGCTGTTAACTAAGCTGCTCCAGTCCAGCAACAGCACTGGCATATACATGATAATGTGGCAAATTACTCAGGTGTGCCAGTCCACAAAAAGCATGAGAATTCTACCAGACTAATAGCCTTCAAATCTGCTATTGTTAATCATTATTAAATTGATGAAACAGGTCATCAAGCGTGCTATCAAGCAGCACTTTCAAACTAAAACTTGTTTACTGTCACCGAGGTTGGGTTCCACCAGGGCTGCTCAGTCTTGACTTCATTACAACCTCATTCTAACATGGAAAAAAGATCAGAATTCCAGAAGTGTGGTGAGAGTGAAAGCCCTTTACATCGAAGCCACATTTGACTGAGTGTGCCATCAAGGAGCCCCAGCAAAACTGGAGACAATAGAAACTGGGAGTAAATTGCTGGTTGGAGTCCTGACATGAAGGAAGATAGTTGAGACTGTTGGGGATTAACAAACTCTTTCCCATGGCAGCTGTACCAGGGTTCCTCAGGGTAGTGCATTAGACCCAAGTATTGTCAGCTGCTTCATTAATGACCTTCCCCCCATCATTAGGTTAGAATTGGGGACATTTGCTGATAATTGCACAGTATTTAGCAACGTTTGTGACTCTGCAGAAACTGATAGATGCCTCCAAAGGAAAGAAAAGGCATATAGAACAGATAATGAGATCCAACTGTCAGATATTCAGGAGCTGGGAAGTAAGTTAAAAGGACACTGAAGATTATAATCTCTGTATTGCTCTCAGAACCATATGTCAATGAGAGTAAAAATAAGAAGATACTTTGGTGTGTGGCTTGGCTTTAAGTTCCTTAGAACAAGTTTGTAGTCAGGGGACACCTATTCACAATGGATAGGTTGCTTCTCTACAGGACTGGGCCAAATGGGGAGGCACAATATTCATAAAGTCATAGAGTTATACAGCACAGAGGGCTTAAAATAAATTGGCAAGGGAAGAACACCAGTTTATAGACATAGAAAAGAGGCAGAAGGTTCATAAGGGAGTGAGAGTGTTGGATGGTACTTGGGAAGGAAGATGTAGTGTATTAAATAGCAGCATTGCTAGATCTGGTGTTGGCGAAGTGGACCATGTATCTGTGGGTGACACGCTTAAGAATGCTAATTCTATTAAACAGTTTTGATTAGTAATGGAGAAGAGGAAGGAACAATCAAAAGTGAAATTAGAACATAGAACAATACAGCGCAGAACAGGCCCTTCGGCCCTCGATGTTGCGCCGACCTGTGAACTAATCTAAGCCCATCCCCCTATGCTATCTCATCATCATCCATATGCTTATCCCAGGACTGTTTAAATGCCCCTAATGTGGCTGAGTTAACTACATTGGCAGGCAGGGCATTCCACGCCCTTACCATTTGAATTGGAAGAGGGCTAACTTCAATGAGATGACTGGACTGACTCCTGGGATGGCAGGACTGACATATGAGGGCAGGTTGAATCGGTTAGGATTATATTTGCTGAAGTTCAGAAGGATAAAGTGGGTGGAATAACTCATAGAGACCGGTATCATGCCACTGAGTCACCCTTTATTTACACTTGTAGATTCCTTGTCACTGATCCAGCTCCATCAGAGCCAGCTCTCAGAGTGAGCAGGATCTCTGACACTCCTGTTTTTATCTGTCAGCCAGGGCTCCCTGATTGGAGCAGATTAACAGCTCCAATCAGGGAACTCATATTCTATAAGGTCCACTTGGCTGACCTCGCTACAATCACTACGCCTCTCCCCCTTTGAGTCCGAGGCATAGGTCGTTTTTTTTTTCTTTTCTGCAGCTCCTCCTGCGACATTTTAGCACCAGGTCAAGTTCCTCTGACTGTGCTCAGATACAGATGGTCTGTAATGAATACTAGCTCGCCTCTTGCGCCTGGAGCGTCTTGGAAGAAATTCGTTCTCTTCTTCGGGCAGCAGAGGCGTTGAGCAGTGACACGCTCTGTGACCATCTAAGATTCCAAGTTCTCTTCAACATTTGATGGAGAGGGAGAACCCACACGTTCCGACAGCTTTTCCGACTGTTTTGAGGAGATGGGCATGTTTTGCTCCCACCCTGTTTGCGAGTTTGCAGCTTTCATATGGTCCACGTGATTATTCAGGATCATCTCACCTATCTGAACTTTATACATCACTGGAGCTGACCTCGTGTCAACCATGCCTCTTACCCAGGCAGGGCCATTCCTGTGGTTCCTACACCAAACTTCGTCCCTGAAGTAAACTGTCTCTCTCACTTAGTGGAGTCTTGCATCTGGCATTGGCGTTCCTAATGCCATTTCACTGCCCTGACCCAAATGCAGGAAGATCAGATTTAGCCTGATGCTGACTCTTTTCCCCTTTAGCAACTCTGCTGGAGCTATCCTTGTAGTTGTATGAGGGGTGGTCCTATCATCAAATAGGAACCAGGACAGTTTGGTATCTAGTGAAGCTCTAGGCTTTAAGCTTTAAGACTACCTTCAAGGTTTGAACTGCTCTTTCTCTCAGACCATTGGATGATGGATGGTATGGAGCTGTCCTTACATGTTGAATGCCATTTGACTTTAGAAAATACTGCTGTTACCTGCTGGCAACTAACAGCTCATTATCTGAGACCAACACATCCGGCAGTCTGGGTATTGCAAAAGGTGAATGCAGTTTTTCTATTGTTGGCCCTGCATTTGACAAATGAACTCTATGCATCCACTATGACTATGAACATTGAGTGCATGAAAGGACCTGCATAGTCAACATGTTACCAAGTCCAGGCTTCACCCAGCCATTGCTATGAATATGGGGGAACTACTGGCAGAAAATTCTGTCCTTGTTGGCATTCTGGGCACCGCCCCACCAAAGCAACTATGTCTGCATCCAATCCTGGCCATCTTCATTTTGGAAACCCCTAGATGACTTTGGTGGAGTTCAGCCAGTATCTGGCAGTGACCTCTGCTTGGCCTTCTTAATTGTTACCTCTGCGGGGGAGGTCCAGGACAGATTGTTGGTTATTGTCACTTCTCGGAACTTTACACTCTCTAACCTCTCCATCTCAGCTCCATTGATGCCGATAAGGGCATGTCCTCCTCCTTTCTTCCTGAAGTCAATGATCAGTTCTTTTGTTTTGCTGACATTGAGAGTGATTGTTATCATTGCACCATGACACCAAGCACTGTATTCTCCTTCCTGTGTTCTGACTCATCATTTGATATTTGGCCTCCAATGGTGGTGTCGTCAGCAAACTTGTCAATGGTATTCGTATGGAATTTGGCTACAGAGTCGTGAGTGTACAGGGAGTACAGTAGGGGGCTGAGTGTGCATCCTTGCGGGACGCCAGTGTTGAAGGTTATTGTGGAGGAGGTGCTGTTGTCTATCTTCACTGATTGCGGTCTGTGGGTCAGGAAGACGACGATCCATTTGCAGAGGGTGGAGCCAAGACCTAGGTCTCGGAGTTTTGAGATTAATTTGGTTAGGATTATATTGTTGAAGGAGGAGCTGTAGTCAATAAGTAGGAGCCTGACATCGGGATCCTTATTATCCAGATGTTCCAGGGATAAGTGTAGAGCTAA
The DNA here is from genome assembly GCA_024137785.1 of Ginglymostoma cirratum. NCBI lineage: Eukaryota > Metazoa > Chordata > Chondrichthyes > Orectolobiformes > Ginglymostomatidae > Ginglymostoma > Ginglymostoma cirratum. Next base: position 5,912,566 of record JAHRHZ010000074.1, on the reverse strand, counting down.
GGAAATGGCGTCCGCTGTGGATCTGTTTCGCCGGTAGGCAAATTGCAGAGGATTAAGGCAGGCTTGGGGGCTAGAGTTGATGTGGGCCATGACTAACCTCTCAAAGCATTTCATGATTATAGAGGCCAGAGCCATGGGGTGGTAGTTATTGAGGCACGTTGCATGTATTTTCTTTAGTATTGGGATGATGGTGGTCTTCCTGAAGCAGGTGGGGACTTCAGATTATAGAAAGGAGAGGTTAAAGATGACAGTGAATACCCCTGCCAGCTGGTTCACACAGGATCTGCGTGCACGGCCGGGGACTCCGTCCGGGCCAGTCATTTTCCTCAAGTTTACTCATCAAGGGATGGATGTGTTTTTGTCCGCTATTTTGTTCTGCTTCTTTGGTATCCTGTTATGTCATGTATGCCTTGCCACAGGCGGCTGATGTCCATGTGGTTAGTTCGGGCCTCTAACTTGGTCCAGTACTGCCTCTTGGCATCTCTAATGGCCTTGCGGATGTCATATCTGGATTTCCCATAAAGGTCTCAGTATTCTGACTTGAATGGCACACGCCTGGTCTCAGTAGGCAGTAGATTTCCCGATTCATTCAAGGTTTCCAGTTGGGGAACATACGGATTGACTTCTTTGGCACACAGTCCTCTACTCACTTGCTAATGAAGTTTGTGACGGTGGTGGCGTACTTGTCTAGATTGTCCACTAGGTTGTTCACATTCCAGGGAGTGAAGACCAGAACTGCACACATTATTCTAATTGTGGCCTAACTCATCATTTGATATTTGGCCTCCAGTGGTGGTGTCGTCAGCAAACTTGTCAATAGTATTCGTATGGAATTTGGCTACAGAGTCGTGAGTGTACAGGGAGTACAGTAGGGGGCTGAGTGTGCATCCTTGCGGGACGCCAGTGTTGAAGGTTATTGTGGAGGAGGTGCTGTTGTCTATCTTCACTGATTGCGGTCTGTGGGTCAGGAAGACGACGATCCATTTGCAGAGGGTGGAGCCAAGACCTAGGTCTCGGAGTTTTGAGATTAATTTGGTTAGGATTATAGTGTTGAAGGAGGAGCTGCAGTCAATAAGTAGGAGCCTGACATCGGGATCCTTATTATCCAGATGTTCCAGGGATGAGTGTAGAGCTAGGGAAATGGCGTCCACTGTGGATCTGTTTTGCCGGTAGGAAAATTGTACTCCGTGTACACGCACGACTCTGTAGCCAAATTCCATACGAATACCATTGACAAGTTCGCTGATGACACCACCCTTGGAGGCCAAATATCAAATGATGAGTTAGGCCACAATACAATTTTATATACAGCTCCACCATTACTTCCTTGGTGTTGTATTCAAAGCCGCAACTAATAAAGGCAAGTAATCCAAATGCCTTCTTAGCCACCTTATCTACCTATTCTGTATCTGTGGATGTGCACACCAAGTTCCCTCTGATCCTCTGTACTTCCTTGCGTCCTAGTATTCAACTTGTACTCCTTTGCCTTGTTAATCACTACAAAGTGCTCCACCTCACACCTTTCAGGAATAAATTCCATTCGCCACTGTTCAGCCCATCTGACTAGTCCATCTCTATCATCTTGTCGTCTAAGGCTTTCCGCCTTTTGCTTAAAATGCCAATTCTTGTGTCATCTGCGAACTAAATGATAAAACTGCCTTTATTCCTATCTAGATCCTATCATATACACTACAAACAGCAAGGGACCCAGCACTGGGACCCTATGGTACACTACAGGACAAAAGCACCAGCTTGTTAAAAACCACCTTCAACTATCATCATCTGTCTCCTGCTACTTAAGCCAACATCGCCTCCTAAATGTACCAGAAATGTGCAAGAGATGTAAGAAACAATAGTTGATGTAATAGGCGGTTGGTTGGTATTCTACAAACAAATTCAAATAGAGAAAAAGGAACTGTTTCACCTTGGTTTATCTTGTACTCAGTGTACAGCACTCTCAATTATGTAGCATGTCAATCACGCATTATGGTTGCAGTTCAAAATTCTAGCTTTCCTGGCGAGAATTGGGGAGGATTTATTAAAGGTGTACAAAGAAATTTTGTTAATACCAGTGAAGGAATAGATTGCTGTCAATCAGAAATGCTGACCCTGATTTACTTCTAGATCTGACAGTTTGGAAGTGCTAATGAAACACCGTATTAAAAAAATCAAGACTGTTACAAATTATTAAAGCACATTATATTCAAAGCATTAATTGAAGCAGTTCCAAGGAATGAGAGCGGTAGGAAATTAGTCCCTCACCTAAATAAATTATTCAAATGAGAAACCATTAAGGTTCTTGAGTAGATTTGTAGCTTGGGTTGTGGATGCTGTGGTTGGTTCATTTGCCGAGCTGGTTTGTTAGTTCACAGACTTTTCATTACTGTGCTGGGTAACATCATCGGTGGAGCCTCCGATGAAGTGTTGTGTTTTCTCGCCTGGTATTTAAACTCTGGGGTCCATTGGAATTGATTACCTCATTTCCGGTTTGTCTTTGCAGTGGTGTATATATACAGTCGAATTCTACAAGTTTATTGATGGCCTTCTTTGTGGAAAACCAGGCCTCTTGAAATTCCCATGCTTGTCTCTGTTTGGTTTGTCTTAGAATCCTGATGTTATCCCAATCAAACTGGCGGTTCTCCTTGTCTGTGTGAAAGGGACATTGCATGTGGTGACTCTTGAGGAAATAATTTTCAGTGTAGCGAGCTGTCACCACTATTTGGGCAAAACCTCTTCGCACCCCTAAACAGCTACAAAAGCGTAGTAGGCCAACTCTGAATAAATTACAAATCAATAAAACTTGTGGACAGGGAGAACTAAATAGATATTGTTCATTTAGATAATAACATAAAGCTTCTGAGACAGTGTCACATAGGAAATTGGCTCAATAAGTTGGAAAGTATTGATTGTGAACTTACACAGAGTACTGACTTGGCCCCGAGTGGAATACTGTGTGAAATGCTGGTCTCCAGCTTTGACAGGACACAGCAAAAAATGAACTGTACCTGATAGCTGCAATTAAGCACCTGGGGTAGAATCAGAAAATTGAAAAGATATTTTTAAAAGATACCCATGACAACGTTCTTTCTGGGTTTCTATGGCATTTCTGCTGAAATTATACTAAATATCAGGAAAACAATAATGGGCATATATCATCATAGAGTACACTAGTAATAAATTAGTTTCTGCTAAAGAAATTAGTCTCTGCAGAGACTGAAAAAGGCCTTAATTAAATGAAAGTAAATGGACTAATTGGATAAAATACTTCTGGCTTTCATATGATAACAACAAACACTAATGTACCAGTTGATATTTTACATAGATACAACACTTGTACATCTAAAGTTTATACAGAGTTAAATTAGTGGAACTATTATAAGGATATAAGATATTAGAGAGACTTAAACTTAGTCAAATTAACATAAAATCACAGACATTTACAGCATTCAGTCCATTATGCATTTGTCTGCCTTTTTAATCCAAAATCAATCCCAATGCACACTCTCTCAGCAGCCTCATTTTTTTTCTAATGTTTCATCACTGGTCCACTGAAAAGTGTAATAGTGTTTTTTTTCACTTTCTATTCACTCAACCTCATGATATGGAGCCTGCTGCCAAGGCTATCATTTAAACCAAACAATTTCAAGACAAACCTTACCCCAGCTATACATATCATGTAATACAAGATTTCATTCCCTGACAATTATTGACCCTTCCAGGCCCTCCATACTTAATTTTTTTTGTTGTTGTCAAGTAGTTTTGTGGACCTTGAATTCCCTTTACCATCTTTTTAAGTTGCCATTATTCAAATGTGAGCCTTGATAGTAAGTGAGTCTTTTACTTGACTACAGAAGCATTATCACCAGGCAAGATCCTGGAAAATAGGGCTAGTCTTTCATATCTTGGGAGGAGATGCAGATGACAAAGTTCACCATTGTCTCCAATGCACCAGCTCAGCCTTCCAGCTACTGAGCAAAATAGTGTTTGAGGACCAGAATGTTTAATTTGAAACTAAAGTTATAGTTTAGACGGCAGCAATGACTCCACACAGCCATATTCTTTGGAGAATTGAACAACCACAGCAGGCATCTCAAAGCACTGCGTAGAAGTGCATCTGTAATACCTTCAGAATATCCCACAAAACGTGTGGTAGGAAAGGCAGAATCCTTATAATATCCTTAATGAGGTCAAACATACCCACAAACATGAGTGACTTTAACTTGTGATAGACTAAAACAGAAAAGGCTCATTCAACAAAATACCAAACATGTCAAGAGACTTTGTAGGGACCATGTAGAGACAAAGTCAAGGCAGAGCAAGAACTTTCAAACAAGCAATGTGACCAATCCTTTAAGCAGCATCTGCGCACCCCCCCCCCCCCGTCTCCCTCACACCCCATCCCTTCCAACAATGTGGCAGTGGCTACAACTCACGCACTAAACTTATCAACCATTTCGGAATGCACCAAGTCAAAGTGAATATAAGTCATTGTTGGCTGAGGGACTGTTGTCACTGAATACAGCACATATGCATTTCCAGTCCAGGCATTGGATAGTGATGAATAGGAGCCCTGACTTGATTTTTCACTTGCTCAGGTTCTGTGTGCTGAGGGAAATTGTAGCAATTCTATTACTGCTTCACTGGAGATGATCTAACCTTGGCATGAGAATAGTACAGTCAACTCCAGCTGATGTCTCTGATAATGAGAAACAGGAGGCAGCAACACCAACACAGACAATTGGAAAATAACAACACCAATGTAAGTTGCTTTCTCCTCCACCGCATGCTACTCCACAGGGCAGAGAGATTAGACAGAGAGACACAGATTGGAGGATGCAAAGAGATCATAGAACAGAGGGTTTCGTTAACAAACTGCTAAAGTTGGGAATTTGGTGCCAGGTAGAAATTTATGGTACACATTTCTCAGGTTGGAATTTAGATTATCAGCCAATTAATTTTAAATTTAAAGAAGGTTGCACATTATTAAGGCATCCAGTTAACAGAACCTGCCTGGCATTGCAGTTAACTGTCAATCAATTGAAAATGGCAGTTATAACATGGGTCTGAATCACTAAGCTCTATCTAAGTAAGCAGTAGGAGGGGAGCACAGACCGATGACATGATTGAGTGTTTCCTTAACACTAGCATTTCAAATTCAGTGCAAGCTGAAATTCATTCAGAGGGTGGAGTTGCTACCATTTATTCCACGTTTTTACTTCCAGTAGCTGGTGAGAGATGTCTACTGCCGATAAACTAAGAAACTGAAATTTGATGTAACTTAACTAAATTGGTGACTTGGATGAAATAAATCAATTAATTCAATTTCAAAAAGTAAGAAATTAACTAATCAAGTAAATTAATAAGATTAGATAAATATTTGGTGAAGGGTCGGAGATGAAGAGCTATAGGTGATATGTCCTAACTGCACTAAGTGGGAGCTTGTGACAATTAAGCATTGTGATTTCAGAGAAGGCTCTACAGTTTAAAGAAAGTTGGTTTTCATTGTTGAGCTGGAGACTGATCTGCATAAAGTGTGGGGTAATTCATAGTGAGAGATTTACTTGGGTATTTTGCTTCAAGAGACAGCCATACCTCTCAGACTAAGTAGAACATTAGAGTTAGTCAATGGTCAGAGACTTGAGAGGCTACGGTTGTGATTGTGTAAAGGGACTCAGAATGCAGTGATAGAGGAATCTCTGCGCTTGACTGTGACCAACAGATACAAAGTATTTGCTGCTTGTATGGATGAGAATAAGGACTGCAAAGTGGATGGAAAAACTGACCACAGCATCAAAATGCAGAACACTATTCATGTGGAAAGGAATGTGGTGGTGATAGTGGACATTACAATCAAGGGATATAATACTGCTGTGATCAGGCGCTTCAGAGGTTGTGTTCCCTGACCGAGTTTGGATTAAAGATATCTTGTGGCTGTAAAAGAAACAGAAGCACGATGAGAAGCAGCCTATGTTACGGTCTACACAGTAAGCAGCAGCATATGTAAAATTAGGAATGATGCTCTGCCAATATGGTTTGAGGGCTTCAGGTCCAATTAGAAATGCACAGCATCAAAGTAATAATCTCTGCATTTGAGATTGCTACTTGTGTGAAGTGCCACTTGACATAGTGATGTAATAATGACTAAAAATCTAAGTGCACGGCTGAAAGAATGGTGTGGCAGACAGGCTTTTGCTCATTGACTACCAGAACCAGCACTGAGGAAAGAAGAAGCTGCTTCTTTGAGCTTGTTTCCATTTAAACTTGGTTGGGGCCAATGTCTGGCCAAATCAAGAAACTAGGTCAGGATTCAGGTCAGTGGGGAGGTGGTGTGGCTGGGTGAGAGGATTCAGGAGAAAAAAAAAATGAAAGCAAGATTTGCGTTCTAGAATATTTAGTTCCCACCCTTGGCCATTACTCCGTATTAGGTATATAATAGAATCTATGGATTTCTATCTGTGATATTAATTAATTTCTTATGACTGGTTTACACATTTGATGTATTGTTTTTAATGGCTGTTTTGTCCTGAATGGCATTAAGTTTCCTCAGTGTTATTAGAGCTGCACTCATCCAGGCATCAGGAGTGTGAAGGCATAATGCTGTCATACTTAAAAGTTATTGATCTCCACAGGTATAGTAACATTAATCAAAATTAGAATTTATGGATTGTGGATAATTATTCACATATATTGAGGATTGATTAATGGATAGAAATCAGAGTGGATGACAGGCTATAAAACCAAAAGATGTAGGTCATTCAGACTATTGATTCTTCACTGCCATTCATTGAGAATACAGCTGATCTATACACCTCAACTTTCCTGTCTTATCCCCGGAACCATTGATTCTCTCATGGATTGAAAGTCTGTCTCATCTTAACTATCGGTATTTTGCAAGAATTGGTACTTGAGCTTCAGCTACTTACAGTGTGTACTAGACTAACTAAGTGTAACATATTTAAGTTTGCTGATGATATAAAGCTAAATGATGAACCTAGCAGAGAGAAGCACACAGCAAAGCTGCAGAGGGATACAAACAGGTTTGGTGAGTTTTCCAGTACGTGACTGATGGAATACAATACCGCAAGTGCAAAGTCGCTAATTTTGGTAAGAAAATAAAAAGAACAGATTTTTTGTTATGAATCGAGACTTGAATTGTTTACATTCTGAGGAACTTGAGAATCCTTGTACATAAATCAAAGCAAGTTAGTATTCAAAGGCAGCAATCAATTAAGAAAGCAAATACTGTGTTTGCATCTGCTACAAAAGGATTGGATTATGAGACTAAAGAAATTTATTCATTTGTATAGTGCATTGGTGGGGTGCTTGTGGTGCAATGATACTGTCCACAGCTCTGGACCAGGAGACCCAGGTTCAAGTTCTACTTGTTCCAGATGTGTGTGCTAATACTTCTGAACAGGTTGATTAGAAAATACATAAAGGGTGTTTGGTGAGGTCATGTCTGGAGTACTGTTTGCTGCTTTATTCTCCTTAGCTAGAGACAGACATACTTGCCATACAGACACTTCAGTCAAGGTTCTGGTGGGAGGGGATTATCCTACAAGAAAATATTAAGTCAATATTTCATGGGATTTACCAGAATGAAGTGATATAATTGAAAGAAAAACAAATTTAGGAACCTGGGCAGTGTGGATCCTGAGAAAAAGATTTCCTGAGGTTGTGGATTATCTGGGGAGATGTTTTGCTGTAGGAGCTGGTTAGAAGTTGTTAGTCTTCCTAGTGTTCAGTGAAAGGCCCTTCTTCTCATCTGCTACAGTAATGACACAGCTCAGTTTGAGTGAATGCACGCATAGTCAATGTTTGCAGACTGACACTCTATGACTGACTGATTTTGGTTTTAGAGTGAAGCTGGTGCAGGTTGAAAAGTTTCCATAATCTTAATCCTGTGGCAAGCATTAGGATAAAACACGCAACAAGAAATACCAGTTCTCAAACATCCTTGACGTCATATACTGGTTATCTGTTATTAGATATTTCTCTCTCATCCTTTTCAACTGACTTTCATACAAATGAATAAGCCATTATTAAAACAAGAGATAAACTAGCATTTTTTTCTAATTTTGTTCAAGAGCTTGTTTTCGTAGCTCTTTCTATTGTTGCATTAAATAAGGTCTCACACAGAATCAAATATCAGCTCACAAGAGGAAACAGCAGATACAACTAAGATGATGCAAAAAAAAACACACAAACTCTGGTCTCAGTGCCTTATTAACAGGAAAAATTAGAAGGGATTCTTGTATAAGAATTCATAGTGGATTCAAATGAACAGATCCACATCTGCAGCATTCCGTTTATGACAAACTGACAGTCTTGATGCTATTTATAAGTTCACAAAATTCTTTTGATTGTTGAATTTCAAAACATGCCTTCATAGTCCACAAATTTATAGTCATTGACTTCGTAACCCAAAAAATAGTAACAATGCTACCATATGCACATTTAGCACCTCGTCCTCAATAATGATATGATTGTTTGAGGTTTTTCCGTAAGTAGCTCAAGAACGATCTCAAATGTAACATTTGGATATTCACAAATGAAACAAATTATTTTTCATAGTAATTTCGATATACAAAAATATTCCAAGGTCTGTTCTGTGAGGAAACTGCTCACAGAGACATAAGGAGGGTGCATGGGTATGTGAAAAATATTAAAAACACTGACCCTTCAGACGACGATGCAGTGGAGAGATGAGGAAAGGAATTTTTGTCAGTTGAGTTTGGGGAGTTGACGCACATTTCATGGAATCCCTACAGCGCAGAAAGAGGCCATTCATGTCCCAAGTCGGCATCAATCCTCCACAGAGCATTCCAACCAGACCCAGCTCCCATCCTATCCCCATAAACCTGTATTTACCATGGGTAACCCACCTAGCCTGAAAATCCCTGGATACTACAGAGCAATTTAGCATTGCCAATCCAACTAACCTGCACATGGTTGGATTGTGGGAGAAAACTAGAGCACTTGGAGGAAACCCACACAGACACAGGGAGCATGTGCAAACTCTTTACAGACAGTCGCCCAAGGCTGGAATTGAACCTGGGTCCCTGGTCCAATGAGCCACTGTGCCACTCAGTTGTTCTGTCCTGTGGGTCAAAAGTGGGTGAAGGGAACCAAGAATGAGTAGGTTTGCTCATGTCATAAGAAATTTCAGTTGAGGGCATAGAATTTGGATGAAGATACAAAAATGAGAAGAAATGTGAGCATGGAAAGATCCAAAGACAAATGAGAATATTTTATTTGAATTGTAAGGGAATAAGTTAACATTGGTCCCTGAGGCTGATGAACCAAACTGAAAGCAAGATAAGATCTTGAGACTTATTGACACTGAAGAAGATGGAGAATGGAAAGTTGGCAAGGAGAACACAGGAGGAAGAGTCTAAAGATATTAATAAATACGAGGGTTTCGGCAGCAAAAAGGCTGAAGTGGCTGCGATTATGCTGGTGAAAATAGATGTTCATCGTGTTGGAAAAGAAGTAGTTAGAAACACTGTTCAGGTTTGAAAAGAACACAGCATTGTAACAGTATGGCTTGTCCTTGGAAAGGAGCTGGGTAGAGGAATATTGGATCACATTTGCAGCAGCAACTTATCAGCCTTTAACTGCAAGAAAATGAGACACATCTAAGGCACTGTTGGGTAATCAGTTTGATAGCACAGTGAACAAGTGAGAGCAGTGGCAATCTTGATATTATCAACGCATGTGTAGAGGTTGATCCAGTTTACAGTTGGTAAAGAGAGGGACAAAATAATTCCGTAGGCAGGGGTGAAGGGAGCTTTCATGTGTGGTAGTAAAGAGGGAAATACTCTGGAGAAGCCCTGATCTGTAAATTAGGTGACAACATGGAAGAGAAATTCAAACTCTTTAACTTGTACTTTCCAGAGAAACGATTATTATCATTGCAAAAATCCAAATATTAAAATCCCCAAAGGAAATCTGTAATGGGTGATCTCTCTCAGCTCACCTCATCTGTTTTTGAGAAAGGGACTGTTGAAAGTGCACAATCAGTAAGCTTCATACACGCAGTTGGGAGAAGGCCATGTTGAACGAGGCAGAGCCAGAGTACGTGTTTCTGGGAATTCAGCGCACGGGGGAAGCAGTGCTTTTTGTTTTTTTTGGCTTATACTTTGTAAGTTTTTTGGTGGTTTATAGTTTAGAAGACTATATTATTCCGTTTCAACTGAATGGAGAAAGGGAATCAGCAACAGGATAAACTGAGGCCAAGGATCAGGAGCCCAGCATTTCAGCTTCAACTGGGCAGACAGGGGGAGTCCTAGTTTAACAGCAGCATCTTCAGGGGTGTGCTTGCTGAGAAAACAATTCAAACAGTTGCATCACAGACAAGTGACACATTGATTCGTTCATGATGTCAAAAAAGTGTTTCTTTTTGGAAAAAGGGATTCAGTGAAAAACAACAGGAATAGGTGAAAGTCAGGGCCAATATAATAAAGTAATAAATAACCAAAGCAAGGTAAGGTAAGTACAACTTGCATAAGGGAAGAAAATATTTTTATATAAACCTCTTCTTGTTTTTGACAAGAAAGGGAATAGCTAAGGGACTTAAAGGAGGCCAAGAAAGGCATGATTTGCTCCTCCTATGTTACATGGCAAATCATGGAAGTTTCAGTTCTTTCTGGTGACCATGTTTGCAGGAAGTGTGTCCAGCTGCAGCTACTAGTAACTGTACTTCAGAGCTAGTGCTTCAGGTGAATTCACTGTGGAGCATCTGCAAATCTGAGCGTACGTGAATAGCATGTTCAGTGAGGCAGTCACACTATAGGTGAAGACTAGACAGACAGAAAGGGAACAAGTGACCATAAAGCAGCGTGGAAGAAGGCAGATGGAACAGGAATCCTCTGTGGCTATCCCCCTTCCTAACAGAGATCCTATTTTGAATACTGTTGGGGGAGAATTCTGTGCAGGCAAAAGTAGTGGCAGCCAACTTCATGACACCATGTATAGGTATGCTGGACAAGATGGGAGGAAGAACAATGCCAGGGTTATGGTGGTGCGGGATTCACTTGTAAGGAGAAGGGACAGGCATTTCTGCAGCTACAAGAGACTCCTGGACAATTTGCTGCATGAGGTCAGGGATGTCACTGAATGGCTGCAGTGTTCTAAAACGGGAAGGGCAAACAGAGGTCATGGTAAAAATTAGTACCAACAAAATGGGCAGAAAAGGAGATGAGGTCCTGCAAGGAGAATTTAAGCAGCTAAGATTAAGGTTACAGAACAGGATTCAAAAGATTACTTTCAGTGTCATGCTAAGCACAGAAATAGCAGATTGGTCCAAATGAATGCATGGCTGGGGAGATGGTGCAGGAGGGAGCACTTTAGATTTCTGGGTCATTGGAACCATGTTTGGGAAGATGGGACCTGTACAAGGGGGATAGATTCCACCTGATCCAAAATGGGACCAAATTCGTTATAGGGAGGTTTGCTAGTGCTGCTGGGGAGGGTTTAAATTAACTTGGCATGGAGAGTAGCAACCAGAGAATGTTCAGCAGGGAGAGATAAACACCAAAACTAGAACAGATAAGTGATTTAAGAAGACATAGAAATTACAGGACACAATGGAGTTTGAAAAGAATGGATTATTTTTATTTTAATTTTAATGGAAGGAGTTGGACGAATAAGGCAGAGATAAAAGGTACTGCAGATGCTGGAGAATCCGAGATAACAAGCATGGGGCTGGATGAACACAGCAGGTCAAGCAGCATCATAGGAGCAGGAAAACTTGACGTTTCGGGCCTAAACCCTTCATCAGAAATGGGGGAGGGGAAGAGGGTTCTGAAATAAATAGGGAGAGAGGGGGAGGCAGATAGAGGATGGATAGAGGAGAGGATAGGTGGAGAGGAGGCAGACAAGTCGAAGAGGCGGGGATGGAGCCAGTAAAGGTGAGTGTAGGTAGGGGGGTAGGGAGGAGATAGGTCAGTCCAGGGAGGACGGACAGGTCAAGGGGGCGGGATGATGTTAGTAGATAGGAGATGGGGGTGTGGCTTGAGGTGAGAGGAAAAACAGGTTAGGGAGGTGGAGATGAGCTGGGCTGGTTTTGGGATGCGGTTGGGGGAGGGGAGATTTTGAAACTTGTGAAATCCACATTGATGCCATTGGGCTGCAGGGTTCCCAGGCTGAATATGATTTGCTGTTCCTGCAGCCTTCGGGTGGCATCACTGTGGCATTGTAGGAGGCCAAGGATGGACATGTCATCTGAGGAATGGGAGGGGGAGTTGAAATGGTTCGCGACTGGGAGGTGCAGTTGTTTGTTGCGAACTGAGCGCAGGTGTTCTGCAAAGCGGTCCCCAAGCCTCCGCTTGGTTTCCCCGATGTAGAGGAAGCCACAACGGGTACAGCGGATGCAGTATACCACATTGGCAGATGTGCAGGTGAACCTCTGCCTGATGTGGAATGTCTTCTTGGGGCCTGGGATTGGGGTGAGGGAGGAGGTGTGGGGGCAGGTGTAGCACTTCCTGCGGTTACAAGGAAAAGTGCCGGGTGTGGTGGGGCTGGAGGGGAGTGTGGCGCGGACAAGGGAGTCGCGGAGGGAGTGGTCCCTCCGGAAGGCAGATAAGGGTGGGGAGGGAAAGATGTCTTTGGTGGTGGGGTCTGACTGTAGATGGCGGAAGTGTCGGAGGATGATGCGTTGGATCCGGAGGTTGGTGGGGTGGTATGTGAGGACGAGGGGGATTCTTTTTTGATTATTGTTGCGGGGACGGGGCGTGAGGGATGTGTTCCGGGAAATGCGGGAGACACGGTCGAGGGCGTTCTCGAC